>ML685797.1:8474687-8544562 GCA_007922175.1 Pelusios castaneus
TAGATAGATAGATAGATAGATAGATAGATAGATAGATAGATAGATAGCATCTTGTTCATACACAGCCACATTGAAATCACTAAGTCTCTATGTGGAATAAAGTGCTATTCATTGTCACTGTGGGTATCAAAATATGCCCTTATTGTAGTTAAGGAAGCAAAAAAAAAATTAATATTTGCCTTAGATACATACTTTTTTAGTCCCTTATATGCATTTTCCAAAAAAAAAGAGAAGGAAAATATTGACCAACTCTAGCCCAGATCATACTTTATACTGGTCCCAGCAAGTGAAATAAGCCCAGGGACTAAAAAAAAGTATGTAATTAAGTAAGGCAAATATTAAATGTATTTGCTTGCTTAGCTACAATAAGGGCATATTTTGATACCCACAATGACACTGAATAGCACTTTATTCCACTCAGAGACTTAATGATTTCAATGTGGCTGCGCATGAACAAGATGCTATTCACCATGCATGTCAGTATTATAGTCTGCCACTAATAAGGAAGCATTCAGGTTTGGGTTTCCCTTCATTTCTTGAACAACCACTCATCATCATAGGTATCCAAAGGTTGATTGATGAATGAATGCTTCACGATCTCAGACGTGTTGTTATATGATTTCTTTATTTGTGTAATATAAATGCGTAACAATCAACTGAGGACAATAAGTAATAATGGTTGAATATGTCTTTAGTATAGCATCTTTCCTTGAGAATTTAGAAGAATGTTTTGTGCTACCAGAAAATTTAAGCATATTAGACCCTTTAACTTTAGCACCATGCTTTCACTTAAATAAAAAGTTTGTCTAGTAGCCAAAGACAAATATCAAAACATACATACCATGAGCTATGGTCAGTCTCTGAAGATAAATATCAAAACATACCAAGGGAAAAAGTAACCCTACTGACTGTTATGTCCTAAATCTAAATGACCTTTTGTTCCTAGTCTATTTCCAATATTGCTAACTCTTAGTGTATGAAGTTTGAATTTATTTTGCTTGGTGACTTCAAAACCAATGTAAATAATCAGAATCGAAGGAAGTAGGAGAGTTTTCCGGACAAGTTAGATAAAGAAGGGGACTACAGTCCACTCCCTGCCAGTGCAGGAATGTTTCAGACTGTAGTTTTACAAAAAAGTTGCCTAGATTTCTAAAATCTTCAGCTTCTAATATTTCCACCCCCATTAGGCCATGTTCTGGGCACAGCTCAGATGGACCTAAGAATTCATTGAGTGGTATCCTTCCCTGGATATCATAATTGCATTTGCTTCTCTTCTGTACTCAAGTACCTCTCCGGGTTCATAAAAAAATGTTGTCACGAATGCTGTGAATCCATTTGTTTTTCTTAATGCCTTGAGATACCTTCTTCTATATGTTTACACAATCCAGGTATTACCCTCTCTGTCACTTTTTATTTTATATTTCCTCACTTCCTTATTTGTCCAAACTTTTTGTCTCTTTCTTTTTTTTATAACTCAATATACTTTTGCTTTTTGTTAATCTTTGAAGCATATGTAGATTAAGAAGATGAGGAAAAACTAGGTGAGATCAGTGAGCAAGGTTCTTTGTCCTATTACATATAGGTTCTTATGCCACACTTATTGATTGAAGTCTGAGGTCAACTTCCCACTGATTAAGTATAGCACATGTTTCATTGCCTCATCACAATATTATGCCTCAGCTCAACATGGGAGAACTCATATCTGAATACGAAAGGGTAACCTATAGGCCTCACATCTTTAGCTAATTGCCTTAAGGGACCCTCTGTCTGATGGGCCTTTTCTCTCGGACAATATGGTTCCCCCTAGCATCACCTTGTGCGCAAAAATTCAGGTGAAAATTAGGGGATGTTGCTATGAATAGTGGAATCTTCTTTGAGGGACCCTCTTCTGCTCTCACCAACCCCAGAAATGTTAGAATCTCTTTCACATGGAGCACCTGTGGAAGGACAACTGCATGGGACCAAGAAGGGGAAACATGATAATGCAAAGTCCTCGCTCTTCACCTTCCTTGTGAAAACACAGCAGTCCCTCTATATCTGCACCAATGTCTGTGTTCTTAGCTGGCTTTTTATACAGCCTCATTTGTGTCATTAGAGGCCTGGTGCCTTTTATGTGGTTAACTCTGAAAAGTTAACCCTGACTTTTTAATGGATTGAAGTACACCATAGCAATACCAAAACTATAATATTCTTTCTAGCAGCTGCTTTTCTTAATTTTCTTTTGATTAACCAAGAGTAAACTGAAATTGTCTATAAACTGACTGGTCTGTTGAGCTTTTCCTGCCAAGTTTACATCCGCTTGCTTTTTATTGTGTGCTTTTATATTCTACTTCTGTGTGATGTTGGCATATTGGTTCATGTGTTATTTCACCAAGTATCCCTTGTTCAGAATTGTTCTGGCTAGTTCACGTATAGCTTTTTATAGCCAGCTTTTGGATTCAAAACAGAATGCCACTGCTACATGAAGTCTAAAAGTTCACTCTTTTTGTCATGTTAAACTTATATATGCAGTTTATTCTTTTCTCAGGTAAAAATATATTTATCAATTTAATATATTTAAAAGAGTACAATATTAATAATTAAATTATTCAATTGTCAGAGAAGGGTATTTTTCATTAATGCACTTATTCATTACTCAGGGCTACACAGATATAGGGAAGATGCAGTTATATGTTTTGAGTAAAGAAATTAACAGATTTCATGGTAGATTTTCAAAGGCAGCCTTGCGTGCCCAGCTTCCATTGAAAATCAATGAGAATTAGGCATCCAACTGCCATTTGTGCCTTTGGAAATGTAACCCCCTTGTTGATTTTTCTTAAATCTGTGTCCTGGAATTGTGACCAATTCCACAGCCATTTATGTTGCAGTGAATTTTGAGTAATTGCACTGACTTTAAGGGAGTTATTCTAGATTTTCATTATCAGAAATGGTACAACAAAAAGGAGATTAGAACTTAGGTTTATATATCAGTTTTTGCTGTACCATCAGGTTCTTTGATTTGTTTCATCCAGTTCCTCCCATTCTATCAGAATATATTTTTTTCTCTCACAACATGAAGAGCAGTAAAGTCTGTTCCAAAATTGACAATAATACACTTTTTGCACAGTCATCAATAGCTTATCATTAAAAAAAAAACTAGCTTTCTCCTTTTTCATTACAAAAGCTTTGGAACATGATACAGACCCACAGGACATAGTCAAAAGATACTGCTAGTGTCCACTCTTAAAAAATCAAAAACAGTTTAAAAAAACCACAATATATATTTTCCTAGATTTTTGGTAAAACAAAACTGTACAAATATAATATTTCCATATATAAAGTTACATAATGCTTCAGACTTTTCCTTGCTATTTTCCTTTGAGAGCACATTTCCAAATAAGAATCTTAATTATATAGGAGTAGTGTAGAAATCATAGTGTTTTTTGTATACAGCACAGACAAATCCTTTGTGTGTGTAATTCTCCAATTTTTTTTCTATTGGGTTATTTCGTTCAAGTCCTCTAATATAAAAGATTTTTTTTAATTAGTAGTTTTGATAATAAACCAAATAGCATTATCAGCATTTCTATGGATTCACTGTTTGTCTGGAAGAGAAAAATGTCATTATTTGGAGATTCCTTATCATTAGTTTTGAATCTTTTTATCCATACATAGTCCATTCCCTAAAAAGTGCATTAACCAATAACTAGTGCATTGGAGTATGCAGTTCAATATGACCTCTGGAACTGCAGTTGCGTATTGCTGAAATTTCACAGAGATTAGAACTATGCTACTTTGTAAATAAAAGATAAACCTACTGGGTAAAACCCTTAACCCACTGAAGTCAAGGTTAAAACTCCCATTGACTGAAGGGGAGAAGAATTATACACTGTGTCACAGATTAATTTGTTATGCAATGATTATGTTGGTTGGATGAGGAAGACTGCACAGATGGTGGATTACTTGGTCCAGCTGCCACACCCATTCGCCCAATTGCCTCCCACACAAATCTCTCTACATACCCCATAGCACAAATAAACCCAGCCACCCACATAACAAAAACATATATAATAACCCCAAATACTCATAACCACTCATGGCAGTATAGACTCATATATTTATAGATTTTAAGGTCAGAAGGAACCAATATGATCATCTAGTCTGACCTCCTGCACAATGCAGGCCACAGAACCTCCCGCCCATCCTGCAATAGACACCTAACCTGTGATTGAGTCCTGAAGTCCCCAAATCATAGTTTAAAGATCTCCAGGTACAGAGAAACTACCCACAAGTAACTCATGCCCCATGCTACAGGAGAAGGCAAAAGGGAAAAAAAAAACCCAAAACAGGACTCCTATCAACTTGCTCTGGGGGAAAATCTCCTCACCCCAAATATAGCAGTCAGATAATCCCTGAACACATGAGCACCTGGGCAAGAATCACAAGTCAGCATAAAAAAAAAAAAAAAGAATTCTCTGCACCAATTCACAACCCACCCCATCTAAGATCCCATCATAGGCCATTGGCATATTTACCATTAGTAGTCAAAGATCAGTCAGTTAATTGCTAAATTAGGCTGTCCCATCATACCATCTCCTCCATAAATTTATTCAGCTGTTTTGAAGCCAGATAGATTTTTTGCCCCCCACTGCTCCCTTTGAAAGGCTATTCCAGAAGTTCACTACTCTGGTGATTAGAAACCTACATCTAATTTCAAGTCTACATTTCCTAATGGTTAATGTATACCCATTTGTTCTTGTGTCTACATATACAACCCTCATTCACTATCTGCACAAATCCATACAACTCTCCCAATGCAACACAACCCACCAACAACAGAACCAGCACACACAATAATAGAAAGTACAATATTACTTCTCTATTGTACTGTAGCAGCACACAATAGACTGCAGAAACATATCCAACACAGCCACTCACGTAATTCCACCATCATACACAATAATCCCAAACTTAAAGAGTCCCTCAGTGCTTCACACACCCCTGACTTGCCACCTGCCCAAATCAACACAAGTCTCCCAGCACAACACCCCAGACTCAAGTCAACACAACCCTGCAACACCACCCAGAATGCACAATAACCCCAAATGTCCCTCTGAAGTCTAGAATGTAGGTAAGCTCTGTGTGAAGCAATGAAAACGATGACTAAGCAAGGCTGAGAACTCTTTTTCTTTGGAACATTACCAGATAAATCATCACTAACATTTGCACTCTATTGTGATCTTTCCCTCCTCCACCTACAACATACAAATTACAATTACGCAACAGCACAGGTTTTCGGATACTAGAGTATTTTATGTATCTTTCCAAGAACTCGAATCATTTCCAGTATCCTTTGGCTTCATTTGCATTATGAATTCCATTGGGGGATTTGCTAGAGAAACGATTGCAGTATTGGGCCTTATTAGTAGAATGATAATTAACAATGCCCTAATTAAAGTCATAACTTTTATTGTACTTACAGTAAGTCTAAAGTAAGAATTTGGCTTTGTTCCTGTAACATATGCACAGTTAAAAAATCCTGTAAATTATTATTATTATTATTATTATTTTTTGCAGCTGGCTTGAGATGTTATACAGGCAGCAAATATGCATCATACTGGAATTAATCCCTTCTGTCCCACTAGCATAATAATATCTAATGGCCAAATTTCACCGTGATATGAAGAAAATCTCATAAATAAAGTGATTTTCATATGCTGGAAGGGATCAAAGCCTAGCACAGTGTAGTTACAGTAATTGCTCTGTTGATATGGCGATTAAGATAGCAGGAAAGGGTAAGGAGGAAAATAAGAATTTAAGACAAATAATGTTTACTGTGATCCCCATGCAGCATGTAGAGAGGAATTAAATATAGACACACCCATACAATTGTAAAATCACAGAAATGTAGGGCTGGAAAGGACCTCGAGAAGTCATCCAGTCCAGCCCTCTGTGCTGTGGCAGGATAAAGTAAACCTAGAACATCTCTGACAGATCCAAATTGTTTTGAACATTTCTAATTATGGAGAATCCATAAGATCCCTTGGAAGAATATATTAGAGTTTTACCACTCTTTTAATTAGATCTATTCTAATTTCTAACCTAAATCTCCCTTGCTGAAATTTAAACCCATCACTTCACATCTTACCTTCAGTGAACATGGATAAAACCATTGATAGCCATCCTCTTTAAAACAGCCCTTACCATATTGTACGACTGTTATCAGATTACCCCTCATTCTTCTTTTCTCAAGACTAAACATACCCAGTTTTTTCAACCTTTCCTCATAAATCAGGTTTTCTAAACCTTTTATCATTTGTGCTGATTTCTGCTGGATGCTTTCCAATTTGTCCACATCCTTCCTTAATTATGGTACTCAATATTGGACACGGGACTTGAGCTGGGACCTCACCAGTGCCAAGTAAAGTGGGGCAATTACCTTCTATGTCTAACATACAACACATGTTAATATGCCCCAGAATCATACACAAAAAGCAAAGATGCATCACATTTATGACTCATATTCTGTTTCTGACCAATTATAGTCTGCGGATTCTTTTCAGCAGGACTACCACGTAGATAGTTATTCCCCATTTTGTAGTCAAGCATTTGATTTTTTCCTTCCTAAGTGACAGTACTTTGTACTTGTCTTTATTGAATTTCATCTTGTTGATTTATGACCAGTTCTCCAAGATGTCCAGGTCATTTTGAATTTTAAACCTGTCTGCTGCAGTGCTTTCAACCTGATATCTAAGCATAATATCTACTCCAGTATCAAAGTCATTAATAAAAATATTGACTAGTACTGAACCCAGGACTGACTCCTGCTGGATTTCACTAGATGCTCCCCCCAATTTAATGGTAAGCTATTAATAACTGCTCTTGGAATTTAGTCCTCCAGCCAATTGTGTACCACCTTATAGTAATTTCATCTTCTAGACACATTTCTCTAGTTTACTTATGAGAATGCCTTAAGAAAGTTGTTAGTCTTTATAAGTGCCACAAAGGACTCCTCATGTGGAACTGTGTCAAAAGCCTTACTAAAATCAAGGTGTATCATATTCACGACTTCCTCCCATCCACTAGGTGAGTGATCCAGTCAAAGAAGGAAATGAATTTGGTTTGGCATGCTCTTGACAAATCTATGCTGGCCATTCCCTATAACCCTATAATCTTCCTGGTGCTTACAAACGGACTGTTTCATAATTTGCTCTAGTATCTTTCCAGGTACTGAAGAAACATTGACTGATCTGTAATTTTCTAGGTCATACTTCTTTTCCTTTCTAAAGACAGGTACTGTGTTTGCCCTTCTTCAGTCCTCTAGGAACTCTCCCACCCTCCAGGAGTTTTCAAAAATTACTGCTATTGGCTCTGAGATTCCTTCAGCTAGTTCCTTAAGTACCCTACAACGAATTTCATCAAGCTCTGCTGACTTAAACTTATCTAACTTACCTAAATATTCTTAAACCTGTTCTTTTTCTATTTTGACTTGCATTTCTTTCCCCTACTTGTGAATATTAATTATGTTGAGTATCTGGTCATCATTAATGTTTTTAGTGAAGAGTAAAGCAAAATATGCATTAAGCACCTCAGCTTTCTTGACGTGAGCAGTCATTAATTCTCCTTCACCACTAAGTAGATGACCTACACTTCCCTCCATCTTTCTCTTGCTTCTAGTGTATTTAAAGAAGCTCTTCTTATTGCCTTTTATGTCTCTTGCCAGATGTAACTCATTTTGTTGATAGCCTTTTTTATTTTGTCTCTACATACCTGTGCTGTTCTTTTATACTCCTTCTTATGGGATTGACACTGCCCAACTTTTTGTGAGATGCATTTTTGATTTTCACATCATTAAAGAACTCTTGTTGGAGACATATTTATTGGCTTCTTAATGTTCTTCCTATCTTTCCCTTTCATCAGAATAGTTTGCAGTGGTCTTTAATATTGTTTCCTTGAGAAATGGCAGCTCTCCCAAATTCCTTTTTTCCTTAGATTTTCTTCCTTTGGAACCTCACCCATTAGTTCTCTGAGTTTATTAAAATCTGCTTTCTGAAAGTTCATTATCCTTATTGTGCTGCTTTCATTCCTCTTCTCCTTAGAAATTGATCGTTTCATGATCTCTGTCACCCAAACTGCCTTTCACTTTCAAAATTTGATGCCAATTCCTCCCTGTTAGTCAGAAGCAAGTCTGAGATAGTCCCTCTGCTTACTTCTTCCAGTTTCTGGAACAAAAAGTTGTCCTTGATATATTCCAAGAACTTATAGGAGCTTTTGTATTTTGCCATATTACTTTCCCAAAAGATGTCTGGGTAGATAAAATCCCCTTTATCTACCAAGTCTTGTGTTTTAGATATTTCTGTTACTTATTTTAGAAATGTCTCATCCATTTCCACTTCCTGATCTTGTGGTCTATAGCAGACCCCTTCCCCCATGACATCACTCTTATTTTTAATACTTTTATCTTTAGCCCAGGACTCTCAACTGTTCTCCCTCCCACCTCCTTCTAGAACTCAGAACATGTGTATATATCAGGGGCTGGCCAAACTTACTCACCGTCCAACAACCATTGAACAATCCTCTAGCCCAACCATCCTGCCACAGGGAAGACACTCCCAGCTCCTCACCCTAATCTAGTAAGCAGAGAATGAGGGGGGAGGAACGGGGGCTCTACAAGCTGCATTTCAACTGTAAAAGAGCTTCATGTGGCTCATGAATCACAGTTTATCCACTTCCACTACATATCCTCTATATATAATGCAATCCCTACTCCCTTCTTTTCCCTACCTGTCCTTCCTTCCTATCCTTTCCCTATGCTCTATACAAATATTCCAGTAATGAGACTTCTCCCACCTCACACCTTGTCTCTGTGATGCCAATTAAATCATAATTTAGCTTATGTACTAATACTTCCACATCCTCCTGTTTGTGCTCCATACTCCTTGCATTTGTGTTCAGACATCTAAAATGTTGATCAGATTCCTCCATTGATTACCTTCTTATTGCTACTTTGACTCTGTTGTAATTGTCCATGTTCCCCTCAAAATCTAACCCTTTGTTAAGAGTTATATAGGTTTATTTTTATATAGAATAAAGAAATTGTTTTGTCAAATATTTTCTTACTACATTGTTTTCCTGATATATGTTTTCATTTACCATATCATTAATTTTACTGTTTGTTCTGACCATACGTATGTTATCTTTTTCATTTACATATTGTATTTCATATATATAATTGATGTTATGAAAAGAATGGTTTTATTAAGTAAAACCATAGGTTATGACAGAAAGCAAGCAAATAATTGAACTTAACATATGAGAACTGAAGAAACAAATAGATGGAAAAAATATGCATAAAATGCATGATGTGAAATATTTCTAAATGGGCTACAAAACTTGGTGGAAATGTAATGAGTATATCTTCCACCGTAATCTAAAATTACTTAGAGCTCATCCAATTATGCCATAGAAAAATGATTACATAAAGTCTAGCAACCAAAATTAGCTAGAGATAAGAATCATGAAAATCACATTAACAATTGGAAGGGGGTCTGTTTAGTCTCAAGTTTACTACATGTTTTTTGAGTTTGACAATCCAGGGAAGCTCAAAATAACTTAACTCAGTATGACCAATAACTGAGAGGCTCTGGCTCCACTGAGATAGGATTCTTTCATTCTAAAATAAAAAGCTAAGATAATCAGATCAGGCTTCAGTTGACAAGTTTGGGGCCTAAGAACCTAAAAATGGAAATATACTTAACAGGGTTTTGTCTTAGCAATGGCAGCAAATATCAAACAAGAAAATGGAAATCAAATAAAATGAGATGTCAGGCTCCATAAAGGATATGTGGAGATATATTGCATACAGAATATCTGCCTAGAAGTTGAGAGTGGGGGACTATCAGATCATAAAAGAAAAGAATGCCCCCATCTTGCATTCACTCATTATGATACCAGTAGCAGAAGTAAGATCATAAAGTTATTTTTGTTACAGGGAAATGCTGACAGACTTGACAGCAATGTCTCCTGAAACATATTGGTAAGATCTATCTGGTTGCATTAGTAAGTACGAAGGTTTGAGTGCTCAAAAGAAAGAGGGCATTGTGTCACAACACCTAACTTTTAGATTGCCAGAAAATGTCAAGAACAGCACTACCTGAGGTTTGGGTTACACTAGAGAGTTTTATTAATAAAAGTGCTGTACACATTACCACCTCCCTGCCAACAAAACTGCCTTTTTTTTTCTGACAAATTAAAATCACCTCAACAAAAGGTGTGGGGCTTTTGTCAGCAAAGCTAGGGCGTTGCAATGTAAATGTAGACACTGTGTCCCCTTACATCAGTGGTAGGACTGACATCTTGTCAATTTCCTTGCTCGGCAGCTGTTTCCTGGGCTGGAAGTAGGGCAAGAAGGCCAGGTGTCTGCAAGCTTAGCTGGCTAGAGCCCACCTCCTGACTGCGAGCTGGGAGCGGGGAAGTTGAAGGCAGCTGGAGCCTGCCTCCTGACTGTGAGTCAGGACCGGGGAATCCATGGGCATCTGGAGCCCACCTTCTGGTGGGGAGAGAAAAAGCCCTAGGTGCCTTTTATGTCCACTCCTAGCCCAGAGCTGGGAAGCCTTGTCAATTTTATAGCTGAGCCATAAAATTAACAAGTCTGCCTCCGCCTCCTGGTGGGGAGCATGGATGGAGGAAAGAAGCTGGGGCAACTGGACCCCACTCCTCAGAGGCAAAAATCCCCAGGCTGCTTCCCCTGAGAGTGGGGTGCAAGGAAGCCCCAGGTGGCTTCCCCTAGTTCCTGATGGTGAACAGGGATGAGAGAGGCCCAGGACGGCTTCTGGCAGGAATAGGGATTAGAGGAGGGAGAACCTCTGGAAGGCAGCCTGTGGGGCTCCTGGCAGGGAGCTGAGAGCCCAGTCTTTAAGATGACACTGCCCCTCTTAGGTCAGTGGAAGTGCTCTTGGTGAGGACACACTCCACAGACTCAAGTAGAATAGTATGGGCGTCAGCCACCATAGTAATTATTGCAGAGTCTGTAAACTGACATGTTTTAGCAACTTATTTTTTGAGTGCAGACAAGGCCTTAGTTAGGTGCCTAGGCTATATATACAATGAATGGAAAGAGGTAGGCGCCTCAAAATAGGATTCACAGAAGCCTATATGCTAGACAGGGAGCTATCTGAGCAAGCCAATGGGAGATCCAAACCAGAAAGGTGTGCTAAGGCCTAACCCTTTCATGGCAGTAGGCACCTAAATCCAGGCTGCCAGGATGTTCCTCTCTGCTTTGCAGTCCACAATTATGTATAAAGTGGGTTAGGTTAATGGGAATTTATATTATTAGGGGAAACTAGTTTTAAGAGTAGTAGTTAGCAAATACAGGCCCAAGCCTGAACCAGTTTTCAAAGGCCTTACCATAAGAACTCACATGAACCTATGCCAAGAACTCAGACGTCACCTAATGAGCACCTGCAGCCCTAATAAGAAGCTGCAGCCCTAACGAGCACCCTAACGAGCCTCGAATACCCAACAAGGTTGCAATCACCCCTCGGAAGAGAACTCCCTGATAGCTCCCTGATAAGCTTCCCGATAGCTCCCTGACAGCTAACTAAAATGATCGATGGCAATGTGGCAAAGACTGTGGGAACCTCTGTAAAAACAGGAGGGGCTCAGAGGGCTAAAGCTCTATAAATATCAGCCCCACCGATACCCCCTTCGGGCAAGCTGGACAGATTCAAGACGCCCCATCACTCCAGTCACAATAGCCAGTGGGGTCTGTCCATAGCCAAGGGCATGGTAGAGTCAAAGCATGGGCTCTATCTGTAGCCAGAGAAAGGTCAGATCCTGGTCCTGAAGCTGACTGGACTGGCATGTTGGCCCAAGCTCATCAAAGAAAGGTCAGCACCTGATCCCCGACGGTGGCGAAACTGACACGTTGGTAAGGAGTTCGGTGAGTATTAAGAAACCACAAGAGGCCTCGGTGAACACTGGTTCAAAAGTAGCTACAGGTATATAAGTAACTAAAACAGTAAGAAAAGCTTAGTACCCCGAGTCCTGGTGTAAGGACAGAAGTAGGTTAGCGCCCTGGTCCCGGAGGGTACGGGGGGATAGGTATAAGGATAGGGAACAAGTAGTTTAGCACCCCAGCCTGGGAGTACAGGTAAATAGCCTGCCGTCCCCTTTGAAGTTAGGGGCACCCCTTTGTTGCTAGGGGCAAGTGCAGAGTAATAAAAATAGTTTTAGCAATTAAATAGTTAATAATGCGCATTTACTTTTATCTTTAAGACCTGCTGCAGCACAATAACATAACAAGTTTAACAGCAAAGTACTAAATCTTGCAAGTATATAACAGTTAAAGAATGCACTAACAAAAGAGATAAGGAAAAAATATGTCTTCTTGTACTGCTCTGCAATAAATACTTTATGATTTTAACTCTCTTGATTCTATTGCTATTTTCCATGGTACTGTTAATTCCTGACACTCCCCTCCCTCTTCTTCTGTTTCCCCTATGGGAACAGTTCTTGATTCCTTTGGTAATTACCTGGGTTATCGGCTGGCTCGGTTTAACTCTTTATTATTCAGTTTTAATTCCCCTGACTACTGATGTATCTGTCAGCGCCTCCTTTCCATCAGATCAAGGCCGGGCTATCATCCCGGTGGACAAAGAACCTTCGTCCGTACGCACTCCTCGATGAATAACACCCCGAGGAGGGATGTTAAACAGCCATAGAAATTAGAACGCTCTTCGGAATTAGGTGCCTATGCCATTTTGCCAGAAGCAAGAAGGAGGCAGTAGTAGGCTAAAACACAGAAGATGGACACCACTATTTCCTCCTGTTCTGGCCAGCTTTTGAATGGGATTGCATCCATTGGTGGCCTGTGAGCATGCCTACCGGGTCAGGCTTTGCACTCAACTTAGGCTGATAAATGCCTCTCTTCTCTGATTAGAGAAGCTCTCTGGGGCTTAGATGAGAGATAGGCTCCTGGACACAAAGGCTATGTCTACACTTGTAAATTTAGGTCAACTTTAGCTAAGTCGACTTCAAAGTCGATTTAGTTAAGTCGACTTAGCATACCTACACCTAAATTTAAAGTCGACTTTGGGGGGAAGTTACAAAGTCGACCTAGAGCGTCCACACTGGATGCCTAGGTCAACTTCTAGGGGCTAGGGGGACCTAGGGCAGGTCCACAGGGGCAGGGGACATCCCTTGCCCAGTGCCAGGAGGCTCAGCCTTTGCCCCATTGTACATGCCCCATTGCCCCATTGTGCTGCAGGGAGGGCAGTGGTGGAGTCCTGGAGTACCCCTAAGTCGACTTAGGGCTACTCCAGGTCTATAGTGGCCTAAGTCGACTTTAAAAAGTC
The DNA here is from genome assembly GCA_007922175.1 of Pelusios castaneus. Classification (NCBI taxonomy): domain Eukaryota; kingdom Metazoa; phylum Chordata; order Testudines; family Pelomedusidae; genus Pelusios; species Pelusios castaneus. Next base: position 8,488,022 of record ML685797.1, read on the forward strand.
GACTTTAGGCTTAAGTCGAAGTAAAAGTAGGTTTAATAAAGTCGACTTAATTTTCATTAAGTCGACTTTATTTTCCTTAAGTCGACTTAAGGAAACTGTAGTGTAGACTCAGGGTAAATTAACTCGAGTTAAGCAAGCTTAAGTCGACTAAATTTACAAGTGTAGACTCACCCAAAGAGAGATGCAGCAATGTGCAGTAGGAACATAGGAAACCTTACCCTGGCAACGTAAGTGAGTTTAGGCACCTACCAGCATTAGGCAGGAGTTTTGTGCATCACGGTTTGCTGAAACTGGGACTTGCAACATAACAAGTGAAGAATGTTAATGCAAGAAAGGCATTCTTTTCTCTCTCTTTTATTAACCCTCCGTATATGACAAGTGTTAAGGGAGTAATAAGGCTGCACCATCCAAAGTATTTATTTAACTGTAAAGCGTATAGACACTTAAAACTATGCCACTATATACTGAATACTGTACCTTTCAAAAGAGACTCAGTATTCTGACCTAACTTATAGCCAAGGCCGTTGTAAAGACTTTGTTTATTGCATCTCAAGACAAACAAAAGATAAAACATTTGACTCCTATAAAAATGCAATTTAAAATCACACGTTGCTAATAAATTGTAAGCTGCTTGACACTGCTGCAACAGACAATACAGCCCTACTCTGTCTTAACTGGCAATGTAACTATTTTTTTCCTGCCAAGAGGAATATTCAAGTGGTGCACAACTACCATGGATAGTTCTATGCAACCTTCCGCCTGGCCTCTTGTTGAAAATGGATGGATTGAGGAATGTGAACATCCCTTCTCATTAGCACCTTCCTTGGAGGACGCTGGTAATTTATGCAAGTTAGTTCAACCTGAAGGATATTATAACTTGCATCCAGGATGCAGTCTAGTGCAAATTAGTCCTAGGATCAAGAGAGCAAAGGTGGTGAGAACACTTTTAATCTTTCTTCTGAGCTGCACTGAGCACATCAGATATGACCCATAGGAAGCATTTACATGTATTTAAAAGTAGGTTTTGTTTCTAGAGAGATTTGGGGCCAACCTAAAACCCACTAGTCTCACCATTTTGTGGTTCTTATACCCCAAATAAAATGAAATAGATAATAGGAATGCACTTTGGTATCTGAAATAAAGTGTTTGTTTGTTTGTTTGTTTGTTTGTTTGTTTGTTTGTTTGTTTGTTTGTAGAAGACAGATTGCAATACTGTAGGCAAACATCCTCAGTAATAAAAATCAAAGGGTGATCTTTCTCTTCTATTTACAAAATAATTTGTCTGGAACATAATGTTTGTAACTTCAACCCAACTAATTACTGTAAGCATTTTAAATCAACTGGTAAAATATTCAACCAAAGTTCACTTCAAAGTATTGAAGAAGTGAGAATGGGTACATACTGAATGGTATTTGGAAGTAGTTAAGGATTTCTAATATCACAATAAACATCCCTCTCTCTATATATATATGCATATTTATTAAATTTACATATTGTATACAGGATGCATATAACTACTTGGCTTCCATTACAGATTTTTAAATATTCTGTTTTCTCTGATTTTAGATTAATGAAATATTTTTGTATCTGTTGATATCTAACTTAAACATTGTGTAATATTACATCTACTCTCCAAATATAAGTTTCTTGGGTCACAAAAATCAAGATTAAATGATTTTTATAGACTAAAGAGTTAATATTAGGAACTGAAAAAATATTTTTAAAGCATCCCATTCCTTTGATGAAAGGACTTTTAGCAAAATCATGGTACAGAGATCGGTTGGGCACAGAGATAAGACATGGATTTCTTCTTCTCCAGTAATGGCAAGGACAATATATGATCCAACTGGAACCTGTATTCTCCCTGCGTCCTGCACCAGGTATGTTGGCAACTCCAGGCTCAAAGACAATGCTTGCCAATCCATCAGGTGGGCAGTGTTTGATCCGTGAACTACAACCTTCTTGGCATCATATTCATCCTACTAGCAGATCATCTCCCTCTGAGTGGATTTTTCCTGAATCAGCTGCCTACAGGACTAGCATGCTTGCTTGCACATATACTTCTCCTTAGAAATTTAAGTATTTGTTTTATTATTATAATAGTGTTATAGATCCATGTCAAGATATATCTGTGACGCTAAAGTTATTAGCATACATATATTTGGGAGTTTCGACCCAGATAAATAATAATGTTGCTTATATAGTTATGACCTTATTACACTAGATAAGTCAGAAGGCATCATGATGATGGTGCCCAGTTTAGACCTCAAGTAAACTTCATGGGGTACAACAGAAAACCCACAGAAATGGCCAAAAATAACAAAGAGAAGATGAGCCAACCATCTGGAAAAAATACAGGGTCTTCAATAATACATACAAACCTCCCAGTCTATAGAACAAATGTACCCTCATAATTTGTGGATGAGGAAGCCAACATTGGACTTAGAAGGAGGACCTGTATTGTTATGGGTATAAAAAGGACAAACAATGTTCCTTGGGTGTGATCATCAGCTACTTCTTCTTTGAGCTTCTTTTAGTTAGTGTTTGTTAGAATCTTTCATTTGTAGTTTATACTTAGTATTATTGGTAGTTTTAGTCTTAGCCTTATAGCTCTTAGCTTTCTAGCACTGCCTACCTCTCCACCTCCCACTCAAGAATTGAAGAGCATAAACATCTCTCTTCCAAATCTGAAAACTATCCATATTCATTTATCAGTGTGAGCACTCCTGTTTTGCATCCTGCAGGTCCTGGTAAACTCTGTGTAGCCTGATTCAAAGACTAGAACCTCATTATCCTCTGTTCAGATACACTGGTGTCCAAATCTGAAAAACTATCCATATTCAATTATCAGTGTGAGCACTCCTGTTTTGCATCCTGCAGGTCCTGGTAAACTCTGTGTAGCCTGATTCAAAGACTAGAACCTCATTATCCTCTGTTCAGATACACTGGTGACCTATAACTCCACTCAAATTACTAAACACTGGAAAATCAGGCAACATGGCTGCATGTCCCATTTGGGATGCTATCTTCCCGACACCCATAGCGAGATCCATGTTCACCATAAACACCATCTTATAGCCACCACCAGCAGCATACTCCAGTGCTTCTAGGCAGCCTCCATGGACATGTCCCCTGTCAGCACCAGTACCCTGCATACCACTGCCTCTGGCTTGCACAGCTCCTGCAGTGGCGTCAACAGCACCTCATCTAGTTCTTCCATCCCACTGCTCCCTAAATGCAGAATTTCTTTTAAAATGAAGTATGCATTCTTAATCTCTAAATTTCCTGAGTATTATTTTTCAAAGTTTTTCTAGTCAACTGAAGAATTTCTCTAGAGAAACCAATTGCTCTTTCGATGTAGTCTTTAGCAAATTTATTTTGTTTTACTACATTTATAAGCACTGAAAACCACAGTTCAAATGTCTGTTTCACTGTAGCTTTACTGTGGGAATTTGATACATGAAACTGGCAATTCTAACAGTAAAAGCCCCCTGCACCGAATCCCATTAGGCTCTAAAAGGACTTGTGACATCTCTGAAACATGCAGTGTGCCATAATGCATTATTCTGAAAACTGTGTTAATTTAGTGCTTATGATAATTAAATGTAGGCTATATTTATTGTACAGTAAGGAGCTTGTTTAACACGTTCTTTTGATTTCATACTGGAATTTGGTAGATATTTGGTAATATTGAACAGTTTGGACTATTATGTTTCATTCATTGAAAAGAAAATCAAATGTTCACTTTAACATGAATACTCAATATGGGGCCAGAATTTCAAAAACAACACCTAACAACATCTAAATTTGTACACCTCAAACTGTACACTCAAATTCTTGAATGAGTTCCCAAACTTTAATTGCCATCACTAGTTGCATTTGTGTTTGCACATCAGGGAATTGAGTACCAGCTGTGAAACCTGTACATGAACACAAGTATCACTGTGCTAAAAGACTGACTCAAAGACTCCTCTGATAAATTAAGTTCAGTCCTGTCCCACCCCTATTAGAAACAATCCTTTTTAAGCAACAGATTTTTGTTATTTCCTGGAGCAACCATTTAAATCACAGAACCAATTTAATTCACAGACCCAATTTGAATGCTCATATCCCAGTTTTGACATGTGCTTTTGGACAGAAGGTTACAGGGGTTGGGTTGAGATTCCTGTGGAAAATATGTGATGTTCCTCTCCATCAAATTCAGATAATATTTTCAGCTACATACTACACATCTTTTTGGCTTAATCCACTATTATGCCTGCTGAGCAGGCAAAGATGCAATTTTTAATGGTTAATGGCTCTGCTCACAACATCATACCTTTGTGATTAGACTTAAGCTTTAAAAACCGGCAAAGTATTTGTTTCCATTCACAGTTTAACAAAAGCTGGGTGACATTATCTAGGATTCTGAAAGTAAAAGGAATAAGACTGCAATTCAGAAAGATGCTTAAGCACATGCTTACCTTTAAGCAAGCTGAAGTCATTGGTGTTACTTGTGTGCTTAAAGTTAGGCACACGCTCAAATATCTTGCAGTCTTGCAGAAATAGGGCCAAAGTCATCAAATAGAGAAAATAGCTGTTTTGAAATCTATTGTCTATGGACCTATTTATGAGAGTCCAGACTTGGAAGCAAAGCAATAAAGGGAGTTCTCTTTATATAGACGATGTTTGAGATATGAAAACAAACATACAATAATAGAAAGTAGCCTAAATTAATTATACAGGGATCTGCATATGTTTTTGGAAAAGAAGGAAATATTTCTGCAAATACATTTTGCGGATAAAAATAAGATAAACATCCTCGGTCTAGCTTGTTTGTACTGAGTGGATACAAATGGAGATGTTGCCAGAATTTATGGTTTTATCCTCAGTTTATGCTCTGTAATCTCAGACACTTGTTTCTCTGCATTAGCCAGGCACTAATTCGTAACTAGCTGTTTGTTACCTGTCCTAAGAAAGATTGCTTTCATGTCACTATGGTAAGAACATCAAAGCACTTGTGCTAATGTTTTTTCTATGCCAAGGTCACATTTTGCAGATAAACAATGTTTCACTCTATGTGCAAATAGAGGTGAGTGTGCTTTGTATTGTTATAAAAACATTTACCCTGTTTGCCGAGTGTAGCAGGCCAGAATCAGTAACGTTGTATATTTCAGCTTCCACAAATCAAATGTTTGTCATATTATCTCTCCACTGCAAAAGCATTTGAACACTGTATCCAAAAAATTAGAATCCTATAGGAATTTGCTCTGTCTGGGCCATCACGTAATACTTTTTAATCCAACTCTGCCCCACAACTCCTCTGCTCTTCTGTCAACGCAACCTCTACAAATCCACTTGTCTACTTCTCCCTTAAATGTCATTGGCTATGTCTACCAGCGCTGTCCCGTGGAGAGAGCGGGGCCCGGGGCCAAGTGGCCAAAGCAGGGCCCCACCTGCGGGGGGGGGTGAGTTGGTCGGAGCCTGGCCCGGCCCTGGCCCTGGCCCCAGTGCCGGAGGGAGCCAGGTCCAGCTGTGGCCACTTGTGCGTGTGTGGGGGGGGTGGAGCCGGAGCCGGCTGTGGGGAAGGGAGCCAGCCATGTGGGACAGGCTGGCCCAGAGGCTGGGCCCCACGTGTTCTGCCCTTGGGCCTGCCTGCTCCACCCAGGGGGCAAGGAGGGCCAGCCCAGGGGCCGGGCACAGCCCTCCCGCCCTGCCCCGCTACCTTCGGCTGGGTGCCAAAGGCAGCGGGGCGACCGTGGGAGGAGGGGCTGTAGGGTGCGCACGGGCCCCACACTGCCCCGCTGGGAGCGGGACAGCGCGGGACCCACATACCCATGGGGCCCAGGGCGATCGCCCCGTTCACCCCCCCCCAGGGATGGCCCTGATGTCTACACTTACTAAAATTAGTTCAAATTAGTTAATTCGAACTAACTAATTCAAACTAATTTTAGTTAGTTCGAATTAACTTAATTTGAACTAGAAAAAATTAGTTCGAACTATTTGAATTAGTGATTTACATTGATTTCAATTGGCCGGTTAGTTCAAACTGAGCAATTAGTTTGAACTAACATGGCCACATTGGTTAATTCAAAATAACTAGTTCGAATTAACCCTTAGTTTGAATAGGCTATTCGAATTTACTAGTTCAAATTAAGGAAGCCCTTAATTCGAACTAATTAAAGCCTAGTGTAGCCATGGCTTTAGTTAGTTCGAATTAAGCTTCCTTAATTCAAACTAACTTGCCAGTGTAGACATAGCCATTGAGCTTCCTTGTGAGTCCCTCTTATGCATTGAAAATCCCCACCTTAAAGTGATCAGTTAGGTACCATCCTCTCCTCCTTTGAATTTCCCCACAAAACTCTGTTATTCTGGAACATCATGAGAAATCATCCAGTTCCTAATGGCAAGGATGAAGGGTAACTGGAGAAATTGATATTTAGCAGAATGGGAGTGCCTTTGAAATCAATAAGGCTATGCATGAGTGTAAAGATACTCACCTATTTAAGTATTTTGATGAACTGGGGTCTCCTGTGCATAAACAAAAGTTGTTCATATATATGTATTTGATTATCTCATCTTTCCCATCCTTCATATGTTGCTTATTTTCCTAGAGTGCCAGTAGACCATGTCCATTTGTGTGTTTGCGATGAAGTCCCACTTCCAACCAGGAATTTTAATATAGATATTTAATATTTAAGTATAAAAAGCTACTGGATCCAGTTCAGGGTGTTTGATCGCACACAGAAACACTGTTTGATATTTTACAGGAATCCATCTGAAACAGCAAATGAAAATAGTAGGACAATTATCAGGTAGCTGTGCAACATTCCTTCTGACTTAGTCCAGAGTACTTATATGCTTTAAAGTTATTTATTGGCACTCTCACAAGAGCAATTCTGTTGCACCTAAAGTAAGGGATGTCAGATGATTAAAATAATATGAAATGATGTATATATTAAAATAAACTTATTTGTTGTAAACAATGTGTCATACAGATAGAAATTCTGAGAAGAGAGGTTACAGACAAGCTTGCCTTCAACATGGAGATAATGGACACTGACCTTTATAAAACACTGTGGCTATGTCTACACTGGCAAGTTAGTTCGAATTAAGGAAGCTTAATTCGAACTAACTTAAGCCTTGGCCAGACTAGGTTTTCATTAGCTCGAATTAAGGGCTTCCTTAATTCAAACTAATAAATTCAATTATACCTTTTGAACTAATGCTTAATTTGAACTAGTTAGTTCGAATTAAGTCAGTCTGGCCATGTTAGTTCGAACTAACGGCTTAGTTCAAACTAACCAGCACATTGAACTTAATGCAACTGACTAATTCGAACTTGCTTAGTTTGAACTAAAATTCCAGTGGGGCCATGCTAGTTCAAATTAAGTTAACTCGAACTAACTAAAATTAGTTTGAATTAGTTAGTTCGAATTAACTAATTCAAACTAACTTTGGGAAGTGAGATCTTAGCCTGTGAGATCTATGGATGAAAACTGATATGAGAACTGGCTATTATTTAAGGTTCAAAAATGAACTCTCCTTTCCATGAAAGGTTTTCTCCTGGTGACTTTTTTTTTCTGTTGCTTCCATGGTTACATTAAGTAGACAATCAACAACATACAGTTCACTGAGTTCCAATATACAAACTGTGTGTATAACCAGGCAAGCTACATGTTTAAATAGATTGTTCTATCAATTACAAAGTCGAGTGCTTCAAAGGCATAGAATAATAGTTTCGAGTGGAAATAAAAAACAAGAAAAACAGGTTAATATATGGGTAGGGAAACTAGCTGCTGTCTTCTGCAGTCATACAAGATTTGATTGGTGCATCTCATTTTATTACTCTTTTAATTGATTGCCAGCTAAATCAGTATTGTTTTTTTCTCTAAATTTACTACAAGCATGTTAATATTGTAAGGAAATAGCAATGTAGAGTGGCTTTAGAATACTTAGGCATTAAAGGAAAATAACAGAAGCACGGTATTGACTTGAAAAACTGCTAACGTACTGATAGATTACTATTCTATTTCGTAATACTCTTCTGGTCACAGTGAAGTTATAAATTTTTCCTGTAATACCTTTAGATATTCCACAGATAATTTAGTAACAAAGCACAAAATAATTCAGTTTTATACTAAAATGACAGAAATTGTTTTCCTAACCTTTTAACTTTATATTTTAGTAATAATCACTTAGCAAGTTTGAAAATCTAAAATTATATTGTGAAAAAGTTTCAGAATCTCCACCAAGGTCAACATCAGGATTTGGACACTGGAGCTAAAGAAGTATCTCAATTAGCCAGTCATTGAAGTAGGCTATTATCCTCTTATGGACCATCCATTAGAAGGAGGCCCCAACAATGAGTCTGCAAATGGTTAGAAAAGAATAGAAAGGGAAAATGTTAATAGCTAAATCCTTGAATAAATGTCATACAGCAACACGTTCTATACAATAGTCAAATGCCTCAAATGCAGTCAAGACACAGTGGCACAGGCTAGCAATGAGCGCATGTACTCAGGGCGATTCCGGGGCTTGTACAGCCTGTACTAAAGTCCACCCCACCACATCGTTACTTCTATTTTTAGTGAGCTCACTACATTAAAGTGAGCATGTGTACACTTGCTCAAACTGCAAACCACAACGTCGACTGGAGTGCAGTCATACCCTTTGATCAACTTACCAGTGCGCAATTGATAACATAATCTCTATCACCTGTAAATATGGCTATGGGCTAGTGCACTGATTTCCTAGCCAAAAATAAAACCATTAGCCAGCCATCAGTTGTCTTTTTTTTTTCAGGAATGCCTTTATTGGAATTTATAAAGAGGTCAAACAGAGCAAAAATAGCTGCAGCAGCAGCAAAACTAAGGCAGCAACTCTAATCAATAGTCTCCATAGCTCTACAGGCCTGTAAGCACAACACTAGCTTGCACCCAGCTGTTTTCCCCCAGCTGCCTACCAAGCAGCCATTTGCATTTCCCAAGCGTCTTCTAGTAGGTGAGGGATATTTGACTGCTGCGTTAACCCTGTAGGGGCTAGAGTAGGGAGTGCCTATGTCAAAATGGCCCATGTTAACTCTTCTTTGTGTAGCTGATATATCCATCTGAGAATCAAGCTAACTCTGGGTTATAACTTAAAGGCTAATTCTTACCAATATTTAAAGACAACAATGAGGTCCTTGCTCATGAGATGTTAAGGAATTACTTAAAATGTGGACCCATTGAAGTCAAATCTGAATTCAAGTATATGTGTATCTTATTAGTCATTCCACCAGCTGACCATTTAAAATCATTTATACAATTTCTTATATTATTAAAATTCCATTTTATGAAAAATTTCTAATATAAAAATAGCTGCATTTCCATGACAGAAAATCTCAGTATTTGTAAAATACTGCCCGAGAGCTTCTAGAATTATTACCAATCCAAACTTGGGTCTGCAAACTTATCATTTGAAAACAAATACAGACTCATTAAACTTTCATAAATTCCATCTGATGCCCACCCTATGCCTGGTTCTGGCTTTTTTATCCCACAAACTTTGAAGGCTGCTTTTGATTTCTGCTTCAGAACATCAAGATTTTCAAGTCTTTTCATGGCATACTCCCGGATCAGAGAATAGCTCCTGTTGAAACGTACGTCTTTAGCCAGTTGGATTTTTACTTTATCAGTCTGAAAACTGACAGAGCCATTCAATAAAAACTGCAGCTGCCGCTATATCAAATAGAGAAGAATGAACAAAGGGTGCCTATTTACAATTTTTCTTCCCAATGAGCACACTACAAAGGTGATCCAAGCTATTTATCGTTGCATTTGACAGCAACTAGACAATACAGTCATAGAATTGTGAACAATTAAAATATATGAGACCCATGTACTGCTATTTCAGGAATGCTGTATACCTGTAATTTAAACAGTTAACTACCCTTAAATCTGAAACATATATATAACAATGAAAGTTAGAGAGGTGGGTTTCTGGAGACCTCCAATTTATTCCTAATTTTGAGTTCATTTAGATCACCCTTACTCATGTTAAGTAGTTTCTTCCTTCTTAAGTTCTCTTGAGTTAAATGGAACTACCTACAAACAGCTACATTTTAAAGCCCTTATTCAAGGCTTCTGACTCACCAGCTCAGCCCTATTTTGTTTGCATGTCTGGACATGACTGGCAGAGCAGAAGCTATTCACCTGATACTCCCCACTGTAAGCAAGAGAATAAAAAGTAGGAGGAGTCCACCTAGCGCCATTCTAGTACTCCTTTTAGCTACAGTATTTGTCCAAGCACACAGGGGAGATTGCTCCACAAAAAAAGGAATGAAACATTCTCTACTGAGTGTCACAAGTGCATGCCGTGCCCACCTTGAGCAGATGGTAAAGATACAGTTATTAGCGAAGAATCAATCACTTCTTACATTGATATTATTGTAAATGGATAAAACTTCATAACTCTCAGGCCATGTCTACACTGATGGCAAAGTCACTGCCTTCAGGTCAATTTTTCCAGATTGACTAAGTGATCAATTAAGACACGCTCATTCAATCCAGAAATCAATTTTTAAAACCACCACCTCAAGTGGTGTAGTGCTGGATCTACGGGAATGCATATCCTATGAGTGCAGCCCACTGAAGAAGTTGTGCTAATGGGGAGTTAGGAAGCCAATGGGAGTTATGCAAGCTACTCTGAGTATCTTGTCGACTGCTGCCTATTTTTCCAATGGTGTAGACTGGCCCTCAGTAGCCCCTCAATAGCCCCTCTGTCACTTCTGACATTGCTACTAAGGGCTGGGGGCTTGAAGCAATAAGTTAGAGTTTATAAAATGCTTTGGTCCACTGACAAAGATTACTGTAAAATAATCTGCACATCCTTTGGATGGTTGTACCAGTGCATTTTCATGAGCATATACACACTTATGATGTTACATTTGGCTGAAATCTTCATAAGTGCCTCCATGACTTAGGCCCACAACCTCAGATCATAGAATGATAGGCTGCGTCTACACTTGTAAATTAAGTCGACTTAAGCTTGCTTAAGTCAACTTAATTTTCCCTGCGTCTGCACTACAGTTTTCTTAAGTCGACCGAAGCAGCTTGCTTAAGTCGACTTAAGGAAAATAAAGCAGACAATGAAAATTAAGTCGATTTTATTAAGCCTACTTTTAATTCGATTTAAGGCTTTATTCAACTTTTTAAAGTCGAATTAAGTCAGTGTAGACATGGGGTAACCCTAAGTTGACTTAGGGCTACCCCAGGACTACACCAATGCCCTCCCTGCTGGGGGAGCACAGGGGGAGCCTGGCATGCCCCCCCACAAGGCAGGGCAGAGCCCTGCCCACCCTGCCCCTATGCCCTGCCAGGGTCCATTTCCCCCTTTGCCCCATTGTACCTATGTACAATGGGGCAAAGGCTGAGCCCCCTGGCACTGGGCAAGTGGTGCCCCCCCGCCCTTGTGGACCTGCCCTAGGTCCCCCTAGCCCCTAGAAGTCGACCTAGGCATCCAGTGTGAACGCTCTAGGTCGACTTTGTAAGTTCCCCAAAAGTCGACTTAAAATTTAAGTGTAGACTCACTAAGTCAACTTAGTTAAAGTCGACTGAAATTTCCAAGTGTAGACATAGCCATAGAAACCAGAAGGGACCATGAGAGGTTATCGAGCCCAGTCCCCTGCACCCATGGCAGGACCAAGTACTATCCTAAACCATCCTTGACAGTTGTTTGTCTAACCTGCTCTTCAAAATTTCCAATGATGGAGATTCTACAATGTCCTAGGCAACGTATTCCAGTGCTTAATCATCCTGACAGATAAGAATTTTTCCTTAATATCCAACCTAAACCTCTCTTGCTGTAATTTAAGCCCCTTGCTTCTTGTCCACTCATCAGCAGTTAAGGAGAAGAATTGTTATTCCTCTTCCTCGTAACAGTCTTTTAGGTACTTAAAAACTGTTATCGTGTCTCCTCTCAGTCTCCTCTTTTCCAGACTAGATGCCAATATCGCTTGGGAATTTGTCACCTAAATACTTTTGACAATCTGGTGCTTAGGCTACTCCTTATTATTAAAATATATCTTGTTCAATTCAGTGTGGATGGTCAATGGAATTGTTCTGCATTACGCAACATGGATGAGATTCAATGCTACACAGCAAGCATGCACACACACACACTCACACAAAATCACAGCCAAGGAGCTGGGACCTAGATGTCTAAGCCATTTTCCACTTTCCTAATGCCTTTTCGGCTGTTGAAGGAGCCAATTCTAGAGTGCTGCTCAAATCATGCCTACCTGCCTTAGGTAGTAATGTCTCCTGGAAATCCCATCTGCCCTACTATTCCTCAATACAGTCCATTGAACTCCTACCTCTGATATGTGCCCTTCACTGGACTTTGTGGCAAGAGCCTCATAAGCTGCCTTCTGCAGAACCTGTATCAGTGGGAATTCTCCCTTGGGCCTTTAACTGCCCTTTCATAAAAGGATCACAGCTGAACAGAGAATTGCTGTAATCCAGTCAGATATTATAAATGGATGAGGGTCTGAATGGGCCAGTATTTGTATGAGAGACATCCAAGGAACATCTAGATATTGCAGGAAGGGAATATTTGTGGTTCAGTGGTGACTCTGTACTTTCTGAGGCAGTACTAAATCATAACCCTGATTTTATAGGGTTGTGCTGCTGTAGATAACTGCTTTAAGATGAAATGTTACAGTGAGGCTCTGACTAATTATGGTAATTAAAGACCGAATGGCACTTTTCAAAAGAATAGAACTGTCAAACTCCAGTGCCCTAGTCAAATTCCCAAATGCATCCCTCCTTTCAATTTTCCCTGCAGCTTCAAATGGCTGTACTGTTGAGGTAAGCTGTTCGATAGCTGCCATCAACTTTCACTAACACTTTTCACCTTTTAGCTGAAATCTATTTCACTGGTGGATAAACTCATCTCTGTGTATCTTAGTTCACAAAGCACTTTGAGAGTCTCTGGAATGAAAGGCATTATATAAATAAAGCCATAAGTAATACCCAATGTAGATTTGTCAAGAAAGAATCATACCAAACTGCTACATATCCTTCTTTGACAGGGTAACTTCCCTAATGTGTGGTTGCTAAGCTGTAATCGTGATACATTTTGATATTAGTAAGGCTTTGACACAGTCCCACATGACATTTCCATCTGCAAACTAGAGACGTGATTTAGATGAATTAACTGTAAGTTGAGTGTGCAACTAGTTGAGAATCCATGCTCAATTAGCAGTTTTCAATGGCTTGCTGTCAAACTGGGGTACATATCTAGCAGGGTCCTGCAGGGTTCCCTCATAGCTCTGGTTCTATTCAACATTTTTATTAGTGCATTGGATGATGGAGTATAGAGTATGTTTATAAAATTTTCAGATGACACCAAACTAAGGGGAAGTGGGAGGAAGGGTTTCAAGCACTTTGGAGGACAGAATTAGAATTCTAATTGGAAAATAACTGTGATAAAATGGAGAACTGGTCTGAAATCATTAAGATAAAATTCAATTCACTTAGGCTATGTCTACACTTGTAAAGTTAAGTTGACTTAACGGAGTGGCTACACTTTAAGTCAACTTAAGTTGACCTTGTTAAGTCGACTTAACAGTAGACATAGCCATCCACATCGGCTTTAAGTCGACTTAAAGAAGTCGACTTAAGGCATAAGTTGACCTTCAGAGGTGGTGTTATTAAGTCAACTTAAACTGTTATTAAGTCGACTTAAGAAAATCCAGAGGAGAGTTATAAAAGTGATGATAGGTTTACAAAAGCCGACACGTGAGGAAAGGTTAAAAAGCAGACATATTTAATCTTGAGAAAAGAAGACCGGGATGGGGAAGCTGATAATAGATTTAAAATACTTTAAGGTCTATTATAAAGAGGAAAGGGGTTAAAGTAAGGGGGAACGCACTGAAACGCAGTTCCCGGGCCCATAAATTTGAGGGACCAGAGTTCTGGGGCCCCTAAAAATAGAAAAATCCAGCAGAACGCATGTTCCACCCTGCCCTGGCTGCTGGCAGATCCTACACCCCACCATTGTTAATCACAATACTTATTGTGTTATGCAGTGTTTGCTAGTTTGTGACAATAATTGCTATAGACATAAACTCCATATAAAATTATAAATATTTTTATGGAGTGATAACTGATGCATGTGGTACTGAGAAGTAGGTGCAAGTGCCTACCTGGGCTGGGGCTCGCACATGCATGAAGGGGGCCCAGAAAATATGGGAAGGGGATCTGGAGATTAGGAGGGTTCTGGGGCCCATCAAATTATATTTTAACCACTGAAAGAGGATGATGATCAATTGTTCTCTGTGTTTAAAGAGTAGATATTAATGGAATGATCTTGGATTGAAAGGAGGTCTCAAATTGGACTTCACAGGGATCTGTTCTCAGTCCAGTGTTTTTTAACATCTATGGATACATCTACATTGGCAAGTTAGGTTAACTTAAGGAGGCGTCCACACTTGGCTTTTATTAAGTCAATTTAAGCCCTTTCTTAAATTGACTTAATAACAGCTTAAGTCGACTTATTAACACCTCCTCTGAGGTCGACTTAAGTCTTAAGTCGACTTCTTAAATTGATTTAATGCCAGTGGGGATTAGTGCTAAATCAACCTTATTAAATCGACTTAAATCTGTTAAGTCGACTTAACAAGGTTGATTTAAGTCGATTTAAAGTATTGCCACTCTGTTAGGTCGACTTAACATGGTTGACTTTAAGTTGACTTAAAGTCAACCTTGCTCTTAACAAAGTCGAATTAACTTTGCCAGTGTAGACATAGCCTATATTAGTTACCTGGATGTAGGTAGAGACAGAATAGTGATCAAGTCTGAAGATGAGACAAAGCTAGGGAGGGGTGCCAAAACTATGGAGAATAGAGCTAAAATTCAAAGGGAACTTGATAAATTAGAGAACTGGGTGTTAGACAACAAAATGAAATTCAACAAAGACAGATGTAAGGTGCTACACTAAGGGAAGAAAAACCAAGTGCACAAATACAGAATGGGGGGAAACTGGCTTTGCAGCAGCACTGCTGAGAAGATCTTCAAGTTTTGATGGATCACAATCTCAACATGAGTCAGCAGTGAGATGCTATTGCATAAAAAGTATTTTTAGGTTGCATTAACAGAGGCATAGCATGGAAATCACAGGAGATGACAGTACCACTCTCCTCAGTACTGATGAGGCCTCAGCTGGAATACCGTGTCCAGTTTTTATCACCAACATATAGAAAGGATGCAGAGGTGAGCAATGAAAATGATGAAAGGAATGGAATGCAAAACCATATGAGCACAGGCTGAAGGAGCTGGTTATGTTTATTTTGGAAAACAGGCTATTATGTGGAGATACGATAGTGGTCTTCAGATACTTAAAAAGCTGCCATAAAAAAAGTCGGAGACAAGTTCTCTTTTTCCTCAGAAAGCAGGACAAAAGACAATGGGTTCTAACTATGGAATAGCAGATTTAGATAAAATCTCAGGGAAAACTTCCTAACTGTAAGAACAGTAGGGTAACGGAACAGACTGCCTAGGGAGGTTGTGGTAACTCCTTCACTAGAGGTTTTCAAAAGGAGACTGTCTCTCTTGGATAGTGTAGACACAACAAATCCTGCATCTTCTCAGGGATTGGACTAGATGACCCTTGCAGCCCCATTGTCAATGTAAACACTGCATCACCCTAACTAACCAGACAAAAGTCCTATACCACTCATTAAGGTGGTTTTATTTTGTCAAAAAAAAAAAAAGAGGTCAGTTTTGTTGGTGGTGGGGGAGGAGGGGTTAATTGCAGTATGCACACCACCTCTCTTTTGCTGCCCAAAGTTGACTTTGTCTGGCAAAATTTTCTAGGATAGACCATACCTTAGACCTAGACATTCATGGTGAGATGCACTCATCCCTTGCATGCTCTCCTGCTATTGGGCTGCAGGACTGTCATTCTCTTTGGCTATCAACACCCTGCCGCAGGGTGTCTGCTGGCCTCTGTGGGTGTTCTCCATCTGAGCCCTTTGGCCAGGTCACACAGTCCAAGGCCTAGTCTACACTGGCGGCACTTTTTCGGCGGCAGTCAAATGGATACACACAAGGTACGTAAAAGACCTTGCATATCTCCCTTCAACATAGTAACTCCCATTTACCTCCCTGTACACACTGAGCTAAATCAAACGGAAATGCCATGCCTTCAATTTAGCGTTACTCTTCTTACGGGGCTGGAGTTACTGCATCGAACTCCAGATCGATTGAGTGCGTCTTGACCGACCACTCAATCAAACTCAGAAGAGAGAACTGACAGTGGCGAATTTGTTGCCATCAGTGTAGATAAGACCCAGGGTATAACAAACCAAACAAAAAATAATCCCTTGTCCTTCAGGGTTAATTACAAACAAAATAATCTCTTATGTTTTGGGGGTTAAATATCTTCTCTGGGCGTTCCTTCTTAGTCCCTGCAATTGATTGTGGCCAGTAATAGTACTTGGCTAAGTCTGGGTCATCTAACTGTAGGTGAGGTAGCATCACTCTTCATTCCTCTAGCTCCAGCTAGGAACTAATCTGCTGACACACAGAGTGACTTTTGCTTTGGCATGCTGGACCTTGTTTGGCTGTTGCTGGTCCCCAGCCCTTCCGGCTGCTGGAGGACCAGATCTCACTGGTTTCCAAAATGGCTGCTGTTTTATTTCCAGGTGACTGTTTCCTGGAGACAAGGGAGCAGGGCCTCCATGAAGGCCTGGTATATTCCATCCCACAGATATGGAGTTGATAGAACATTATCAAACGGTTGTTTAGACAGCTTGCCGTGTCCACTGTAAACAGGATGGACAATTGTTTTCTGATCACACACTAAAACATCACTACAGTTGTGTCCACTTGCCTTGTTGACATTCTGAACAAATAGGCTCGTTGTGCAGCTATTCTTGGAGACCAGACTGAAAAGATCTCACTCACTGAAAAGATCCCCTTTGTTTAGGGAAAAGGTATGCTCACTTGGCAGTGTAGACATTAGGCTGCTGCTACTTGTGTTGTAACTTTTCTATAGAGCAGAAATTTCACTCTTTATGTTTGTAATCCACCACGTCTCTTGAGGCCTATATTTGCCTTATCCCCAAACCTCTAAAAGATAGTCTTTCTATAATTAATTTCTGTTTTTCTACTTTAAATGAAAGCTCATAATGGTGAATGCATTGTTAACATATTTTAGAATGCATACTGTTCTAGATATGTTCAGAAATATCTTGATCTTTAGCATCACCTGGTGGCGTGTCAATCCAAAAAGTCTTGATAAACCAGTTAGACCAACAGGTGCAGATACTTTAAGAATAATGTTGCTCTACCTACTGATACTAATTTGCATAATACTGCAGAGCATTAAAAGCAGCTTATGCATTTTACAGGCAGTAACACTTCGCTTCATCCAAGTCTGTCTAATTAGGTTTGTGACTGTAAGCATTAGGGACCTGATTCTCCTTTCACTGTATTACATTATATTATTTCACTATTATACTACACTGATTTAGCTTCATTTCAGCATTGTTATTTTCAACTTACTCCAGTGTCAGCGAGAGAAAATTCAAGCCTATCATCTTCTGTCCAGGAAAGGAAATAGGAATTTAGAGAAATCTCCAGTATTTGTATATTCAGTTTGGCAAATAAACACACTCATTTTGTTAGTCATGTATCTATGATGTAAAACTATAGGTCAACATTCTTTATTCATTTCATTCCACAAAATATTTAAGTTGTCACTTTTTCCCAATGGAAGTAGGCACATACATGGAAGCAGAACTTTTGACTCTGCTAATGCTTTCTGAAGATTAAGGAAAACTAAAGTTATCTAGACAACAGAGTCCTGTGGCACTTTTAAAGACTAACAGATAAATAAATCTGTTAGTCTTTAAAAGTGCCACAGGACTCTGTTGTCTTTCTACAATAGACTAACATGGCTACCCCTTTGGAATTTGACTAAAGTTATCTAGGTTCCAAAGGGGTAGCTGTGTTAGAGTATTGCAGAAATATAACAGAGTCCTGTGGCACTTTTAAAGACTAACAGATGTATTTATTGCCTGAGGAAAGCAGATGTAGTGCAAGCTTCTCTACTATGTCCTGCCAATGTGACTAAACTTTAACTGGGGAGGGACTGTCTCCAAACTAAGAGATACATGCTAGACCCTAAAGTGTCATTATGCAGATGGCACCTGGAAGAAAGTGAAAAGGGATCCCATTTTCTAATATTTCACATAAATTATGCTCTTCTGCTGTTTTCATGGGCTTACAGATGTTGAAGCCATATATACAGATTGCTTACATTTTAAACGTTTAAGTGAGTGTGACCTAATGAAAGGGCAGCATGATCAAGGTCAAAATTCTTGCACCATATGCTTCCATTCAGAAAGAAGACAAAATATGTGAATGAAAAAGTAAAAAAATATAAAGATGCACATTGCATTGAAGGATTGCCATTCTCTTTCACTATCAGCATCCTGCTGCAGGTTGTCTGCCGGCCTCTCTGGGTGTTCTCTGTCTGAGCCCTGTGGCCCTGTCACACAGTCCAAAACCCCTTCTGGGGTATAACAAACAAAACAAAAAATAATTTCTTGCCCTTCAGAGTTAATTACAAGTGCTCCCTTTCACCACCACACAACACAGGCCATATTATCTCCTTGGTAATGGGTGGAGAGATGAAAGTAGCAGATGTTCCCCTACTGGTTTTTGAACGTGACAATTCTTGATATGTGATTTGTTTCCATTTATTCTTTTGTGGAGAGACAGTCAAATTTGACCAATGTTTAGGGCAGCGGGTTATTGTTGGAACATGATGGCATATATCACATTGGCTAATGGAGTTGCTAGTTTGCTTAAGTCCTATCATGTTGTTATTTGAGTAGATATGTGGACAGAACAAACAAGCCTAATAAATTTATTTTTCGCATGAGCTTTCATGGGCACAATCCCACTTTGTGAGATGAATTAAATGGAAAATATAACATGTTACCTGTAAATATATAAATACAGAGAAGGGTGGGTCACAAGGTTAATTCAATTAGATCTAAAGGGATACAGTGCTAGCCTATATCTTTAAAGTAAATAAGATATTTGTATTCAAACTGTGGAATAGGGAGGCAGGAGCTGAGAAAGGTGATTTAAGGGAAATTACCTTATGTAATGACTCAGCATTAAAGAGTTTTATTCTAACCCAGTTTGAAGGTATCTAGTGTGCATATGAATTCCAATTCTGCAGTTTCATGATCCAATCTGGTTTTGAAGCTTTTTTGCTGTAGTACTCTAACCAGCATGACTTGGTCTGTTGCAGGGATAGTGCCTGCCTTAGTGTTTCTGTTGTATGGTGTGTAGTTGCTGGTGAGTATCTGCTTAAGGTTTAGGGACTGTCTGGGTACCTGTCTCATTATCTCAGAAGTCAACTACTACAGGACAAGCCCAACAAGGAAACAGCAGAATGCCACTGGTCATCACCTACACCCCCCCTAGTCAAATCCCTGAAGCACATCATCAAGGACCTACAACCTATCCTGCAAGATAATCCCTCGCTCTCCAAAGTCTTGAGAGGTAGGCCTCTCCTCGCTTACAGACAACCCCCCTTAAGCCGATACTCACCAGCAACTACACAACATATAACAGAAACTCTAAGGAAGGCAACTATCCCTCTATCCATGCAACAAACCCTGTTGCCACCTCTGCCCATATATCTACTCAATAATAACATCTCAGTTACTCCATCACAGGATCATTCATCTGCTCATCCACCAATGTGACATTTGACATCCTGTGCCAACAATGCCCCTCTGCCTTATACATTGACCAGACTGGACTGTCTCTGCATAAAAGATAAAAAATGGACACAAATCAGACATCAAAGAATGGTCACATTAAAAAGCCAATAGGGGAACACTTTAACCTCCCTGCACGTTCTGTGAAAGACACGACAGTTACAGTACTTCAACAGAAACATTTCTAATCAAGAATCCAAAGGGAAACTGCAGAGTTAGAATTCTTAAAGTCAACTTAAAGCCGATCTTGTTAAGTCGGCTTAACAGAGCGTCTACACTTTAAGTTGACTTAAGTCGACCTTAACAGACCCTGTAGTGTAGATATAGCCATCTACACTGGCTTTAAGTTGACTTAATAAGCTGTCTTAAGCCTTAAGTCGACCTAAATATGGGAAGTTATTAAGTCGACTTAAGAAAGCGCTTAAGTCAGCGTAATGAAAGCCAGGTGTGGATATGGCATTCTGTAGGTCGACTTAAGGTGCCTTTAAGGACTTTAGGAGTCCTAAAAGTCAAGTGATTATCCATCTTCTCAGTGTTCACCAAGTGAATTCACCCTTCAGGTGAGGAAAATCTCCACATCGCAGGTAGAGTGTTAAAACTCCAGAAGTATATTTGATTCAAACAAATATCACAATTCAGCTGCAGATGAATAATAGAAATGAGCAACATAAAGTTGCCTAGCAACAGCATTAATAAATATGATCATAGAGCAGGAATTTTCTCTTAATTTGTGAATCAGATCCTTCTGTGGTGTTCTTCTCTCTTGACTGGCAAGGAAAAGATTACAGATTTGCTAGAGAAATGGGTTTAAATTGAACAATATACTTCCACCCAAAATTTAACATATTTTGCTTTTTCATTAATTTGAGAAAACTTTATGAACTAATCTCACTGGCTGAGAACCCGTTCAGGATTCAGAAGCATTTTCTGAATAGCATCAATGTATTATGAACAGCTGATTGATGGTTAACTTTGGCTGTTCACTCTAAGTGGTCTCTTAGTATTTCTGCTCCCTCACTGCATGACAAACTTATTAGCAGAAGAATAATGAATGGCAAGTAGCAAATAATACACTATCAGAATAAAATTATTTGAAATGTCAGGATTTCTGGGCACTGCTGTTCAGAGCATAACTACCCATAACTATTCAGAATCATCCAATATTCTCAAACGTATAATATAGCCCTGTGAAGAGCAATGAATTTAATATGAACAGTTTTTTACCTCTTGTTATTTGAAGAGATCTGGTAAACAAGCAGAGCATGGTTAGCATATTCCCAAACTGAGACAATTTAGATACATATTGGTGAGATGGATATGATTAACTGGAACTAAATGTATTCATTTGTCAAGGTGCTACCACCTTGAATGCCCTGGTTTTTGAAAGTAGCAACCTTCGGCAGGGATAGTTCACTCAAAGACATCACGACATTGAACAAAACAGTTAAGTGCAAACATTAAATTTATTCTTTGAATAAAGAATAACTTTATTCTTAGAATTAAATAGAAAGATTGAATCAACTGAGGGTTACAATAACCCTGAAGCAAGATGTGTGTTTTAGGGCCATCAGAGCTTGACATAATTTATTCTCAATCTTCCGCTTTTCTAGCATGTCTTCAGTAACTGAAAAAAAAAGTAGGCATTGTCACTGAATCCTTAGAAGAATCTCAAAAGCTAGTAATGCTGCAAGTAAATCAGAATTTCTCTCAAAAGAAAGAGTAATGGAAGCATGTCAGACCCTAAATTTGTCACAGATTTAAGAGATATATGAAAAATGCAAAATATTAGAGGTTCTGCATAACAGAATGGTTTAGTCAATGTCAGTCTAACTACACATCTCTTGGCATGACGAAATATTGTCAATGTGGTGATTTTGTTTTCTGTTACTTCCTTTTAAGGGAACACTACTCACTAACTGTTTATATTTTATAGATATAAATGACCAGATAGTTACTTTGGGACTTAGTCCGTAAAGCTACATGTAATGAAGTCTAGGTTAAGTCTATCAAAGACTGTGCTGATGTCTTAATTGGCAAATTTGCTCCTGACCCTTAATTTGCATGAGAACACGGAGAGTTGAATTGTTCTCCATGTAGAATTCATTTGGTAATATAGATCCAGTGAGCTCCTTATGGGAAATTATAGCACTCTGAATGTAATTGCATGTGACTGCAAGGGGCACAGCTAGGGCAAAGGCCCTAGTCACTTCCATACTATTTGTAATCTCTTTCTGTAAGTACATTTTTAGTAGAATAATTTCTTAATTACTTGCCTTGGTCCAGATTCTGAAGAAGAGGTGCTTTATTATAGTCATCTCTTTCTCCCCACCTCTCAACACACATACCCAGATACACATTAGCAGATTAAATAGTATGTAGGGTTCACTGCAGGCCCTTTGGCTATGTCTACACTTGTCAAAATAACTGGACTTTGTTAAGTTAACTTAACAAAATCAACTTTAAGTCGACTTTGTTAAGTCGACTTAGCATGTCATACTGTAAATTTAGGTCAATTAAAGTCGACCTTGCCAAATCAACTTAGATCGTCCACACTGGACGCCTAAGTCGACTTCTAGGGGCTGGGTGGACCTAGGAGTGGTCCATGGTGGGAGGGGGCACCCCTTTAAAAGTGCCAGGGGGCTTAACATTTTCCCCATTGTACTAAAGTACATGGGGGCTGAGCAGGACAGGGACAGGGACTATGTACGGGAGCAGGATGGGCAGGGCTGTGTCCTGCCCTGTGGGTGGGCATGCCAGGCTCTGGCTGTGCCAGGCATCCTGGCAGGGAGGTCAGTGGGGGAGCCCTGGGGGCCATTAAAGTAGATTTAGGGCTAAGCCACATCTACACTGGCTTAAGTTGACTTAATAAAGTTGACATAGCCAGTAAGTCAACTTTAAACTAGGTTTTATAAAGTCAACTTAAAATTTCCTTAAGTCGACTTAAGCAGCAGCTTAAGTCGACTTAAAGAAATTGTAGTGTAGACGCAGAGTAAATTAAGTCGACTTAAGCAGGCTTAAGTCAACTTAATTTACAAGTGTAGACGCACCCTTTGTGCTGGATAAATATTATCTTAGTGGTGCTAAGTTTTCAGGAGCTGTTTCCAAATTTTATGCTCTTACCATTACTCCTCTGCTCTAGCTGAAGAAAGCTGCAAGTTCTGTAACACTGTAGATAGGACATTTTCAAAACTGTTTTGAAGGTCATTCCCTTTTATTGGTTAGTGGTACAATGAAATAGATGAAGCCTGTTCATACCTTATAGGGTTTGAATGTATCACTTGTACGCATAACCAAGCTTCTATGCCCTGACAAGCAAAAGTGCTGCCTTGGTCATTCTTTGCATCTTGAGTAAGTTTCTGATATGGCCATGCAACATGCTGTAACATGCCATCTCACTGTACTGTAAAGCTACTGACTCACAGAGCTGGGTTAGAAAACTGGGTTTATAAAGGTAGCTTGAGTTAAACTCCATTTTTTTCTCTTTAAGGTTTACTTCGTTGTTCATATCCATAGGAAGACTACAAATTTGTTTACAGTAACACCCACAATATACTATATATTTTCCAGCAGTCTGTACCCTGAGGAAATCATGGCATAATGATGGACAAACGAAGAGGAACAAAGAGGATTTTCTATGCAGAACAACAAGATTATGATTAATGTATTTCAAGTTCCCAAAAAGAGGAAACTACCATAGGAGAGAAGGAGATGGGTGGGGAAGGGGAGTTGGGGGAAAGGAGAGCTTGATGGGGGGCCATGTTGGGGGCATGCCTAAGGAAAGGGTATTCACTGGAGGGGGGCAGTGTCACTACCTGTCATGGTGGCAGAGTGCCTGGCACAAGGCCAGGAAGCAGCGATGGACCTTTGTCAGCACCTCCCTGTGGGACTTTCTCCCATGGGCTGGGAGATGTGGTCTGGGTGGACAGGATCCAGTAATTGCAGCTTGCAGGAGATTAGATCATACAGCTGCAGATGCAGGATCAATGAGCACACCAATCAGGGCTCTTTGGCTATGTCTACACTTGCACTTTTAAGTCGACTTAGTGTGTCTACACTTACAATTAAAGTCGACTTAAAGGGGAACTTACAAAGTCTACCTAGAGCGTCCACACTGGATGCTCTAGGTCGACTTTGTGGAGCTAGGGGGACCTTGGGCAGGTCCACGGTGGCAGAGTGGGGGGCACCCCTTGTGTGCAATGGGGAAAAGGGGGACAGGGACCCTGGCAGGGCATGTGGGCAGGGTGTGATGCTGTCTGGATTTAGGGAAGCATTTATGATGTTATTTTCTATTCATATATCCTAAATGCTCTATAATCCATAGGAGCTATGTCATGTTTGGTATCAATAGAAAGGTAGTAATTTGCTGGGAATGATTATATAGTTTATGTCTAGGAATTCTATTTGGATTAGAAGTTAGCTTAGATAGGAATTTGTTGTTCTATCTGTACTTTAACTTGTGTGATTTTATGGAAATGTCTGAGAGGGGTGGGTGTGTCAAACCATTGTGTCCTTAATGTTTAGGAATTTTCCAGCTACAGTGGGCCCAGGGAGTAAACTGATGAGCCATTAAGGACACAATGGGCCCATTACACCTGGCACATCCTTAACATTGGTGTAGTCCTGGGGTAGCCCTAAGTCGACTTTGGGCTACCCCACGTCTACACTGGCTTAATTCGACTTTAAAAAGTCGAATTAAGCCTTAGATCAAGTAAAAAGCAGGTTTAATAAAGTTGACTTTATTTTCATTAAGTCGACTTTATTTTCCTTAAGTTGATTTAAGCAAGCTGCTTAAGTCGACTTAAGGAAAGTGCAGTGTAGACACAGGGTAAATTAAGTTGACTTAAGCAAGCTTAAGTCGACTTAATTTATCAGTGTAGATGCTACTGCGTGTCTGCTCTATAAAAACCCCAGACATTTTGTGTTATTCTTAAAATCCCCTCAGACGGAGGATGGAGACTCAAAAAAGAGGTTATTTATGGGAAAACCCAGATGTATGGTAAACCTGAACAAGATTCACCATAGACAGCATTGACAGCATAGAGCAGGGGTCTGCAACCTGCGGCTCCAGAGCCACACATGGCTCTTTGGCTGCCCCCTTGCGGCTCCAGGCCCCCCACCACTGGGGACTCTGCGGGGGGCCCGCTCCTGATTCTGGACTCCTTTCCCCCCATCCCGCCAGGCGCACTGGCCCAGCTCCCCACACCAGAAGTCTACACCCATTGCGGCTCTCAACACACTTGGTTATTCAGGGAATTTTTAAAAATGGTTCTTCTTATCTTTTGGGTTGCCGACCCCTGGCATAGAGGGACTAAGGAGTGGACAGGCTAAGGAGCTGCAGATGAGGTCTGGGAAGAGCTCCAGGTTCCATACAGGGCCATGTAGAAGAAGTTACAATGGTGATTGTTAGAGAAACCATTTGAATCAACAAAGTCAACCCAAGAATTCAACAAATCTGAGACTGAATCAAACCTTTACAGAGGCTCAGTGACATAAAAATAAAGACAAAAATTGTGGTTGCAGCTTCTTTACTTACTTGCATCTGGCAGCAAAAGAACACCAATAATAATACAAATGACCCATGTACAGTGAAAATGGATATAAGGAAATCTCAGCTATTGGGAAGCACAATGCAAAGTCCCCTAAACTCTTTCAAGGAAACCTTCATTAGGGTTGGAGTGAAGTTTCAGTCTATTTACAATTAAGTTTAACATCCCTCTGAGAAGGCTTTGTTGTGCTAAGTCCCATTGGAATGCAGTGCTTAGCGCCTGGAAGGTAAGTAATAGACGCTCCATTTAAAGGGCATTATCTCCCACTTCTCCTCTTCTGCTCTGGTTGAACAAAGAGGAGGGGGAGGAAATAATCCTTTTAGAATGCAGCACTTCACACCTGCCAGGTAGGTAATAAATGCAGCATTCCAAGGGGATTAGCACAGTGCATCCTGTTCAAAGTGGAATGAAAATATTTCAACATGCTGGACTGACACCCCTGGAGACTGAAGTTCTCTCTGTATCCAGAAACTGGGTATAGATTTGTTAGTATAATTATTTCTTGTATACCAGCAGCATTTGTATATTTACTGCATGAGAGTAAATGAAACATTAAAATGAAAAAGATGCAAATGCTTGTGTGTTGTATCAAATAAGTGTGCTATTTCATGAGCAGTACCTAAACTGGGTAGGGATCAGTTATGACAAAATGCTGCTTCTTATTTAAAGATACACCTAAGCTGTTATATCTCACATTGTGCATATGATGCAGCGTAATGCACAAAACAGAATAGAAGGTTCAGGACATTCCATGAGGGTGACATCACAGATATTGCTGCAATTTTTTCTTTTATTAGATGCTCTCCTGCCTTATGACAGTCTTTCCACCTCCATCTGTCTAATACCATGACTCTTGCTCCATTATAGTCCACTTTCATGACAGCAACATCTTTCTCAGTGGTTTTTCTGTCATCTGTTGTCTTCCTCTTTTCTGTCTACCATCAGAATCTATCCAATCAAGGGCCTGTCTAGGAATACAGGTTTTTTTTTTACATCGACACAACATACCCATAACACATCATCCTTCTTTCTCAAATCTTTGTCTTTACAGTCTGCTGGGCAGCCCTGGGTAATACATCAGCATATATTACTCTATCCCACCAGTGGACACCAAGCATTCTTCACAAACATCTCAAATGAAATGCATTATTTCCTGAGGTAGGTTTCTAGCATTTGCCAATATTCAGGAGCACATCACGATATAGGTATCCTAATGGCATTGTATAACTTTGTCTTAGGTCTTGTGTGAATTTCCTTATTTTTCCAGATATTTGCCAGTCTTTAAAAGATTCCATTTGCCTTTGCAGTTCTTGCTTCTACCTTCTCAAGGAATTAGCTTTTGGCAGTAAATGTGCTTCAAAGAAGTACAGTTTTATTAACCATGCTATATTATTAACTAGCAATCATAGGTGCAGCAGCATCTCTGACTCCTCAATTATCATGATTTCATTTTGTTTTGGTTGATTCTCAATCCTACTCTGGCAGCCTCATATTTGACATTGGTAGTGGTCTTTTTCATAGCATCACCATCTGTGTCTACTAAAACAATGACATCTCCTAGGTCAAGATCCTGGGCTATGTCTACACTTGTAAAGTTAAGTCGACTCTGTTAAGTCGACTTCAAGTTGACCTTGTTAAGTAGACTTAACAGAGTGGCTACACTTTACATCAACTTAAGTCAACCTTGTTAAGTCGACTAAACAGTAGACATAGCCATCCACACTGGCTTTAAGTCGATTTAATAAGGTCGACTTAGCGCTATTCCCCATCCACACTGGCTTTAAGTCGACTTAAGAAGTTGACTTAAGGCTTAAGTCGACCTTTAGAGGTGCTGTTATTAAGTTGACTTAAGGAAGTGCTTAAGTCGACTTAATAAAAGTCCAGTGTGTATGCAGTTTTGTGTAGGTCAACTTAAGCATCCTTAACTCAACCTAAGTTGCCAGTGTAGACGCACCCCTGAAGTTTTCCTGTACTCCATATAGTTCCTGTTGTGACACACTGCACCTCAGGTACACCCTTGTGGTGTGACTGTATCATTCATATTCATCATTATAATGTAACTGTGTACTAATGTAAAGTATGTCATATAAGGTGTTTTTGCAATCATCACGACATAGTGAACATTATTGTTATGGTAGTGTGTTTCTTGCAGTGTCACGTGTATGGTTATGAAGCTCTGCTATGAAATATTCCCAGATATGTGTCTCACATGGTTTGAAGTAGATCCAGACAAACAAGAAAAGCAGAAAGGTAGGTCACACGTTACTACGGCATGCATAAAGCAACCCAATTCTTCCAGAAGAAATGGTCTAGCTTAAGCATCTGATAAGGTGATGCTCATTGTCTCAGGGGAAGGAGAAGACCATGCAAAAATATTGTTGGTCAGTTGAACCTGAACTGGGGAGATGAGGCCCCAAAAGCAGGCACAGAGACATGTTTAAAACAGGGACATTTGGGGCTCTCTCTCTTTCTCTCTCTTGGAATCCAGCAAAATCAAGTAACTGAAGCATGGACCACAGGGAAAAGCCTGGTTGGAGGCCAGCCAAACAGCCTGTGCTGAGAACCATCTAAGACTGTATGGCTACTGAAGGTGTTAAGCTTAATTTAGAATGCAATTTTCTTTTCTTTCATCCTGATCAAATCTGGCTTATAATCACTTAAAATCTTTCTATACTTAATTAACTTATTTGCTTGTTTTATTTAAAGCAGTGTATGTAATTTCGGTGTGTATAGAAACTTCATTTAAAGTTACAAAGCTGGTACATGTCATTTTTTTTTAATTTATTTTTTTGATAAATTGACAAACACATGAGTTTGCATAGTCTAATGGGCAGCACTGAATTCTGTAAGACTCCCACTTCCTAGGGTTATATCTGGGATTAGAATGTTTACCTGGTCATTCTATTGCTTAATCCTTTGAGTGGACGGGCAGAAGCATTCACTCACTAAGGCCATGTACAAACTACAGGAATAATCGTGCAACAAGCCCGCTGCGCTTTAAAAGTCACGTGGTTTTTGTAGCGCAGTATCGCGTCCACACTGAGCCGCTTGTGATGGAAAACAGCCCCCCCCTCAATTCGCGATTTCACAAGAAACCCAATTGAATTCTGGGAACCTAACCCACAGTTCCATCCATCCTGATTTGGCGCTAAGAATCCTGGGTAGAAGGAGAGTAGCGCTGAGCACCATGGGTAAAGTCTTGGTTTCCCATGGTGCATTCTGTTCCCCTTGCGTCACAAGAGTTGCTACTAGCAACTCGCGCCCATTTTCGACAGTAGCGCATTGCTTCCTGGAACTCCTTTTTGCAGCAACATGGATCCAGCTCTGATCTCAACTGTCGCCTTCAGCATAATGAATACATCTAGCCAGGTGGCACAGTATGCATTCAGCTCTGAATCAGACCAGGATTCGGATGACCCTGGACTGGTGACTGCCATGCAGAACAACAGCACCGCATTGTTGAGCTCCTTCACGGAGCATCTGCACATGGTGCACCGCAGGTTCTGGTCATGAGAGACAAGCACTGAGTGGTGGGACCGCATCATTTTGCAGGTGTGGGATGATGACCAGTGGCTACAGAACTTTCGAATGTGGAAGGCCACAATCATGGAACTGTGTGAGGAGCTAGCCCCTGCCCTGAGACACAAGGACACCAAAATGAGAGCCACCCTCACTGTGGAGAAGCGTGTCGCAATCGCGCTGTGGAAAATGGCGACTCCAGACTACTACCGCTCAGTCGCAAATCAATTTGGAGTCAGCAGATCTACCATTGGGTTAGCACTTTCACAAGTGTTCAGAGCCATTAATCGTGTTCTGCTCCAGAGGACAGTGACATTGGGCAACGTGCGGGAGATCGTCGATGGATTCGCGGACATGGGATTCCCGAACTGTGGAGGGGCAATAGACAGCACACACATCCCTATTCTCGCTCCGGAGCATCTTGCGACTGAGTATATTAATAGGAAGGGCTACTTCTCCATGCTGCTTCAGGCACTCATGGATCACAGGGGGCGTTTCACGGACATAAATGCGGAGTGGCTGGGTAAGGTACATGATGCTCGCATTTTCCAGAACACGGGCCTGTACCAGAAGTTGCAGGCAGTGACCTTCTTCCCCGATGATAAAATTACTGTTGGGGATGTGGAGATGCCCATAGTCATCATAGGAGACCCAGCCTACCCACTGAAGTCTTGGCTCATGAAGCCCTATACTGGAAATTTGGATCCCAGCAAGGAGCGCTTCAATTACCGGTTAAGCCGGTACCGAATGACCGTGGAGTGCGCCTTTGGGTGCTTAAAAGGCCGCTGGTGCTGTTTGTATGGGAGGCTAGACTTGAATGAGGACAACATTCCAGTCATCATTGCAGCGTGCTGGGTCCTGCATAACCTCTGTGAAAATAGGGGAGAGAAATTTCCCTCTTCATGGGACGTGGAGGCTGAGGCTAGAGTTTGCCTTCCAGCAGCCAGCCACTAGGAGTATCAGGGGGGCACAGCTGAGAGCCATCTGCATAAGGGAGGCACTTAGAGAGCATTTTAGTGATGGGGTCTCATAGGACACATTGCATCACTGTGCAGTACTGTTCCCAAGCACTACTGGGTGCTGATTTGGGGGGGGGGGGGGTCGGTGCCGGTGGGCATGTACTGTACTATGCTCAAATGAGTGAATACTAAACATGCAACAACTAATTTTATTGTGTATCAATAAAGACACTGTGCACAGTTCAAGTGATTCAATCTTATTATTATAAAACATTAAATATTTACAGTAAGCAGTGCCTGCAAAAGGGGCTATAGATGCGTGTAGGTGCGTGTTTCAATGCCATAGCTTGGTGCAGGAGTGGATGTAACATTGTACCGGGAAGGTCCCTGGGCTTCAAAGAACTGCTTTGAGGGAGAATGGGGCATAGGGGACAGAAAGTGTTGCTGTGGCTGCAGCAGGGGGCGAGTCTGGAGCAGCTGGGTCTGCAGACCAACCATGGTCTTCAGCAGTTGGGTCTGCTCCTGTAGGATGCTTATGAGGGCATCCTTCTGCTTCTGCCTCTTTACATTGTTTTCTTTGCGCTCCTCCCGGCACTCCTGCCTCCATTGTCTAGTTCCCCTTGCTGATGCCTCGTTGGACTGCATCAGCTCCTGGAAGATATCCTCCTTGCTCCTGCAAGGCCTCCTCCTTATCTGTCTCAGCCAGTCAGCTGGCTCAGACCACCGATCGGCGAAGGTCATTTCTAAGGAAAAATGAAACATCATAAGTAGTGCTATTGTTCTCACTTTGGTTAAGGAGCCGGTAATATGTTCTGCCACCACGTTCCTCAGTGCCCACGGGACAGGGCATTGCGAGGGACTGAAAGGGCTTTTCCAAAGGGAGGTTCAGGTTGCCGAGACAAGACACACAGCTCCGTGAACTATTTGCAGTGCTTTGGGCAATTAGTTCACATACGGCATGGCCATGGAAGTCAATATCTCACTGCTTAGAATGCCCCTGCAAGTCAGAATGCATATCCTGCATGTCACCGTTTTTAAGCCACGGTTTTAAGCCAGGACCGTACACAGCAGGCTTGTGCGCAGCCATGGTTCCCACTGCTGTGCTTTGCAACTGGCGAGGGAGAGTATCCCTCTATGGGGGAGGGGAAAAAGTTGCTCTCCCATTGAATTTAACTAGGAGGCTGTGGAAGTACATCGAGGACACCTTCAGTGAGCTCAACGGAGAGGATTTCTTGACAATTACAGCATGCATTGATGCACTGCTTGTGTAATGTGGGGTAGACCCACTCATACAAAAAAAAGAAAAAGAAAAAAGAAAGGATGAAACTCAAAACGCCCATCTCCCGCCCACTCTTCATTTGCCCACAAAGCTTATCCAGCAAGCACAGAAGCCATTTCTGATGAACCTTACCAGAGCTCCCCTCTGCTGCATCCGAAGACAGCATGGAGAAGGAATCTGGGCAGCACGTGTCGGGTGGCGTGGAGAACAGCTCCTGGCTCCTTAGGTCGGCTGCACCACTTTCACCCTCCAGATCATCCTCCACCTCCACTTCCTCGTTGACGAATTGCTCGTCGTCGTCTGCTCCGGTATTCTTTTCATGGGGGGGTGTCGGCGTGTCCACAGGAGCTTTTCGGGTGGTTGTGGGATCCCCGCTCAGGATTGCTTCCAGTTTCTTGTAAAATCGGCATGTAGCTGGCACTGAGCAGGAGCGCCGGTTTGCCTCTCTGGCTCTGTGGTAAGTAATCCACAACTCCTTCACCTTCAAACTGCACTGAAGAGTGTTTCTCTTGTACCCCTCCTCTGCCATGGTCCAAGAAATCTGGCCAAAAATATCGAAATTCCGCTGGTTGCCACGTAACTGTGACTGCACAGCGGACTCTCCCCAGATGCCTATGAGATGAAGCACCTCGGCTGTGGTCCACACTGGAGCATGTTTTCTGCATTGAGCTGCCATTGCTCTTGGAGAACACAGCTGCACTCCACGCCAAGCAAACAGGAAGACTGAACAATTCAAAAATTCCGGGGAATGATGGGAGGGCGGGTACAGTCTGTGACGGGATGCACATCCGTGCAGCTCTAGGGCATGACCTGTATAACTTTTCTGTTCAGTTTTGCAGTATAATTGTGTTATTTGATGCCAATTACGCTATACCAGGTTCCTCTGTGAATGCTCAGAACATATGCCACGTGATTACCAGGGTGCCATGTTCCCTGCTGCGACATGTATGTATAGATGTGAAGCATGTTACAGGGTTCAGACTCTCAGGGCTGTCTCTAGCACAATGGCTGAAGATTTACACATCAAAGGGAATGCTAATGCCCTCCCCTGCTCAGGTAGAAGTGAAGAGCATCTCACACTAGGACAGCGGGGGGAGGGGTTGTGAGCAGTTTGTTAAAACAAAGACACAGAGACTGTGAGAAGGGGGAAGCTGCAGGCTTTCAGCCGGAGAAGACACCATCTTGCAACCAACTTCAAGCAAGATCGGGGCCCTGCCTGAGAACAGGCAGAGAATGGCTGTAAAACATCAAACAGCCGAACACCATGCGCATAATCTTGGACTCTGAGCTCAGTTTAGGTAGAGATGTTAGAGTAGCATGCGGTTTATACCTTTTATTTGATAGTGGTCACTCCTGACTCATTTATAGTATGGTTCTGCCTTGATTGGCCATGTTCTCACTTGAAATCAGACTCTGATCAATAAACTAGTAGTTGTTTTACCTAAAGCTGTGTGGTCTTTAGAGGGTGCGGATGTGGGAGGCTGGGCACAATCCACTTCTTTGTTAAGTGGACGGACTTGAGACTAAGGTGATTGGGAGTGGGTCCCAATCCCTGTAGGGCAGCGGCTCCCAGTGTAGTGTCTGGGGCTGGGTGTGCTTGCTTGGGGACCAACGCCTGTGTGGCTAGTGGATTTACACCCACTGCCTGGGACCAATTAGACGCTGCTGGCTGGTGTGGACTGACTCAGGAGTGAGTGGTCACCCAGCAGAGTGGAGTGAATTGGGGTTCAGGAGTGGGGTTCAAGCGGTCATAGCAGCACACCAGACTGGATTTGGGGAGCAGCCTGTCACATTGGCGCAGCGATTCTAGGGTTTTGTGCCCAGGCCTGATACCTTAATAGAGTGGTTTCAAGTGAGTCATATGTGTAGTATCTGAACAGTCAGGAGGCCACAGTTTGTTGTTTTCTGTTTGTTTATTTCGGGTGAAGGGAATAGAAACAAGAAAAGTGAAAGATGTCTGATGCAGCTGCAAAATTAGAGATTGCTAGGTTGCAAGCAAAGAAAAAAGAAAAAGAGTTTGCTGAAAGGCGAGCAGAAATAGAACGCCAAAAGGAAGAGGGAGAGAGAGAATTTAGAAGACGGCGGGCAGACATAAGCAGAAAAGCGGGCAGACATAAGCAGAAAAGCTGAGGAAGCAGCCCGTAGACATGCTTTGGAGTTAAAGTTTGTAGATGAAGCCATGGCTGCTATTAAGGCGGGTACGCTGAGTGCTGAAGAAGCCAGGCAGGTGATCAGGGCAGCTGTAAAGAGAGCCAGAGAAGTTGATGAAAGAATGCACCAGAGAGCCATGGTCAAAGAGGCTGGCCTTCCAGGTATTCCAGAGCCTCCTACAACACCTGAAGCATCCAGCTGTGAGGAACTGATTCCTGGTTACCAAGGGATGGATTGTGGCAAAAAAAACTTCAGCACCATTGAAAAGCCTGGTGCTGAGCCTGAGATTTTTGGAGAAAAGAAAACTTCTACTCTCACAAAGTTGTTGGGCAAAGCTAGTTTATCTGTGTACAATGAGGTGTCAATGGGGGAAACATTAGGATGTGAATGGGCCAACAGCCAGGGGCCTCCTTCTGGAAGCCCAGGTGGGGGAGGCGAAACCCCAGGAATTACAGGAGAAGAGGCCAGTGTGTTTCCTGGTGGGGGGAGGGTGGAAAGTTACTCTTACCCACTGCAGGAGACAGCAGTTGCTCTGGAGAGCGGTGCCCCAGGGGGGGAACCCAAGATGGAGGCTAAGGAAGAATTAGTTGGGATGCGGGAATGTCCCCTTACTACTCACTTAGGAGGGAGAGGTAAAACCCCGGGAGATACAATGGAAGGGGCTGGTGTGTTTCCTGGTGGGGCAAGGGTGAAAAGTGATTCTTACCCACTGCAGGAGACAGCACTCGCTCTGGACAGCTGTGTCCCAGGTTGGGAACCAGATGTGGAAGCTAAGGAAAAATTTATGGGGGTGCAGGGGTGTCCCCCCACTACTCACTTGGGGATGTGTGCCCAAGAGGGAGGGGCTGACTCGGGGTCTCTGCACCCAGACGCTCAGCCTGTGATTCAGATTTTAGGAGAGGATTGTGTTTATCCTGAGGTGTTGATGAAAATTAACTTTGCCTCTTCAAGCCAGCAGGATTTGGCTTCCAGCAGAGAAGGGGGTCCTTGTGAGTACTCCATTCTACCTGCTGACAGGGAGGAAAGGCATTTTCACCATGGAGGTAACATTGATGCATTTAATGTGACAGGCTGCTCCCCAAATCCAGTCTGGTGTGCTGCTATGACCGCTTGAACCCCACTCCTGAACCCCAATTTACCCCGCTCTGCTGGGTGACCGCTCACTCCTGAGTCAGTCCACACCAGCCACCAGCGTGTAATTGGTCCCAGGCAGTGGGTGTAAATCCACTAGCCACACAGGCGTTGGTCCCCAAGCAAGCACACCCAGCCCCAGACACTACACTGGGAGCCGCTGCCCTACAGGGATTGGGACCCACTCCCAATCACCTTAGTCTCAAGTCCGTCCACTTAACAAAGAAGTGGATTGTGCCCAGCCTCCCACATCCGCACCCTCTAAAGACCACACAGCTTTAGGTAAAACAACTACTAGTTTATTGATCAGAGTCTGATTTCAAGTGAGAACATGGCCAATCAAGGCAGAACCATACTATAAATGAGTCAGGAGTGACCACTATCAAATAAAAGGTATAAACCGCATGCTACTCTAACATCTCTACCTAAACTGAGCTCAGAGTCCAAGATTATGCTCATGGTGTTCGGCTGTTTGATGTTTTACAGCCATTCTCTGCCTGTTCTCAGGCAGGGCCCCGATCTTGCTTGAAGTTGGTTGCAAGATGGTGTCTTCTCCGGCTGAAAGCCTGCAGCTTCCCCCTTCTCACAGTCTCTGTGTCTTTGTTTTAACAAACTGCTCACAACCCCTCCCCCCGCTGTCCTAGTGTGAGATGCTCTTCACTTCTACCTGAGCAGGGGAGGGCATTAGCATTCTCTTTGATGTGTAAATCTTCAGCCATTGTGCTAGAGACAGCCCTGAGAGTCTGAACCCTGTAACATGCTTCACATCTATACATACATGTCGCAGCAGGGAACATGGCACCCTGGTAATCACGTGGCATATGTTCTGAGCATTCACAGAGGAACCTGGTATAGCGTAATTGGCATCAAATAACACAATTATACTGCAAAACTGAACAGAAAAGTTATACAGGTCATGCCCTAGAGCTGCACGGATGTGCATCCCGTCACACAGTCACAGCCACAGAGCACAGAAGGAAGTGCAGAAGGGATGGAATTGGAATTCTGGGACATTTCATATTGAGCGGCAACCATACACACACATGAACTATCGCGGAATAGCTGTTCCGCGGTAGCCGCTACCACCCTCATTTTGGTGGTTTACATGTTGCATGGTAAGACAGCTATTACCGCGCAACAACATGGATTTGTGTTTGGGTGCTGTGCCTGTTATCACGCAATAACAAGCATTATCGCGCAATAGCTTTGTAGTGTGTACAAGGCCTAAGTTGAGCCTTTAGGTTGTACTGGGGTCACATTTTGAAGCTTTCGCTAGAAACTTGCTTTTTCTTTAAGAATAGCGTCTGAAATCATCCCATATCTCCAGGAAAAAAGTGCTTTAAGGAAAACAATAATTATCATGAGACTCATGACAAAATCAAGAGAGTTGACAACACTAATCTTTTCTCATACTTTTTTCTCCATCCTGACATTTTGCTTATTTTCAATATTCTCAGCTTAACCTAATCAATAAAGTAATGACATCTGCAATCATATTTAGCTCTTAATTACTTGATATTAATCAACACATCACATAATGGTTTGCTGTTACATTGGTTACAGAACACATCTGCTATACCAAATGTTTCTTATCTATTTTCTTTTCATTTACTGATTTTATCAATTACAATGTATTTATGTATATCCCTTACCAATTACATCATTTTGTCACTTACAACACATCTATATTAATAGGCAACAGTTTATGTACTATTGATGTTTACAGAAAAGAGACTAAGAAAAAAAATGACCTGTTGATCTTAAAGCCATTTTTATGGTATCTGGCTTCCATAATTGATAAATTAAAAGCATCTTTCAATAGATTATTGTAGTAATCATAGAAAATACCTTTCCTGTATCAGTTACAAGTGAGATCTCTAAGCTAAGACAGCTAAATCAGAGTAAAAATAAAATGGGTAATGAAGTGCAGTCCTACTGATTGATTACAGGCATTTTCCTGATCATTAGTTTAACACAAAGCACTAGGGTCATTTAAAGTTCATTTTAGGTTATCTTAAATACAAAGAATTGTACACGGGAGAATGCAAAGAAATACAAAGAAACAAACAAAGTTTAGTGGGACTTTAGTATGCCTACAAAGAATGAAAGGGTTATGGTAGTTTGATCCATGTACTAATACAACCCTGTCACACTCCAGTGAAAATAGCAAACCAATCGATCTCACCTCTTTGCTCTGATACAACATTTTGATCCTTTCTACATGGGGGTACTATCTTTCTAGGAAACCCATATTTTCACAAGATCTCCCATATCAACTCTTTCAGTCAAAAGCGTTTGTGAAATCTATAAAATTCAAGACTAATCTTTTTGATTAGTAAGCAAGTCCTTTCTCAGACAATCATCTCAGGGTGAAGATGTGATCTACACACGGTCTTTTTGGTTGAAAGCCTGCTTTCTCAGTCTGCAATTTTAATCTATGATCAGTTTCATTCTGTTCAATAGTACACTACAGAATACTTTTCTACTGTCTTACTGTTGTGTTATTTTGAGCCAATTGTCACATATTAGATGTTTTCCTTCTTTGGTAATTTACAAGTCACACTTTTCTTCCACTCTTCTGCAAACAGTTCTTTCTACTAGACAATACTAAAAAATTTATGTATTTCATGTAATTCCACCTTGTCCCCAGCTCTAATCATTTCAGCAATAATCTTATCATCATCAGAAGCTTTGCCATCTTTTAGCTGCAGTTGCTATTTTCTGCTTCTGAATCTTCTAGCAGTGAAATATTTAAATTATTTACTTTCTTCTTCACATCCAGGAATTAATGCTCCCTTGGAAATGAGATCTTCAGTAAAAGAAAATTCCTAAATTCCAGCTAGGGCCTGCCAGCATTAAAGTTGGGGATATCTGCCCTGTTATGTTGGGAGCTGCAAAGAGAGGCTTATTTGCAAAAGTCCAGTCTCAAAAGTCAAAATGGAAGAACTTCTGTGAGCAGCTGCTCCTAGCAGCTGCTACAGGAATCATGTTGCTGAGGTTTTTCTCTTGCATTCTGTGCTCCTCTGTGCCTGCATTGGCTTCACCTGGGCCCTAGATACTCAAAGAGAAGAATCAGGCACTAGCTGTTTGCATTAGCCTTATGTGTACTCCTTATTTCCTATAGTATGAACTGAGATGTTCAGTGACAGAACATTATGGCCACTGCCCCAGCAAACAAAAATAAGAAGTCAAAAGATCGGTAAGTTAACTTAAGTCCTACATATAAAGAAACCAGTTTGCCTTACTGCCTCCAGTTCTTGAGCCTCAATTTCCTATCCTGGCCCTAGATCTGCTTCTTTCTACCTTTTTTGTTTTAAGATAGAAGATAAACTAGAAAAGAAGGATGAGCAGAAAGAGGAAAGAGACTAGTTGAGGGGATTTGGCAACACACTCAAAAAATAAATAAACCTAGTTGAAAGAAAAAGATACACTGATGATTGAAATGAAATGAAAAACAACCCTGCAAGCACTGCATATAATTCTAATGAGGCTCCCAAAAGGCAGAATCTTATTTATCTGTCTGTTTATTTATGAAAATTGATGTAACAGCTGTCATGTATCTTGCTAAACTTGATCAAAGTGACTGGATCCAGCAGTGTAG
Source organism: Pelusios castaneus (assembly GCA_007922175.1). NCBI lineage: Eukaryota > Metazoa > Chordata > Testudines > Pelomedusidae > Pelusios > Pelusios castaneus. The sequence continues at coordinate 8,525,973 of ML685797.1, forward strand.
ATTTCAGCTGTTTACTGAGAGAGGATAGAAAGACTCTGATAAAGATGTGTTGGAGAACACACTAAAAAGAGTTCAGTAAAACAAACCTCAGTAAGTCAAGATTTCTGATAGAAAAGTTTGTTTTTAAGTATATGGATCAATTAGTGAATTTTATTTGATATATTTATTTATTGGTAGTTAAATTAAACATTTTCCTATGATAAAATCATATGGTATCTAAAGTTAGATGGCAGTTCACAAAAAGTCAAAAGGGATAAAGTAATTAAAGACTCATTCTAAAATCAAAGAGTAGCAGAGGTAAACACAATTTTAAAGAACTGGACAAGAAAAATCACTCGAGGACACAAACTGAGCAAAAATAACCCAGAAGAATAATAATTTTCATTGTGTGCAGAATTTTTAATAAGTTTGTTTATGTCAGTTCCTCTCTAGCTGTTTTCCTATCCCTTTTTCAGTTATTCTGAAAGACTCTGTAATAAGGAGCCCCACTATGACTAAACTACAGATGCCAAAGACTTAGATAACTACCTGTCTGCCAAAAGGATTGTGTCACACTGTAACACATCTTACAGTCCTTAGACAGTTTGATGAGGAGCTTTCAAACTTTTGAAAAAAAATTGAAAATATCATAGAAATTAGAAATAGGGAAGAGAAGAAAAGAAAAACATTCGTAGATTCCAAGGCCAGAAGGGACCATTATGATCATCTAGTTTGACTGCCTGGATAACACAGATAATAGAATACCCCTCCACCATCACCCTGCTGCCCAAAATTCCAGGACTGTATCTTTCAGAAAAAAATAAAATGAATCTTTATTTAAAAACTGTTACTGTTTGGTAAATTGTTCTAATGGTTAATTACCTTCATTGTTAAAAGTGTATGCCCTATTTCCATTATGAATTTGTTTAGCTTCAACTTCCAGCCATTGGATCGTATTTCTTTCTCAGCTAGATTGAAGAGCCCACTATTAAATATTTGTTTCCCATGCAAGTATTTATAGACTAATCATGTTACCTTGAAAGCTTCTCTTTGTTAAGATCTCTGAGTCTATTGCTATTTATAAGGGAGATTTTCTAATCCTTTAATTATTCTCATATTCTTCTCAGAAGTCAGAACCCATGACAATTTATCGATATCATTCTTGAATTGTTGAACCTGAACTGGAGCAGACAGGTCACATCAGTTTCAAAAACAGAAGTAAAATAACGTCTTTCCTCTTCCTCCTCCTCCTCTTCAAGATTCTCCTGGTTATGCATCCAAAAATTGCACCAGGCGCCTTTGTTCTACAACTTTAGGAGCTCTTGTTTAGCTGATTATCCACCACTACCCCAAAATCTTTTTCAGTCACTGGCTATGTTTACACTAGAAAAAGTTAAGTCGACTTAATAAGGTCAACTTTTAGTCGACCTAAAGTCGACCTTATTAAGTCGATTTAACAAAGTGGTTACCCTGAACTGGGATTTAGTAAGTCAACCTAACTGCCCTTCAGTCGAATTCATAAAGTCAATTTAAGGGTTAATCCATGTCCACACAGTGCTTAAGTTGACCTAAGGAGTCGATTTAGGGGTTAGGTCGACCTAACTGGCGGTTCTTACTAAGTTGACTTAAGCGTTCATTAAGTCGACTTAAGGAATTTCTTAAGTCGACTTAAGGAAAGCCTGGTGTGGACCTGAACTAAATTAGGTCAACTTAAGCCTCCTTAAGTCGACCTAACTTGCAAGTGTAGATATACCCACTGTTTCTCAGGGTAGAGTTCTTCATCATGTAAGTATGGCTTATGTGCTTTTTCCTAGATCTATACATTTACATTTAACCATATTAAAAAGCATATTGTTTGCTCATGTTCATATGGCTTTGAATCAGTGGCCTCTCCTCTTCATTCTGTACCACTCTCCCAGTTTTTGTATGATGATTTTATATTTTCTTTCAGGTCATTAATAAAATGTTAAATAGTGCAAAGTCAAGAATTGATCCCTGTGGAACCTCACCAAAAATGCCCACAGAACACATTGGGATAATTCCCTGTTTATAATTACATTTTGAGAGCTACCTGTTATTCAATTTTTAATCCACTTATTGTGTGCCATGTTCATTTTACACCATTTTTGTTATTTTTTTATAACAGGGTACCAAGTCAAATGCCTTAAAGAAGTCTAAGTTTTTTAAATCAACAACTAGCCATCTCATTTTAAAAAACCCTAGATATTTAGTTTGATGGGATATATTTTTCATAAAATCATGTTCATTGCTATTAATTATTTTACCATCCTTTAATTGTTTAGTAATCTAGTAATCTCGTCCTGTATCAGTCACTCCAATTTTTGCCTGGGATTGATGTCAGATTAAAAGTTTTAATTGCCCCAAGTTTTAATTGTCCTTTTACCCTTTTTTACTTATCAGGAAAATTTAGCTTTCTTCTAATCTTCTGGAGCTTCCCAGTGTTCTATTGAAATTCAAGAGTATACTCTAACAAGCTCCTCCCTCAGCTCTTTTTGGATGCAAGTTATCCAGACTTGCTAATTTAAAAATGTCTGTCTTTAGTAGCTGCTGTTTAGCTTCCTTCTAAGATACCAGAGGAATAGAAAGAATATTTTCAAGGTTATAATAAGACCACATTATCTGTTTATTCCACAGTTACAGAACAGAAATATTTATTCAACACTTCTGCTTTTCTGCATTTTTCTTGATAACACTATCATTGGTACATCAAATAATATACCAACACCAGTGTTTGGAGTCTTTTTGTTGCTAATATTTAAAAAACCAAACCAAACAAAAACCTTCCTTCTTACTGTCCTTAAGTCTTCTGGTCATAGATGTCTCCTTGTGTACCTTGTTCTGTAAAGCCATGATTGCAGAGATTATAGGCTATCTTCTACTTTGAAAGGCATGGTCTGGCTGTCAGGGGAATAGTGCAGATAGTGGCTTGCTGTAGTTTATAAGAGCTTCTCATTGCTATGTTCTATGCAATATTTAAAATAAAAGAATAGTTTAATTGTAAAATATAATCTTTCTGTGTCTTAGTGTAAGGAACAACACCAAAACTTCCCTTGGTAGTCAACTTAAATTTGTTTCAATTTCATCCCATTGCTGCTAATTGTATCCACTCATGGTTTCCTAAATAAATATTTTCAGTTATTGATTTTAATCTTCATTTAATCAAACTCTAAAAAGCAGATTTTATTATAACATTTTTACCCCAGAAAATTATCGAGTGAGAAAGCTCTCTTGGGGTTGAAATCTTCCATGCATTGTCTCTGGCCATGTTTCTGACCCAACTGAAAGATGATCTAAATGTGCTGTTGTGATAGTGAATACAAAGGATATGACAAGTACGTAAATGCTGTACATTTCTGAAGACCTTGAATAACATATACATGTAGGACTTTTTACTATGCTCTAAAGATTTGAAGATACAAGTACCATTAGAAATTGCAAAACCACTTGTAATACCATGTACTGATGTTTATTACTGTCTAAAGGAAATTGAACAATTTTCAAAAAAGTTCAGATCCCAAGATGATATTTCCATGTAGTTTACTAATGGATTGTACTAAAATAATATTTTTGCAATGTTTTCTGCTTTTTTAATAGACAAAATTAATAATTTTAAAGTTACATATTCTGCTGAAATCAGACAAGATTTCCTTATACTATTTTTACCAAATCCAGGATTTTTTTTCCTGTTTGTTGAGATTTTGTTTATTTGGGGTTATTTTTGTTTTTGTTGTGAGAAATTTAATAAAAGTGTGACAAGCAACATTTTTCACACAGGACAAAACGCCTGTTAAAATACATTTTGCTTTTCTGCATATAATTCTAATTATCAAGGTATGTCCTTCATGGATGAATAATAACTAGAATTATCAAGGTATGTCCTCCATGGATTAATAATAACTGACTAGGCATCTGTGTATTGCGATTCGGCAAATATGTTAATGTTAATGCAACTTTTAATGCTAGTTGCAACATTAAACTTGAAAATTGAAAATTTTAGTTTCTTTGACTTTCCAGGCTTTCAGATGCACTTCATGACAGTTCTGAAGTAACATACATCTTTGTAGCTCATTTCATTATTGCACAGCATATCATTTGAGAACAATGTCACATGCAGAGTCCCACTGAGGGCTCAAACCTTCTGTGCCCTATTATTCAACAGCTGAATGAAGCTGATCAAACAGCATGAGCTAAAATATTGAGATGACATCCAATGCTATGTCTCCCTGACATCATCACCCAACTTTCTCAATGCCTAATCCAGATCAATACCTGCATGAAGAGCAGTTGACACAAGCTGAAGGCAGATAAGTCTAAGGTGATGTTGGTAGACAGGGGGAAGTACCTGAAGAGAGTTCATTTTATCTAATACCTCACCCCACTCAGAGCATCTGCTATTGAATTAATCCAATCTACAGTCTTGAAATTCTTTTGCTATTCTCAGTACTACTGGATGTTGAGATGTCCAGGGAAGCAAAAGACTTACTTTCATCTGAAAGCAATTAGAAGACTGGAGGCCATCCTTTCAGAGATATCCCTAGACATGGTCAGCCTTATATTTTTATTATTTATATCCAGTCTTTCTTATTGCAAATCATGTTATTTAGGAATGAAGCTACATGTCTGGAAAGATCTGAGATTGGTATACAATGCACTAGTCTATATGATTAACATGAGGTTGATGTATCACTCCTGTGTTTTGCTCTCAGCTCAGGCTTCCCATTGAATAAAAAGTGCATTTCAAGATATCTCTGATATTAAAAGCCTATTTTGGGATTGGTGCAAGTATTAGAGTGATTACTATACTTTTTGTGACCTTGATATCCGATAATCGAAGTGTTTCACAATAACAGTGAAACTGTTGACCAACAGGGGAAGTGTTAGGTTTCTGGGGGACAGAACTTTTGCAGCAGCAGCTAGACATGAACTATTAGATTTATTCCTATGACGACTAGTGACCACAATCTTAAGTGTTCAGAAATAAAGTCATATCTCATCTCTTTGACTTCGGACCAGATCCTCAAAGATAGTTAGGCTCTTAGTTTTGGTGGATCTGGTAGAAGTTAGGAACCTAAAGAACTTTGAAGATCTTGTCCTGAGGCTTTTCTTGCATTAGAGTAATCAATGGTCTGTGCTTCAGTTAATTATTTCTCAACAATTTAAATGCAAATAACATCAGCAAACTATCCCACTGTAGTCATGTACCTTTTGACATTGTATTCATGCTAGGGCTACCTAACATTGATTCTGATGAGGTAGCTGTCATGTTTGATTGCCAACTTCTTAGCAGGTAAGCTTCCCTAGTTTTCTGGCTGAAAGTCTCTCTGTCTCCACTGACATTCGGTGTCATACCATTTCCCTAATAGACACCTGTGACCAGAAGTGTCCCCCTGCAATGTTCCCGCATCACAATTCTGAAGGCTCAGGACTGCTGCCTGTCATCATACTGTCTGAGCATCTTCCATGTAATATCAATGGCAATAAAGAAGTCCTCAGTGGACTTCACAGAGTCTCTGGCATTTCTTCCTTTTTGGAGTAAAATTCTTCTTGCAGTATTTCTGGCTGGGTAATGTGTTAGTTACAGATTTTTATTTTGAGGGGAGTGTTCGTGCATGGATAGAAGTAGGCGGTCAGTGTTGTCTTATTCTTGCTGTGATGAAAACGCTTTTTCAAAGCAGAAGGTTTTGTAGCATTTTCTAATTATGGTCAGATTCAGAATTTCCCTGATCTTCTTTAAAAGTTCTCTGGGGACCCAGCAGCAGAACAACCAAAGGTGTTTTGTCCCCAGCTCTCATGTATCTCATCCTGGACTTTGTGATCTGTTTTAGGTGGAGCTCATCTATCTCAACAGTCCATAGATTGAAATTTAGTCTTTAAGGTCCTTGGAGCTTCCCCCATTAACTGCTTTGAAGTTTAGGAGCAAGACATTAAGAGGACACCTGAAACAGACTGGTAGCCAATTGAGGGACTTGAATATAGGCCTAAAACTCACACTGACCTAGACCACAGATTAGGCAGGCAGATACATTTCATACCAGCAGGCACCTGTGCATTGTCGTCATATTCAGCATCAGGTATAATGGGTTAAAGTAATACAGCTATGATCCTCACATTATGTCCTCACCCTCCAAAAAATTCTGCCTCAGTCCAGCTCCCTTGGTGATCCAGCTGAGAATCTCTCTCTGCTCCTGCCACATCCACATCATGCCCCCCTCCTCGCAGTCATGCTCTCCACAGTCTCCAGTAAAAAACTACTATTTCACCAGCTGCATGTTCCACTAATAGCTGGAGTGTGGGGCAGGGATGTGAGAGTGGGAATGGAAGAGAAGCATGGTAGGTAGATACTAGGATGGCAGGCATGGCCAAAGGGTCAAATCTTAGCTAGTTATTTATAGATGGATCATAGAGTCAGAACTGAAAGACCTGGAGGGGGAAAAGAATATTTGCATAACAGCTGGCTGTGCTGGAGTGCGGGGGGCAGGCTGTTATACTGTTGGGGGGGTGGGCAAAATGGGTATCATGGGAACAGAGTGGTGATTCAATCAGGAAATATCCCCTCCAAATGAAGGTGGTGTCAACTGTCAAGGATAAGAGCTGTCAGAAATGAGAGGCTCCTGAGTGTGCTGGTGTGTCGTGTTCACATGGCACATAATTCAGTTGCATCTCAATTGAGTCTCCTAAGAGCTGGTAAAGAACAGACTTATATTTTTACTGTTTATTTTTAATTTGAGAGGTAATACCTATATAGACAGACAAACAGAAATTGTGAAATCAGTAATAGCTCTCAACAAACAGGAGAAATTAAAGGAGAAAAAACTTCATGTTTCTTCACATAACACAGGGCTGGAGATAACATCATTGTTTAATACACTGGTTTTGAGTGGATGATTATGTTTGCCTGTATTGATTGGTCCCAATGAGTTTAAGAGCCTTTTACTGTATGCTCTCACAGCTAAAGCATTTACACTTGTAATTCAAAGTGCTTTTTGGTGCTGATATTTTCTCCTCTCTCGCCTCCATACTGCCTCATCACAAAGGCACCTCTGTGTGACCACAGATTCATTACAGTTGCATGAAAGAAAGACATGCCCCATTACTTAGACACCAGGCAAACTGCAATGTCATTTTATTTTGCACTATAGCAACAGGAACTCTTCACTGCTCTTGATTCTATTCAGTCAGTTCAATTTCAGTTCCACTTCTGGGTGCTGGTGAGACCAGCCAATTAATACAAGGATATACAAAAGCATTCAGAAAATGCAGGGTAAAGCAGTTTTCATTTCTGAATTGTTCCTTTTATTGGTTCGCACTGCAGGATAGGCTGTGATTGTAAATTACATCAGCTAAGAATAACCAGCTCATATCAATTTCTCTTCTCAGGTCGGCTGTTCTGTTACACATTTATATTTGAAAGGTAAAATCATTCAGTAAAAAGATCTGCATTTTGAAAGCTGGGTTTAGTGCTTGACAAAAAGCATTTTTAGGGGTACTTTCCCATTCTTTTGTTGGAATGGGGGTTCCTGTCAGATCATGGGCCACATTCACTCCACATTTACAATGGCTTCTAGTAACAAATTTGGGATACAATTTTCTCAGAACTGCAAACGTTTTTGTGGAAATCAATCTCCTTTTTGGCCAGCTCTAGCTGAGTGCCAATATAGGAGACAGACTATCGCACATCTGTGTACTGTTGGGTTTTTGCACCTTTCTCAGAAGCATCTGGTGTTTGCCATTGTTGGAGATGGAGATACTAGCCTGAATGGACCTTGGTTCAGATCCATTTTGGCAATTCTTATTGCAATGGGCTGGACATTTAACAGGTCCCACTTGAGAATGTCTCTTCTCCTTCCTAAGTCCTCTCTTCATTTGGGAACCTTATTCCAGTCTTTCCAGATTCACAGATATGAGTATCTTCCAATTAAGAGGATGTTCAGTCTCTGAGGTTTCACTTAATAAATTCTACAGCAGTCTAGCTTGTTTGTGGTGGTAAGGTGTGTCCAAACCCTGTAACAGAGTTTATCTTTCACCCTTCCCTGTGGTGATCAGCTTGTACCTGGTCTGGTAAATCCTGGTGAATGGCAGAGACTTACAAGCTGTCTTTCTCCAATACCCTTTGTTGCAAGGGTGCTCAGGACCCTCTGAAACACAGCAGCTACCTTCTGGTTGTCATCCTTCTTGTAACAAGATTTCCCTTATACTGTTTCTTTCTCAAAGAGATGCATGTCTATTTTGTATAGGTGGAGGGCAAAGGAGCACATTAACCTTCTCCTTACTGGAATGCTCCATCACCACACTATGTTTTGGTAGTTCAAGGAGAATTATTCTTATTTACAAAACCAAAATGAGTCACTCACATCCCTACTTTGGACAGACAAGTGGGTGAGGTAATATCTTTTATACAGCCAACTTCTGTTCATGAAAGAGACAAGATTTTCAGCTACAGAGAGTTCTTATTCAACATTGCAAATCACACCAGTACCTGACATATTAAAAGATCATTTTCTTAGTTAGAAAAGTAATAATGGGTGCATATTCATATTTCTTCTCAGAGACCAGGAATTACAATGAATGTTTTATAAAGAAACCAGAAATTTCAATGCAACTTATCAAAGTTTCTCATCAGTTCAATTTTACTACAACCAGCGGCATAGCAAGGGGTGGGCCAGAGCCCACGCACTTGGACATGAGGCTCGCCCACCACAGCACCCGGCAGCAATGTGAACGTCACTGCCACAGCTGCCGGGCCACCCAGCAGTCAGAAGGCATAGCTTCAAGTGAAGCAGAGGTGCCAATGCAGTGAGCGGGCCTCATTGCACTTCCTCTCCCCTTCCCTCATCCCACAGCTCTACTTGCTCATTAACAAGTGGAACCAGAGCATAGGCATTCCAGCTCCACTTGTTACTTAGCAACTGGAGCGTCTTGGGGCAGCTTCTAGTCATGTGACTGGAAGCTGCCCTTGGCTGGGCCCATCCTCAAGATTCAGGGGCCTGGCCAGAAGCCAGGGGCTGGCTATTCCTCTGGCTACAACAGCAACAATAATAAAAAGGTTAGAAAAAAAATCTAAATTCAAAGACTTTTTTAAATTTTTTTTTACTCAACTCTTGTGAAAGTGTGTATAAACCCCATGCTGGTGACAAAGGGGTAAAGACCAGCTGTGGGCAAGACTCCCTGGCTGTGTCTACACTGGTAAATTAAGTCGACTTAAGCTTAGCTTAAGTCGACTTAATTTGCCCTATGTCTACACTACACTTTGCTTAAGTCGACCTTTGCCCCATTGCACACAAGGGGTGCCGCCCCCACCACCATGGACCTGCCCAAGGTCCCCCTAGCCCCACAAAGTCGACCTAGAGCATCCACACTGGATGCTCTAGGTCGACTTTGTAAGTTCCCCTTTAAGTCGACTTTAATTTTAAGTGTAGACACACTAAGTTGACTTAACTAAGTCGACTTTAAGTTGACTTAGTTAAGTCGACTTAGTTAAAGTTGACTTAAAAGTGCAAGTGTAGACATAGCCCCCTGCTCTTCCGGCCCTGTCAGGGGTGCAATAAGGATTTAAAAGTAGGATGTTCTGAACAGTTGGTGAGCACCTCACAAAAGACACTCCTGGAAAGTTTTAGGAAGACTGCATTCAAAAAGGTCACTCATAATTCTTCCTCCATCCTCATCCCTTTGTTTACAAGTGGACAGCAAATCCCAGTATACATGCCAAGCAGGATTGGTTCGGTACTGCTATACCCTACCCCTCCCAGGTGAGGAAATTTGGAATTATACTGATAGGACTTGGGTAGTGGAAGCCAGGAGCCTCCATCCTTTTCAAACACATTCAGAATACTTGACTCAAATTTGTATCTCAGGGACACCAGCGTATGCAAATAGGAGGCCTTATTGTTTTTGCAGCACTCAGACAGGAGGAGTAACCATTCAGTAGCCTGAGAATAGCTCTATCCATAGTATCTGTAAGAGGTACTGAAGCTCATTCTACATAAGGTTAAGGTGAAAGTTGCACCAGCTGTGACTTCTACAATATGCAAGTGCCATGGAGAACTTTTCACACCAGTACTGGATACATTGCGGCCTTCCACTACATACCAGATCAAATTCTCATTTCTGATTTTTGGGTTTGAGCCTATCTCTACTTCATGGAATAATTCCCCATCTGCAATTCACAAAGACAACTGAACTCAGTGAGGACATGGGGCTATCATAGACCAAGACAAAACTTCCAAGAGCAGACTGAAAGAAAAGGCATTGCAAGTGGAGAGACCATGCTTTTGGAATTTCAGAGCATAGGAAACTACATCCAGGGCTTATCTGACCACCTTTAAAGATCATCTTCCTGTAATAAAGCTGATATGTAAAGTACATACAGAGATCTCTGCACTGACCAATGAAATACAGCCTCTTCTGTCATGAAATACAGCAGTTCTTTCATGGCACTCAACAATCTCTTCAGTTAATTTTATATTTCCCTCCAATTTTAACTCCAGAAAATGAGAATTTACAAATAGTATTAAAAAAATTGATAATGAAATGGTGATCCAAGGTCACATTTTTAATAGTGGACATGCACGAAAAAAGGTAGATATAGAAATCTTTTCTCAGACTATTGTAAAAATCCAAAGCCTTAGATTAAAAGATTTTGAATGGCAGATCTAAGAGCAATTGGCAGCTCTAGCACTTCCTATGCCTTTAACAAGGGTAAACTCTGAGACAGTTAAGAATTCACACACAGACACAGAAACATGGATAATTACCATATTTCCATTTTGTTTTATACAAAAGCCAAACAGTTTTTCTAGTCAGCATCAGATAGCTCATTTTTTACTTTACTTTCTGTTTGAGTTGAGCTTCCACAGAAACTAAGCATGTTAGGCTAGGGAGTTCAGCCATTAATAGACAGATGCTTCCAGTTCCCATAACATTTCGTAAAAACCAATGGGCTAGACTCCAGCACCAAACAAACTGAAACACCAAACACAGCTGATAAATATAAGACGCAAAGAGGGCAGGAGGGAATATTTGTCAGTTGCAAGATTAAACATGTTTATTATTGACAGAAATATTTCCAGCTTCTGTGACGGCTGACACTCACATGTGATTGTTTATGACTGCTTATACATTTAACCTTATTAGCCATTGTGGATTGGGGTAGAGTTTTTAGCTACAATTAATGACATTCAAAAACATCCATAACACTAACGGGAGAGCAAAATGGGACTTTTCTTTAAGAGGAGGAAAGGGAATAGTCTTGCTGTGAAACAATTACCAGAGGGGCAGATAAGTCCCACTTTATCTGTGGCCAGCGTAAAGCATTATCTTCAGCGTTGAACTGTAACAATCTGGAGAGAGGTTGTAGCTGAAAAACCAAGCAGCAGAGGCAGAGATAGTCGTATCTCCAGTGAGTCAGGTTCACTGAAAAATCAGATGGGAACTATGCAGATGCATGTTTTATAAGATGAATTTTGATATTTGCCTGTTGATTGGGTTGAGGAATTCAGTAAAAAATGCAAAGATAATGTGCCAAATAGGTCCATACATAGCCATAGGTGCCAAACTCATTTTGTTCGTTTCAGTTCCACTCAGTAAGGTGCAAAGGAAGTGTTGCCATCTGTCAGAGTGATTAGAATTGTTCTTTAATATGTAGATGGGATTTTGCCAGCATCCTTGGATTTGTATGCTACGTTATGCTATGCTGAGTTAAATGGTTTCAGAACAAAACAGAAGAGAATATGTCCATACTTAGATTTAACAGGGAAATTTTTGAAGATGTTAAAACTCAATGATAAGTACCATAAATAAAGACTTGCAAAATTTGATTGCATTATATGATATACTAAAGAGATTAAGGACATTATGTGGATAAAAGATCCAATACATAGCTATTGTCTGAAACACCTGAACATTAAGAGGACTGAATAATAAAAAGAACTACTGGAGCTATACAATTAACTATTCCAGAGCATAATTGTACTGACCTAAAAATAAGGAGGCTGTTTGGGTAAATCACAGATACAGAGAGCACCATTTATTATCTTTCCAAGTTTTCCTTCTCTCACATTTCATTGCACCAGGCCAAAATTTACCTTGTGTCTCCCTTCCCTTCACCTCTGGAGCATAAGATAATTTAAAGGACAAGTAGGTGTGGTGGAAGTCCAAAAATGTGTTTACGTAGGCATTCCATTTGTTGGACAGTTCTCAGAATTCATGCTATTCCTCCTGTGCAATCAATTATTTCTGCTGGGTTTGTTGAAAATTAGAGTCTTTCCAAAAACACACTAACCCTGTCCCCAAACCTAGCAGAGGATTACTTCATCGAGTAATGTTGTTGTTTTTTTCCCAGAGAGTGCCTCTTCCTTCTATCCACAACTGCAGCCAGATACCAAATTTTAATCATTTGACGCTCTCACTGAACTTGAGACTCAGTAAGAACTTAAATGTTGCAGTTCAGAATTACCTACTACTTCAATGGTATCACACAACCGTATCAGGACTGCTACAAGTGAGAATACTATACCAACCTATACATCAGCTAAAACCAAGAGGTTACCAAGGTATCTTATTTATTACAAATTACAAAAACTACCAGACACTTTAAAGAAATCATCCAACTTTACTGCATACACAGGAAAGCTATTGGAATGATTGAACATAATTAACTGCAGCCAATCAACTGTATTTAAAAGTAGAGTGCATTCATTTCCCAAGGCTCTTAAAGTTTTTATTGAAGCATGTTATTCCCTTTCAAGCAGAAGATACTTCACCATTCCTGTCTCTCTTCTTTATGATACTCAAAATAAGAGTGATTCTTGGGTAGCCCAAAAGCAAGGTAATACATAATTGTTATCTGGTCAAAGCAGTAAATACTATCTTTCCTTTTCAGGGCTTTAAGTCTGCAGGAAGAGTAGGAAGAATAGGTGCTTATTGCTAGACAGTCTTCCAGACTCAACATCAGCAGTTCAGACATGACAAAAGACACACTGGAACATTCTCATGACTTTTCACAATAGCTAAAGCGGTGTCATCTTTAGGGATGAAAGCCACACTTGAGCTCTGGTGGAGATAAAAGAGAAGAAGCTAATTCATTGTATGGTACGTTACTTCCTTGGTGTACAGCAGTGCTCACACTAAGCATACAAATACCATGTATTTGTTCTGATGTTTAAAGCATTCGACTAGTTTCTGCTTTGATCACTAAGGAGAGATGGAATGAAAGCTTTTGTTCTTTTGGGATATAGAAAAATATAAAAATATGAAGGAAGGGAGTGGCAGGTTTGTTTACTCTTACTTACCTCTTCTTAAAGAGCATAAGGATGGCAAGCCGACATAAACAGTGCTGCAAGAAAACCCCACTCCCACTCCCACTCCCCTAACATGTCTCAGGCTCTCAATTTCTACTACACCAGCTTTCTGTTCCTCAGATATTTCCCTTGATTCTGACAAGCGAAATCTCCTAGGCTATGTCTACACTAGTTACATTAAGTTGACTCTGTTAAGTTGACTTAAAAAGGTCAACTTTAAGACGACTTTGTTAAGTCGACTTAGAGCAGCCACACTGGAAACTTAAGTCAACTGCCCGTCTCCACACTGGCAAGTGCTAAGTCGACAGAGGAGAGCTGCGGCTGAGGGATCAGGCAGGGGAGAAGTGGCTCTCCCTGCTCCCCTGCCCGATCCCCCAGCTGCGGCTCTCCCTTCTCCCCTACCCAATCTCCCAGCTGTGGCTCTCCCTTCTCCCCTGCCCAATCCCCCAGCCACGGCTCTCCCTTCTCCCCTGTCCGACTTCCTAGTTGTAGCTCTACCTTCTCCCCAACCAGGGCTCTCCTTTCTCCCCTGCCTGATCTCCCAGTTGCAGCTTTCCCATCTTCCCAGTCCCAGCTTTCCCTTCTCCCCTGCCCAATGCCCCAGCTGCGGCTCTCCCTTCTTCCCTGCCTGATCCCCCAGCCGTGGCTCTCCATTCTCCCCAGCCATGGCTGTCCCTTCTCCCCTGCCGGATCCCCAGCCATGGCTCTCCCTTCTCTTCTGCCTGATCTCCCCTGCCACCACTCTCTCTTCTCCCCTACCCGATCTCCCAGCCACGGCTCTCTCTTCTCCCCAGCTGTGGCTCACCCTTCTCCCCTGCCCAATCCCCCAGCCACGGCTTTCCCTTGTCCCCTGCCCGATCTCCCAGCTGCCGCTCTCCCTTCTCCCCAGCCCATCCCCTGGCCTAGAGGCAAATTAGGTTGACTTAGGGTGTCCTCACCGGCTTTAAATCAACTTAATGAGGTCAACTTAGGCATTAAGTCAATCTTCAGAGGTGGAATTATTACGTTCTGTAGGTCGACTTAAGCATCGTTATGTCAACTTAAGTTGCAAGTGTAGACCTACCCCTAGTGCCCACACTATGTGCAACCTGAAGTATCATCTACACTACCAGAGCAACACAAAGACTGAGGATTTGATCAGGAAAGTGAATGTAGCTTATAGCGGAAAACATAGGCAGGAAATAAAGGGCCAGTATCTCAGAATTGGCCTCTGAAACTGCACCCACAATTTTGCACATGCACCTTTTTCTGATTGCAAACGATATTTAGCCTGTATTCTGGTACTCATATGAAATATACATTGTAAGTGTTGCAAGGCGCATATATAGTAGGAAGAATGCTCACTAATTAAATGACTGACATCTTTTAAGAAAAAGGAAAGAAAGTCCAATGACCTGATTTGCAGAATCCTAGCCAATGTTTGGGCATATATAAGAATTTGAACATAAAGAGAGATGCATGTGTAAAAAATAAGAAAATAAAAACAAAAAAAAAGCAAAAAACATACCTACAGGCTCAAATATCACCCCAAACCACAAAATAAATCAGAGGAGGTGAAAGTAAGACACCTTTTAAGCTTGATTCAGCTAACTCTACATGAGAACAGGGATATATTTTGTTTCATTTAGTGTCCCTGTGTAGATGCATGTGACAACAAATTAAATTATAAAATATCACAGCAGTGTAGAAAAGCATTTGAAACCTGAAAATTAGAAATTAATGAGGGTTAACAATTTAATGAAATTTAGATGACACTACTTAAACAGATCATAACTCTATCAAAAATGTTTTACTAAGTTGGGTATGTTTAGACGTGATTAATTGATTAAATTAATTCACTTCTGCCAGTGTGGCTTTTATGTCTCCAATTGAAATACAGTGACTGTTGATTATTAGATTAAAGAGAAGTGCTGACATGTCTTTGTTTCTTTCTAACAGAGTGATTGGGAATGAAAACTAAACTGCAGCTTTCCTGGTTTAGGTAGGTATGTGGGCCCTATAGTGTGAGTACCTCAGTCTTCTATGCATTTATCCTCCTCGGAGGTGCGACAGTGCTATTCACCCCATTTTAACAACAGGGCACTAAGGCACAAAAAGAAAATGGATGCCTAACAATGAAACTAGGTGCCAACTTCCATTGGATTTAGGCACCTATCTGCATCTTATTCTTAAATTACTTTAAACATCATCCATAAGGGTATATCTACATTGCCATAAAAAGCCCATAGCACCAAGTCTCAGAGCTTAGGTTAATTGACTCATGCCCATTGGTCTTGGGTTGCAATGCTAAATGTTGCAGTGTAGATGTTTGGGCTTAGTCTGGAGCCTAGGTTCCAAGACCCTCCAATACATGAGGTTTCAGACCAAGCCCAAATGTCTGACATGAGGTTTCAGACCAAGCCCATTGCAATTTTTAGCTCCACAGTCCAAGTGCTGTGAGTCTGTCAGCTGACCTGAGTCAGCCACAGCCATGCCATGGGGCTTTTATTGCAATGTAGATGTACCTTCCTTAGCTTACCCAAAATATCATAGGAAGACTGTGGGAGAGAAGGAATAAAACCCACATCCCCAGAATCCCAGGTCATCATTAACCACTGCTCATTCTTCAGCCCCAGTCAGAAAGGTCCATTATAGTCATACATCCGTCATAATATTGGCCATATAACTTCACCAAGTTATTCCTGAATCAAATCCATACTTCTAGCTGAGCCAGAGAATGTTAAAAAAATAAATAAATAAATAAAATAAATTACCTTGATTTAAAAACCTTCAAGGCCAGAGAGACACATAGCACCAAATTTGAATTCATTTTGTTTATTTGAACATTTATGAAGGTGCCTATAGACTGTATTTATATGCTATTCAATAAAGCAATTCACAACATCAAAATGAAGAAGCCACCAAATGTACAGCCAACAGGAACCAAAGAAACTGTCAGAAACTACCATAGAAACTACCATAGCTCACAGGTAGGTTCTTCCACCAGAGGGAAAGAATCAATTTTCAATTACCTGAACAACAATAAAACCAGATGGGAAATTAAATAAAAAACAAAACAGGGCGGTGAAACAGAAAAGATTGTCGCAGAAAAGCCTGCCAAAAATCAATTGGATTTAGTCCCTGCCTTACAATCAGCTAGAAGATGGAACTCTATAAGACAGAAAAAAGATTTTCATAACTGAGAACCCTTGAATCAGAGGAGTCCTGATCTCATCCTAATTCAGACTGAATCTACAGACCAAGAGCACAGCTTTTGTGAATGATTAATTGCAAAGGAAGGACTATAGAGTCTGGTCACAAGGCCACTGGAGTCATAATTGTTGGCCATATACTCAGCATGCAATAAGGTCCTTTGCCCATAGACTGGAGAGCCTTGGACAAAGCCAGCCCTGATTACAAGATGTGCCCCATTTGAGTGGAATCCGGTGATCGTAACATAAAAGGCAGTGGGATGCCGCAGGAAGAGGTGTGATTGTGAGACAGTTGGTAAGCCTGTCAGAGCAGGAAGCCTGAGAGCAAGCTATAGGGTGCTCAGGAAACAGAAGCTGCTGACTTGAAGAAGCAGTTGCAGAGGGCAAGATTGGTTTCAGCAGAGACATTGAACTGACCCAGCCCTGGGAAGAAGAACTGGGGACACCCCAAACTAAAGGGAAAGAGAAACCGAACTGGGGTTGGAGAGCCACTGTGAATCTGAGGGCTGAATATTGGACACCAGGTGGGGAATGTTTTCATTTCCCTTTGGAGAATGTGGTGTTTATTTAAGGAACCCTTTGAAGGAGAAAATGGCTGGGACGCTGCAGAGGCAACCCTGGACACAAGGGTGTGCTCAAGAGGCATTAAGTGACCAGGGTCCCATACAGCACAACATGAAATTCTAAGAACTGACTGTCGTGACTTGGGTTCACAGGGCTTTGGCTAAGAGACTGTTTAATTGCAATGTAGACATTGGGGTTCAGGCTGGAGCTCTGGGAGCCTTCCTCATTCTGGTATTCCAGAGCACAGACTCCAGCCTGTGCCTGAACATCTACACTGCAATTAAACATCCTCTTAGTCTGAGCCCCATGAGCCCAGATCAGCTGGCACAGGCAAACTGAGGGGTTTTAAGTACAGTGTAGAAATACACAGGGGGTTTCAGTGCCTTGTCTAATATTACACAAGTCAGTGGAAGAATCTGGAGCAGATCTTCTGGTGGCTGCACCTATAAGCTTTAAAAATATACACAGAAAATTAAAAAAAAAATCCTTAAATGTCTTCTATTCTTTTAACAACTGATGTAAAATAATTGCATTAATATTGGACACAATCATTAAGAAAAGATATCATGTCTTGGATGTAACCACCACATTTGATTTTTTGGGAGAGATGGGCTCCACCTTAACCAAAATGGAAGCAGACAATGAGAATTTAAAATTATGCCCTGGGAAGAGAGTCTCATCGAGTACTAATTCCCTGCTTCTGAAAACTTCATTTTAAATACTCTGATCTGTACAACTATGGGTATAGTGGAAATGAAGGGCTGGGGAAGAGCCATCTGGTGCAAAGGAGCACATCTCTTTGGGCGGAGACATCCCTCAGAATAAGTATATTAAAGGGTGATCTCTATATCTGTATTTTGTCTTTGCTCTTTCCTATTCTCTATATTTTATCTTAGTACAGCAAATAGAAAAGAAGTTGGTTAATACAGAAGCTAATACAAAACAGTCAAATGTGAAAGAGTCCCATTTAAATATAACATCTAAATGAAACCAACTAAATTTTGGCAAAATGTACACGTACTTAAATACAAATGCTGGAAATCTAAATTCTGAGTTGGGTGCACTAGAGTGCCTGCCATTAAAATAAGATATCGATATGACAATCATCATGGAACCTTGGTGGAATAAAGAATCTGAGGGACTGACAAAATCCTGTAATATCCTAACTAAAGTTTACTGAATTAAGTGAAACATTATTCCATTAAGGTTAATACTTTGGTGATACATCTATATACCTAAACGACAGTGGTATATACGCACGGCGGGGACCCAGCTGCGCGCGCAGCAGCTGAATCCACGTCCTGCTGCAGCCGGGCTGGGGAGATTCAAATCTCCCGCTCTGAGCATGCTCAGAGAGAGCGTACTCAGGGCGGGGGCAGCCTGGCCCAGAAGCGGCTCTGTCGGCTCTTGCGGCAGCTCCGAGCCTCCGGCCAGGTAAGGGGGCTGGGAAGGGGCTGGAGGGAGACCTGGAGAGGGGTGGGGGGGACAAGGAGAGTGGCTGGGTTAGAGGGATGGGAGGGACAAGGAGACTGGCCGGGTT
>ML685797.1:8551349-8645459 GCA_007922175.1 Pelusios castaneus
CATTTTTGATTTGTTAATAAAGTTCAGAGATTGTTTAATTAATCAAGACTGTCTTTATTTTTATTTACAGTATGATAATGATAATTGAATTTCAGTAAAGAAAGAATAAAAAAATAATAGGACTGTATTTCCCTTAACCTTTGTACTTAAGAATAATATATGTGTACCATGAAGTACAGAAAGGGCAACGCTGTCCTTCAATCCCCATCAAAAAAATGGTTTTTCAACGCCTCCCTGATGCGCACCGCCCTTAACTGTGCACCCCGGATACCCCTGGTGTCCGGTTGCTGGAAGGCATGTTCCAGACGTTCTGCCTCCCTTGTCCACGAGTTCATAAATCTCTCCCCCCTGTTTTCACAGATATTGTGAAGGACACAACACGCGGAAATAACAACTGGTATGTTGTCCTCATGCAGGTCAAGCCTGCCATAAAGCGATCTCCAGCGGGCTTTTAAGCGGCCAAAGGCACACTCCTCAACCATTCTGCACCTGCTCAGCCTGTAATTAAAACGCTCCTTTGCAGGATCCAACTTCCCGGTAAAAGGCTTCATAAGCCATGGCATCAGTGGGTAGGTGGGGTCCCCAAGAATAACTACGGGCATCTCAACACCCTCCACTGTTAGTTTCTCATCGGGAAAAAAGGTGCCCGCCTGTAGCCTTCTGAACAGTCCAGAGTTTCTGAAGATGCGTGCATCGTGCACCTTTCCAGACCAACCCGCATTTATGTCCGTAAACCGACCACAATGGTCCACCAGTGCCTGAAGAACCATGGAAAAGTATCCCTTCCGGTTAATGTACTCGCTGGCGAGATGGTCGGGCGTGAGAATAGGGATGTGGGTCCCATCTATTGCACCCCCACAGTTCGGGAAGCCCAAGTCCTGAAATCCCTCGATGATCTCCCTCACATTCCCCAGGGTCACCGTCCTCCTTAACAAGAGACGGTTGATGGCTCTGCACACTTGTGACAGTGCTACTCCAACGGTCGACCGTCCGACACCGAACTGGTTTGCGACAGAGCGGTAGCAGTCCGGAGTCGCCAGTTTCCACAGGGCAATAGCCACACGCTTCTCCACTGTGATGGCTGTTCTCATCCATGTGTCCTTGCGATGCAGGGCAGGGGCAAGCTCCCGGCACAGTTCCATAAATGTGGCTTTGCGCATTCTGAAGTTCTGTAGCCACTGCTCATCATCCCACAGCTGGAGAACGATTCGGTCCCACCAGTCTGTGCTTGTCTGCCGGGACCAAACACGGCGGTTCAGGCTGTGCAGCTGGTCTGCAAAACTGATCAGAATATCAGTTCTGCTCTCATGGCTGTCATTCTCCGAAGTGGAGTCATCCGAGTCCTGCTCTGAGTCAGAGCCAAAGGCGTACTGCAACAGAATCTGGGCTGTGTTCACAATGCTGAAGGCAGCATTCAAGATCACAGCTGAATCCATGGCGATTCTGAAAAGGCAGTGATGGAAAGACGGTTGCTTCAGTTTGAAATTAGCGCCCATTGCTATTGGCGACTGCTGGGTAGCGTCGGTAGCGCAATGCACCACGGGAAATGATATCGGGGACTGTGGGATAGGTACCCAGAGTGCACTTTGTTTTGCTGGAGGACTGAGAGGAGGGGGGGGGGTTGTTTGATCCGTTACAGCATGCCGAGTGTGTACGCGGTATCGCGCAACAACAACCACGGAAGATTTAACGCGCAACAGGGTAAGTGCGCGATAGCGATGCTAGTGTGTACATGGCCTGAAAATAAATTAAATGATTTTGTTCTTCCTTACGCAAATATGGATCCACACCCCAGAAATTGTCAGGGTACCTTCAGATTATTGGTTAAGGGGTGGGATAAAGGCAGGCCAGATGGCTACTGGAGGGTATACCAGGGAAGATATGTAAGCCCAAGGCTGTTAAAAGCCCTGTTCCCTGTAGAAGTAGAAGTCACTGCAGGGCAATTAGGAGCACCTGGGCCCAATTAAGGGTTCTCCAGATATATAAAAAGGGGCTGGACTGCTAGGGGTGTGGGAGTTTGGAGAGGAGTGGAATGGAGCCTTAGGGGGGAAGCTGCCAGAAACTCTGGGGGGCTCCCCTGTGAGAGGGGGGTGTAGAGTTTCCTCCCTGAGGAGGAAAGCAAGGGAGGAGGCAGGACTGGGCTGGGTGTGGTGCAGGCCTCTATCGCCAGGGAGCCACCTGCAGCGAGGCAAACCACCCCCACCCCCTGTGGGTGTACCTTGCCACGGGGTTCATGGGTATAACTGACATATTTTCCCTGCTAGAACATTCCATGTCACCTTTCCACTTTTCTTGTTTAGGAATTTTGTGGGTTTTGTGGTGTTCTATTGAAATGTCAAATGTCTCGCCTAAAGTTGTTATTCACCTATGACTTGTATATATTAGGATCTGAAATTGTCTGATCAAAGTGAAACAAGATTCACCCTGATATTTTTAACTTCATAGCTACTCCTGCTTTTGCAAAGGTGTTGCATACAGACTTAACCTTGTAATTTCCTTACAATGAGGCCTGTAGGTCTCTTGCATTTCAGCTATTAATATAGAAGTTATGCTAACTTACCTACTTATACTAAATATACCCCTATAAAATCAGGATTTCTTAAACTTATAAAGAAAGATATACATGTGTCGGATAAGATATATGTATACAAGCCAAGGATAAGTATAAGCAGAGGTTACACAAAAACAACAGCTGAGAAGCTGCAAGCCTGAGAGTGAGTGCTCTTGTTTCATCATGGAGGAGAAACACAGGTGTAATTGGCCCGAACTGTGATAAGGTTAATCAGTGGGACATAGTAATACCAAAGTAGAAAATATATAGGAAAGACAAAGTAAGTCACATTAGTGGGTGCATGGCACTATATGTTAAAAAAAGCTCAGAGTTCTATAAGACGAAAACTTTAAATGAATCTAACTATTCCACGGAATTGCTATGGGTAGAGAGTCCAAGCTTGATTTTGCAAGGTTGACTTTAAGTCAACCTAATTTTATAGTGGAGACACGCTAAGTCGACTTATTTGACCAAGTGTAGACATAGCCATAGAGACACAGACTAAATGCATACCCCCAATCAAAAAAGACAGCAGGAAGACCAAAAGAATGCCATCATGGCTAAAGAGCAGCATAATCAAGGCTATTAAAGGCATCCTTTAAAATGTGGAAGGTAAATCATAATGAGGAAAATAAGAAGAAGCACAAACTTTAAGGACAGGGCACGACTTCTAAGCATAAGCAAGGGATCCCTGGCTGTTTAGCCTGAGTTAGCACTACAAGACATATAGAGCTTTCACATTACAGCAGCTCCTATTACTTTTTGAAATATAAAACTTTAACTTATTTTTGTGTTATGTTTACCTGCTTTAACCTTATAAATAACACTCATTTTTTTTCTTGTTAATAATCTTTAGTAAGATTATTACAAGCTTGACTACAAGTGTTGTTTTTTGTGACATCAGAGGGTACAATTGTCCTGGCATAAGTGACTGATCCCTCAGGGTTGGAAATAACCTGAATATTGTTGTGATTTTTGGTGTAAGGGACCATCAATCAAAAAGGCAAGTTTGCATGGGCAAGATAGACTGGAGTACCCAAGGGACCTGTCTGTGACTCCAGTTAAAGCTGTTATAGTGCTTGACTTGGTTCTTGGTTGGTGAAATCTAAGTATAGAATACACAACCAATCTGGGGTTTGTACTAAGCTTCTTGACAGCCTGCCCTCTGACTGGCAGTCACAGTTGCAAGCCACTCCAGACAGTGGGACAGAGTCTAACTTCAGTACCAGGCAAATTGGTAGAAACCACAGAAAAGAACTGAAGAAAAGAATGATCAGTTTTACTGGGGAAGAATCAACCTAGCTGTTGTAAATGGAAGTCATGCCAGAGCAATCTAGAATTTTTTGAGGTAGTCAACAAACATGTGTACAAAGGTGATCCAATCTATATTGTGTACTTGGATTTTCAGAAAGCCTTTGCCAAGGTGTCTCAACAAAGGCTCTTAACCAAACCAAGCAGTCATGGGATTAGAAGGAAGGTCCTCCCATGGATCAATAACTGGCTAAAACACTGGTAACAACGGCCAGGAATGGCCAGTTTTCACAATGGAGAAAGATGAACAGCAGATTCCCCAAAGATCTGTACTGTGATCTATGCTGTTCAACATTCATGAAGGATCTGGAGAGGGGGCTGAACAGTGAAGTGACAAAGTTTGCAGATGACACAAAATTAGTCAAGACAGGTAAGTCCAAATCAGACTGTGAGGAATTACAGAGAGATTTCCCAAAAGTGGGTAACAAGGCAACAAAATGTCAGATGAAATTCAGTGTTCATAAGTGCAAAGTAATACATTTGGAAAATAACAATCTCATCTATACATATACAATGATGTGTTCTAAATTAGCCATTACCAATCAAGAAAGAGATCATGGAGTCACTGAGGAGAGTTCTCTGAAAACATCCACTCCATGCATAGCAGTGGTCAACAAGGCAGATTAGCAACAATTAGGAAAGGGATGGAAAATAAGACAGAAAATGTCATAACACCACTATATAAATCAATGGTGCGGCCCAACCTTGAAAACTATGTCCAATTTTGATTTCCCCTTCTCAAAAAAGGATATAGTGGAACAGAAAAAGATTCAAAAAGGGAAACAAAGGAACTGACACATGAAATTGCAAGCCCATTAGCAAGTAATATGGTACAACCCCTGAGTTTTCAGATTTATTAAAAATCCTTCCTTAAGGAGCTGTAATTTCTTGGAGTAATTAGTTCATAGAGGAGGCCTTGGTAGTTCTGTACTTATGTATTATTATGATCTTGAAGAAGCACAATATGACTTCAAGGGAAGTTCTAAGGTTTGGCTAACATCCTGACTCCTTCATTCTGTTCATGGAAGGCAGGAGAGCCCTTGATACATGGAGAAACAGTTGACCAACTTTCAACAATTTGGAGGAATGATTAATTTGATCTCAGTATTATGCAAGGTCTTGGAAAAAATTATTGAAAAGATTATGAAAGAACTTGGGAATAGTGATAGGGTGCCTAATGGGAATGAGCATATGGAGCTAGAAATTGCTACTTCCAAGGTAGAAGCCATATGACTGGAGAATTGTTAACACAGTTCCTATTTTTAAGAAATCAGAAAAGAAGGGATCCAGATAATAACAGGACTGTTAATTTGGAGGCAAGTTTCAGGAATAAAGATTACTTTCTCACTTTATCTCTACTTGTTCTGACCTCCAAGAGGTAGCTTTCTTTGCTGATCCCTCCCATCTGCCACTCTTTGAAAGCTTTCTGCTTTCTCTCAATCACCGTGTCTGAGATGCTTACTCATCCAGCTCTACAACTCTTGCCTATGATTTTTTTCTCCTTCCTTGGGATTCAGGCTTCAGATGGTTCTTTCAGCTTTAACCTGAAGTAATTCCAAGCCTCCTCTAATTTTTAAATCCAAGAGTTCTTCAGTCCAATCCACTTCCCTTAATTTTTTTAAGTTAGGCCTTTTGAAGTCAAAGAACATAGTCAAAGATCTATTTTTGTTTATTCTTCCATTTAGCTTTAACTGAATTAGCTCATGGCCATCAGGCCAAGGTTGTCCCCTATGATCAGTTCTTATATGAAGTTCTCACTATTCACCAATACCAAATCTACAATGGCATCTCCTCTTGTTGGTTCGGTAACTATTTCATGAAGAAATTCATCAGCTATTGCGATCAGGATACTCTGGGCCCTATTATTACTGCTAGCACATGTCCTCCAGTCTCTATCTGGGAAAAACAACAGAGTCCTGTGGCACTTTTAAAGACTAACAGATTTATTTATCGCATGAGCTTTCCTGGGAGAAAATCCCACTTCGTCAGATGCTTTGAAGATGGGAAACTTACAGAATGGGAGGAAATTCCCATTCTGTAAGTTTCCCATCTTCAAAGCATCTGATGAAGTGGGATTTTCTCCCATGAAAGCTCATGCAATAAATAAATCTGTTAGTCTTTAAAAGTGCCACAGGACTCTGTTGTTTTTCTATAATAGACTAACACAGCTACCCCTTTGGAATATATCTGGGAAGTTTGTCTCCTATAATCATACAGTTCCCAATAGTATTTGTTTCATTAAAAGCCTTGAAGAGGTCTCTATCCATATCCAAATCAGATCTCTGTGGCACACTACAAGCCCTATCCCAGGGGAAACTTTAGTAGTTTTCTTCTAGTCTTTCTGGCCCAGTATGACAGCTCTTATGTTCTTATTATTTACAATAATTAGAAGAAACTGTCTGAGAAAAGGATTTATTTGTTTTACTAAACACACCGAAGCATTCTTAACTATTGTTCATGGTCTATGATAAGATTGTGGGTCCTATTCTACAACTGTTAGACAGGAAGAAATCTCCCACACAACTCAGTGCAGTATTCAACCTTTGTAATTATTTTAAACAGAAAATATTCTCAATTCAAATCCATGCCTACAGAAGGTACTTGGAAAATCTCTTTTAATAGTATTGCTCACCTTGCATGCACAATTAGACAGGTCAGCACTTTCCCATTATAGCAGAGAAGAGTAAATTTGAGTTAATGGATGCTTAGGGAATATTCTTAGATCTAATGACCTTGATTAAATACATCCTAGGGAGCTAAAATTTGGTTTAACTTGTTTGTTTGCAATCATTTGATAGATGACAGTTTCATTTACACCATGCCTCCCCTGTCAACTCGCTCTTCCTTTTCACTCTCATGGATCTCATGGCACTACTTCCTTGCATTATTCAATCAACAACCTTTATGCATTTAAAGTTAATTAAATGTTGTTATGCTCTATACCCATTTTACATCTACCAGTGATATATCACTGTGAGTTACGATTTGAGGTCTGTTTTAAATTTTTCATTTCCATTACTCTCAGATTTTAGTATGGACAAATGTATCGTCTCATAATCATGCTCATTTTTCACAGAAACTGTCTTTGCCTCAGTTTAAAATTTGAGTTATTCAGGAACACTGTAGCAATGTATTTAGAGCTCTCCTCCCTGCATTTAAAAACTCAGGCCCAATTCTGTCACAATAGAAAACCACTGTTTTCAATAATATGACCCAATAAAGTTCACACTACAATTGATGGCAAACTACCACCAAGATAAATAGATTGTGGGTTAGGACCTGTGTAGATAAGAAAAGAAAAACAAAGTAACACAAAGCTGTTTAAAAAAAACACTCTTAAAGGTCAGATTCTCAAATTATATAAATTCTTGTATCTTAACTTAAGTGAATTGAGTTTTGTCAGTTTATACTCACTGAGGAAATGGTCTTGTGTTTTTAGTTGGATTCATCATCATTTGATATGTTGGAACAGAGTGTCTTACATCATATTAGTTTCATTCACAGGGGAATGAAAGTGCCATTCATCTTCATGAATATCCCATTTACTTTTCATTGACGGAAATGGCTCTGATTAAATGTAAACTAACAATTCCTTATAAAAATTGGAACAGCAACTACAAGTTTCATGAAAATACTTAGAAATTATGTGAAATTTTCCACTGTTCAGAAATTAAAAATGTTGATAGAATTTCTTAAGAAGCTGTAATTTCTTGCAGTAATTAGTTCATACAGGAAGCATTGGTAATTCTGTAGTTATTCTGTATATTTGTGATTTTGAAGAAGACCAATATGACTTTAAGGGAAGACAAATGCTCTAATGTTCAGCTAATGTCCTGACTCCTTCATTCTATTCATGGAAGTCAGAAGAGCCCTTGATATATGGAGAAACAGTTGACTGACTTTCAAAATTTGGAGGAAGGCTTCAGGAATAAAGATTACTTGTAAATTATCCCTTTCTTGTCACCTGCATCCCAGAAATAGCTTCTTAGCATTCACATGCTTCTGGTATGACAATATCCACTTCAACTGTATTCCAACCTCAGTGTTCAGATGTAGTTATGGGAACGTTAGCAAAGGATGGTTATAAAATAGGATAACATACCAATGCCATTAATGTGTGTTTTCTTCTTTTTTGTTATCCTGGTCTTTTCTTAAATAGGAGTGTGGAGGAAGAAAACATTTTGAAATCTATTTGTTTCTTATTTTTTTTCATAACTAGTCATTAATCCATTGTTTTCAAACCTTTCGACCTTACTTTCATTTTTGTTACTTCTTATATCAAACAGGTCTTATAGCCAAGTTGCTGAACTATTACATTTAGAATGGATTATGATTTGGCTCAAATTGATTTATTTCTTGCAGGATGTGTTGGACATCAAATATAACAATTCTCATTTTGACATATAAAATATAGATTATTTCTTAAAATGCTGTCTCTGGGTTGGAGAACAGAGAAGGATTCTGCCTGGAATTCAAGTTTTATAATAGATTAGAATACACAACTAAAATATAAAATAAAATGACATTAACAGAATGTGTTAAAAGAAATTATTTAAAATGTATCATTTGTATTCCATTAACATCCACAATGAGGTAGATGTTTTAAAAATATATATGAAGACAAAGCATTGTCTTAATGCAAAATAAATAAATAAATAAATAAATAAGCCAATAGTTCATAAAAGTCTAAAAGCGTTTAGCAGCTAATCCAAACTGCTCAGAAACTTCTAGTATGGCTTACTCTTAGGACAGGTCTACACTGCCTGCCCTTTATGGTGGCAGTCAAACGGAGATACACAAATTACTTAAATAACTTGTGTATATGTGTTCCAATCTCCTTACTTCTAGCATGACCACTGCACCGAGTTGAAGGGACAGGCCTCCCTTTAACTCAGAACTACCACAGCTGCCAGAGTGCTGTTCGAGATCAAACTTCCTGATCAACTGAGTGGGTCTTCACAGACCTGAGTGGTTGCTCAAGAAGTTTGAAATGATGGCAGCGAATTTGCTGCCACCAGTGAAGACTAACCCTTCAGCAGGGATGGACAGACCAGTAGAAGTAAGAGCTAACTGGTGATTTGCCGGACATGCAGTCATAAAATCATGGAGAAGAGTATATTTTCTTAAGTACACACTTAATCATCATCATAACCTATCCTCAGCTCACAAACACAGTACCTAAGGTGAAGTCCCAGCCCCACTGAAATCAATGACAGAACTCCCATTGATTTCAATAGGGCCAGGATTTCACCCTAAGGCTATGTCTACACTTGAAAAGTTAGGTCAACTTTATGAAGTCGACTTAATAAGGTTGACTTTAAATTGACTTAAAGTGGCCCTTATTAAGTCGACTTAACAAAAGTCGACTTAATTTTTCATGTGTAGACGTGGCCCCTTTTCGACCTTATTAAGCCGACTTAAAGCTTTAAGTCGACTTAATAAGCTCCACCAAGGCAGCAATCCCCATCTCCACTGGCTTAAATCGACTTAATAAAGTCGACTTAAGTGCTAGTTTGAATTAAAATGAGGTGTAATTTATTCGAACTAACTTTTCCTTAATTCAATTTAAGGAGCAGCTTAAGTAGACATAAGGAAAGCCCAGTGAAGATGCCGAGTATTTTAAGTCGACTTAAGCCTCCTTAACTCGACTTAATTTGTAAGTGTAGACACACCCTTGAGTCTAAGACCCAGGAATTTCATCCATATACACATATAATCCCTATACCCATGCAAAGTCAAGTTGAAGCCAATGGCCTAAATTAGGTTAAAAGTGGCCATGAGGACCTGATTATAGGATTAGATCCTACGCAGTAAGTGAGAACACAGCAGTTGATTTTAACTGTCATAATGGTACATGGGGAGAGACAATCCTTTCCCAGATAGCTGTCACATGGAATTGCACCCATCCAAAGATTAACAAAGAGCAATGCTTCCTGCTGACACCATCATTAAGCAGCTGGGCTATTGTATTCTGCTGCAGCTGTCTCTTCTAAGTGGCTTTTCAATATTACCCCATGTAAAATACATTACAGTAATAGTTTAGAGCATACAAAAGCATAGGTAACTCTGACAGGGTCCATACACGAAAATAATAGCAGCCATTATACCAAACAGAAAAGAAAAATAGGCATTTTTACATAACAGTGCAAACTGGGATTATAGGAACAATCAGCGTCAGCAGAGTACTCTAATTCTGTAATTCATTAAAAAATGACAAGACGCCCACCAGTTAAATTGGCAGGCACCATCCTTGCTATTCCCTCCAAATGCATCTCCTACCAGGCAGTATCATGTCTGCCTTGCACTAGGGCTATGTCTACACTTGTGAATTTAAGTCGACTTTAACTAAGTCGACTCAACTAAGTTGACCTAAAGTCGACTTAGTTAAGTCGACTTAGTGTGTCCACATTTAAAAATAAAGTTGACTTAAAGGGAAACTTAGAAAGTCAACCTAGAGCGTCCACACTGGATGCTCTAGGTCAACTTTGTGGGGCTAGGAGGACCTAGGGCAGGTCCTCAGGGGCAGGGGGGGCACCCCTTGCCCAATGCCAGGGGGCTCAGCCTTTTCCCCATTGTACCTAGGTACCAAAGGGGGTCAGGGACCCTGGCAGGGCATAGGGGCAGGGTGGGAAGGGCTCTGCCCTGCCAGGTGGGGGGGAATGCCAGGCTACCCCTGTGCACCCCCCCCCCCCAGCAAGGAGGGCATTGGTGTAGACCTGGGGTAGCCCTAAGTTGACTTAGGGCTATCCCATGGCTACACTGGCTTAAGTCGACTCTGGGGAGTCGACTTAAGCCTTAGGTCTACTAAAAAGCAGGTTTTATAAAGGTGTCTTAATTTTAATTAAGTCAACTTTATTTTCCTTAAGTCGACTTAAGCAAGCTGCTTAAGTCGACTTAAGGAAACTGTAGTGTAGACGCAGGCTAAATTAAGTCGATTTAAGCAAGCTTAAGTTGACTTAATTTACCAGCTTAGACACAGCCTAGAACTCTTGTCAGATTGTCCTATTTCAAGCTCAAATCTCAGTTTGGCACTAGTAAAACAAAGTCAGCACTACCTAGAACCATGAAATCTGGGGTCTCTTGCTTCTCTGGTTTGAACTGTGGCCTCTGCTGTCATGTATTAAGATTAAATAATGATCAATAGACATAGCAGGCTTCAGAGTTCCTTATTGAGCTTTATTTAGCATGTCTGGCAAGGATTGCCAGGAGACACACAGGTTTACCTGAGCCCACATAGCACAGGCATGCAAACAGTGAGGGAAAAAATCCCATTCTTATGTAGCTCAGGATTTTCTGAATTCTCAAATGTTATCTCATCATCCTATCCTCGTCGCCAGTGTTGTATATTAAGATTAAATAATGATCAATAGACATAGCAGGCTTCAGCGTTCCCTTGTTAAGCTTTATTTAACATGTCTGGCAAGCACTGCCAGCAGACACACAGGTTTACCTGAGCTCTTAACAGCCATCCCATTTATTACTGTGGCAACCCACCATGGTCCCAGTAACCTGAGACACCACATTTGCCTCAGCTTCTGCCACCTCTTGTTGATAGTTTACCTTAATCTACACAGAGCTTCCCTCTCAGCTGTGGCTAGTTTAGTCTTCCAGGCAAGCAAAAGGACCTTTTCCGGGGTAATGAAAAATCCAAAACAAAACAGTCCTTTGCCTACGCTGGGATCCATGAGACATTTTGGTCTCTACTAGTTAGTCACCCAATCATGTCCCTGGACCACAGATTTGGTTAAAGGGCTGAATTTTCACCTTTTATTTGGGTATAGCAACCACAAGATTTGATGAGCCCTCCACGGATGTGTAGGGAAGGGTAAGCTCATTCCTCCTTCTCTGATTTCCAACCTACAGCCTCTAGATCATGAAGAAATCATCTAGTATGTCCTTAAACTAGGGGAGTCAAGGTGGGTGAAATATCTTTTATTAGACCAACTTCTTTTGGTGAGAGAGACAAACAGAAGATCTAATACAAGATATTACTTCACTCACCTTGTCTCTCTAACAGCCTGTGACCAACATGCCTACAACAATACTCTAGTCTGTACTGAAATTAAGTGGTCCTATTTCACTTCCCCCCAAGACTAATTCCTCCCATCGACTCTTTAGGGTATTCCAAGAATCCCCATAACAAGTCCCAGCTTCCTGGCCTTCCTCGGTATACTCTATCAGTCCAGGAGCAAGAACCAGTGCTCATGTAAGCAATTCAAAGCAACCCAGCTTGAAATTTGAAAGGACTCAAAAATATCCATTATATCAAATGAGAAACATTCTGCTGATAATACAGTGAAGAAGTACTGAAATCATTGCTTCATTTCACAAAGGCTGACTCCCATTACAACTGCAACTGAGTTCTCATCTCTGGAACCTTTGTGAAATTGCTGCCTGGAATAAATGTGAAATTAGTCATGGCAGATGGTCTCTGACTATCTCCTGGTGGGAGGATTTCTCTCCTTCTACTTTCCAGAAAAAAAAAAAAAAGAACTGTAGAAAAGAAGCAGGTCATAATAATCAACAGCTTTCATGTGGGAGCATGATAGCTGCCACATTCCACTCCAAAGGTGGCTATGTTTCAGTGGTTGTAGATTGGCTAAGTTGTGCAGTATATGTAAAGCACTACAAGAGCCTGAAATGAAAATCACTTATAAATATCACATTCCTGTGTATCTATTCTCAATAGCAAAATATTCGTTGTAGACTGGTAATTATCTACTTTGCATTTCACCCAAATTTCTCATTTTAAAAATAATGTTTCTTTACAAATCAGACGCAGTATGATGCTGCTGTTATATAAATCTAGAAAGCAGAATCGGGTTATATAAGGTAAATGATAACAGCCAGACTAATATAAAACTGTTTTCTAACAAAATAGGCATATACCATCATTGGTGATATAGCAAAATGTGCATTCATCACCCAATTGTTTATGATGGGGCATTTATAGGTATAGATATAGATATATATAAAAAATTATTTACTATAGAAATACAAAGTTATCTGGCCTTTAAAAATTCCTCACTGCTTATTTCAAAGTTAAAAAACATCATTAATCAATGGTATTATATTTAATTGAACGTGCTGTACAAAACACGCTACATAGG
Organism: Pelusios castaneus; assembly: GCA_007922175.1. Taxonomy (NCBI): domain Eukaryota; kingdom Metazoa; phylum Chordata; order Testudines; family Pelomedusidae; genus Pelusios; species Pelusios castaneus. Next base: position 8,564,322 of record ML685797.1, read on the forward strand.
GCGTAATGTATGCCAATGCAATTAGGATACATTTGTCAAAAGCTATAGGAAGATTCTGTTTCCAGTTTGAGTTGCATAGAGAATTCTTGTTTAGATAAACTTCCATCACAAAGATTAAGCAAATCTCTAAAACAAATTACTGCTTTGATACTCATGAATTAGTCATGAAGTTTTTATCAGGAAAGAATAATGAATCATCATTGACCCTTAAATCTATAAACAGATGAGAAATAGCCACAGTGATCTAAGAACTTCTCAAATGCCTTATTCAAAAATATTCTTTGTATGTGATCCCTGAGAGGAACATGAGTGGCCCTACTGAGTAAGCCCAATAGCTTTGTATCCTGTCTTGTGACCGTGATTAGTGTCAGATGCTTCAGAAGAAATGAAAGCAGGGTAATTATTTTGTGATCCATCCCCTGTTGCCCAGACCCAGCTTCTCACAATCAAAGAGTTAGGGACACCTGAGGAATGGGGTTGTATCACTTGACTATCTTGGCTAATAGCCATTGATAGACCTGTCCCCCCAGAATTTATCTAATTCTTTTTTCAACCCAGTTAAACTTTTGGCCTTCAAATCATCCTCTGACAACTAGTTCTACAGACTGACTGTGTATTGTGTGAAGAAATACTTTCCCACATTTCTTTTAAACCTACTGCCCATTAATTTCATTGGGTGACCCCTGGTTCTTGTGTTATACCACTTGTAATTTTATAGAACTTTATCATATTTCCTCATAGTTGTCTCTTTTTTTAAAATGAACAGTTCCAGTTTTTTGATCTGTACTTTCTCGAATTCTAATATTTTTTGAGATGGGACAACAAGAGCCGAACACAATATTCAAAATGTGGGCTAGCCCTGGATGTATATAATGGCATTATGGTATTTGCTGTCTGATTATCAATCCCTGTTAGCTTTTTTGATTGCTGCTGCATATTGAGTGAATGTTTTCAGAGAGCTAGCCATGATGATCCCATGATCTCTTTCTTGAGTAGTAACAGCTCATTTAGACCCCATCATTTTGCATATAGAGCTGGGATTATGTTTTCTAAGGTGCACTACTTTGCACTTATCATCACAGAATTTCATCTATCATATTGTTGCCCAGTCATTCATTTTTGTAAGATTCCTTTGTAACTCTTTGCAATCAGCTTTGGACTTAAATTATCTTGAATAATTTTATATAATCTAAAAACTGCCACCTCACTGTTTACCTTTTTGTCCAAATCATTTATGAACATGCTGAGCAGCACTGCTCCCAGTATAGATCCTTGAGTGACATCTCCCCCCTCCCCCATTCTTCTCTCTCCCCTTTGAGAACTGATAATTTACTCCTACCCTTTCATGGAGCTTTTAACCAGTTATTGATCCACGAGAGGACCTTCCCTCTTACTCATGACAACTTGGGAACTTGTCAAAGGCTTTCTAAAAGTCCGAATACACTACATCCATTGGATCTCCCTTGTCCACATGCTCATTGATGCCTTCAAATAATTCTAATAGATTGGTGAGACATAATTCCCCTTTACAAGAGTCACATTTATTCTTTCTTAAGTTATCATGTTCATCTACATGTTAGTTACTTACCTTCATTTGCTTCAATATTTTCTCACATACACCTGTTATGAAGAGAAAATATATTTTATATGTTTCCATTTCAGATAAAAGACTTGAAAACATAAGCACTCTGTTATTAATAATTGTTCAGTTAGTGTCCTTTAACTTTCATGATGTATGTTTTGTAGCTGAAGGGATTGATTTCTATTTCCCTATCACACAGTTAGTTGAAGATTGAGGAGTCCTACTGTGACACTAAGCATGCTCCATTCACACTTTACGAACTATTGTAATAATCTCTGTATAGCATATGCCTTTTGAAGTATCATTTGAAAACTACAAACTAACTGATCATTAATACTTTCATTGTGTATATACATGTGTATTAAGAAATATGCTTGAATTATGAATGTGTATTTAAGCTAGGTATGTCAGGGTGTGGTTATTAAACGGGCCTATCTTAAACCAAGATATGTGGTTTTTATCTCACTTGAAACATAAGCAGTAAATAGGGCCATCAAATTAACAAGGAGGGTGAGGGCAGGGTAACAGAACAATTTGTATTATAGCAAATACCAGCTGGGGAAGAAAAAGTTTGGCACTTCCTTCACCACCAGACTCCATGTTGCCTTCCTCAGAACTTGAATAAGTTTTACTTTGAGGTGTAACTTTAATCATTTCAAAGATTCACTGAACTATAAAAGAAAGAGGTAGAAAACCCCATGTTATGTCTCTCACCTAAGAAGACAAAGGAACTAGCATTTTGGAGATTCTGGAGGGGATCCTCACTGGTGATAAGCAGGAGAGTCAGCTACCATTTTGCTGGAAGACTGTGTGTGAGAAAAGTCATCTTACAAAGCTTGTCTCCTAATAGATTAAGTTGCAGGGTTTTCACTATTTGACTATAACCCTTTATAATGCTATCTCTTATACCTGAAATCCTATGTTCTTTTGATAATAGACTTGTTTTACTATTAATCTAAACTAACAGTTCTGTGTTCAAATTTTAAAATGAATATTAATATCAGTTAATGAGGCAAGCTATTGGGTTTTGTCTCTTTAAAAGAGCAAATGAATCTTATTATTTCTCTAAATGTTGCAGGAGAAGGCTGGGCATTGCAGAGCACATGGGTTTGGAATGGTTTAGAAATGGGGACATGTGGGGTCATCTGCTAACATCAACCAAGTCTGGTAAAAACAAGTGTGTGTCTGTGATAACCACTGGCAGACTGTTGGATTCACAGTGGTTGAATCAGAGCCGTACAGAATACACAATGTGAAATTCATACTGATTTCTGGTTGTGTGTGAGATACAGGCAGAAAGCCACAAGTAGCAGATTAATTTGGTTGTACAGACTGTATATAGGTTATGGCTCATTACACAACTGTTATTGGCTTGGCCACAGATAGGCACAGGACTCCTGGTTTGGATGGTGCTCTGTAATGGCGTGGTGTTGTCAAATCCAGAAACAGAATTCTAATCTCATTGAACTGGCCACTGAACATGGTTTAGCAGTAACTAATGCTATTTTTTTCTAATTCTTTGTATTCCTTCTCCAGAGTTGGCATTTCATGGCCATACTGTAATAGTCCATTTTAATTCCCCATGTATTCTTTTTAGTTGCTTTCTCTTCACAGAACTGAATAATCTAGGCCTCATATTGGAGACATCATCTCTTCAGTACCCCTCCAAGGTGCAACACAGAAGTTTCTTTTATCACTGAAATTTCACCTGGGACAGGGCTATTTTGGTTCAGGAATCCGGTTTACCATTGATGGAACTCCCCATATAAGCATATGTAACAGAGTGTCTGGTCTTTTCAGGCCTCTCTTTTCAGGTCAGTTCATTTTTTATCATTTTTTATTCACTTCCTAATTTATTTTTTCTTAAACTTATTTTCTTTTGCTTAGCAAAATGACTGCCTCTCTGGCTATTGGATCCAAGTCTATTTTTTAATTACTACTGTAACTTTTGACTACACACTGCTACATTGTGATATGTATTATGTAAATAGCATGTGCAGATTGGATTGACATAGCTACATTGCCCAGGCATATGCAAACTCCCCTGACTAACGTAGCTTTGACAACCTAACCCACTGTGTCTATACAATTGTGTCTACAGCTGAATACTTACATTGCTGTAGCTGGGAAGTGGTGTTCCTACCTCAGTGGAAAATCCCTTTCCATCGTTGTAGATTACATTTATACTATGGGGTATGATAGTATGACTACGTTCACATAGCTATGTTCACACACCCTTCCAAGGCATAATTGCTTCCTTGTCTAGTCCCTGTTCCTTGGGGTAGGGAGAAGAGGGTAGTAATTTACTACAAGAGCAATAAGTTAATACTTGAGGCAGACTTAGTTACATGAGTGGGGGGAGAGGAGGGAATGGACCACAGTCCAGATAGTTCACCTAAAATTGAGTGAGTGCGTGTTTATGTGTGCACATGCACACATTAGGGAGCATGAGGGTCTTATTCTAAATTACTGCCTTGCATGAGCACAGTGAGTTACAGTCTAACCCTGGATTCAACAAAGAAACTACAAAAACAGACTTCAGTGTGAAACTGCAGAGCTGGAGCTGATTTCCAAGCTGGACACAATCAGACTGGGTCTGAATAGGGACTTGGAATGGTTACCACATTACAAAAAGTGATTGTTCTGTTCACACATTTATCTACAGGTGTGAATAGGCCCCATCTGCTCTCTGAACTGACTTTGCTAACACTTGCCCTCCTCCATCCTGGTATGTGTATATATACCTCTCCTCTGTGATTTCCACTTCATGCATCTGATGAAGTGGGTTATAGCCCACGAAAGCTTATGCCGAAGAAAATCTGTTAGTCTATAAGGTGCCACAGGACTCTTGTTGTTTTTACTGTACACAGACTAACACGGCTACCCCTCTGGAAAAGTCTAACCTTTAATAATTATCATTTTACTTTATTGGATTTTAATTAATAGGAAATATAGAGACGATAATTTAAGTATGGAAGTGCTGACCAGACAATGCGCTGTCATAGTGGTTAGCACATTTTAGTTTATACAATTTGTATATAATGTTGGACTTTTAGCTTTAGCTATTTATTGTCTATTGGCTAGCACAATTCTGATTTTGCATGACTGTCACCAACGTTTATATTGGCAGAGGTGTACTGGAATGTGCCTAACCCATTTGGCCTATTGTGGCTAAGATCAAGTGAAGTATTTGCCTCATGGAAGATAGAGGACAATACATTTATATCTGGACATTGTTATGGAGGTGGCAGAATCATTCAGCAACTGCAACAGAGCAATAAGCAATATTGCTGATGCCAAGTGCTAAGTAACATGGACAAATTAAGGCATCTGGAAAGATAACACTGAAAAAGATGTCTGAGTCATATTGGGGAATTTTGTGGGGATACCTTCTGAGAAAAACCGAAGGGATTTACCACCCCGATAGACTTGTTCTCCAGCTGAGACCAAATAGACAGAGACCGAGGGCGTGTAATCAAACTTTATTCAGCTGAATGGCAGTCTGACACTCAGAGTAAAACTCCAAGGCAGAGCGCCCTGACCATTGCTTTCTTACACTTCTTATAGTTTTTAGACTCAGTCATTTACATACAGAGATTGAAGAAAAAAACAAGATAGATCAAACAGACTCTTTGTTCTAACAGAAATAACATACATGCGTTAATTGGTGACAGACATATAGGATGTTCATCTTCACAGATAACATTTCTCACAGTCAGTTCCTAAATACTCCCTTTTCTTATCACAATTTATAGCGTCTAACAACCTTGTCTGGTTATCACACCAATGGGGAGGTATTCATACATGTCAAAGGAAAACATCACAGATAGTTAAGGGGCCTCAGACCAATGGAGACAGGCAGTCCTGCATATCTAATTTAGATTTAAGGTGAGCAAGACAAACGCCATCTTAAAATTCCCTTTCAGTCATCACTTTGATACTTTAATTTTCTGCTTCCCTTCATATATCTTCCCCACATGCATTAATTTTCCTTTAAAAACCTTAGAAAAACACACACACATACCTACCATCTGGCAGATGGAACAGTCTTTCCAAAATATTTTACCTGTTTGTTCTGAAATAGATTGGGGGTATTTTTGGGCACAGAAGAGAGGTATATTTTAGATCTGTATCTGGGGGGTGGGAGGGTGGGAAAGCCTCTATCATCATGGATTTTGACAGAATATGTTTTTTGTTTGGTTGGTTTTGGTCACTGCCATAACCCCAATCCTTAAATTAAAATAAAAATACTACCATTATTGGCTAAGACATCTTTTGTTATCTTCCCAAGTTGTCTTCTTCACTATTGAAATTTCATTCTTTTAAAAAACAACTACAATTTTATTTACTATGAGGGTAATATGTATGGTAGACTTCAGTGAAGCAGAACCAGGTTAAGTCAGCCTTACACATAAAATATATCTTGTTTGGGCTGTGTATCCTTGGGTCTTTCTTTCACAAACAAAACTTCTAATATCCTATTTAGCCATAAAGACCAATTAAAAAGTCATAAGTATTGGTGGGACCAATGCTTTAAATAGTGTTAAAAAGTTTAAAATATAAAATCTTTTCAAAGACTTGTACAATATGCAAAATAATTTTTGCCATCATTTAGTGAATATTAAGTAAGCTTCTTTTGCTGCTACATCTATCAGTTTATTTCATCAACTGAATAGTCTAATAATATTTCCATTAAATATTTATATGAACAATCAAATATTGAAAATGAAAAGCCTATCCCTTGACATTCAGGATGGTTTCTAGGCTTATATCAGCACTTCTTAATGCTCATAAGGCTCATTTGCTATAGCTTAGAATGATATTTTCCATTAGCTCTGAGAACCTTGTGTCTGACCTTAGATTCAGTGTTATTCATCATGTCTTCTCTTTTCTATATTTTATTTCCTCGATGAACATTTGGACTCCGCATATTGGTCATGGAATATCAAATATGTGAACATTTCATTTTTAAGCAGAAAGTAATACACAGAGGGTAACAGCTCAAACCCATAGAAAGGATGGATTCATTTATATTCGATCATACATTTCAGAAAAGAAAAAGTAAACTATATTGGGGGTTTTTTTGATTTTATGTATAAACATCTTTTATCATACTTCATTTAACTGAGTTATAAATTAAGTTGCACAAAATTTCACTTTTTGATGAATGTAAGTCAGTACTTAATTCTGAGTAGAGTAATAAAGGAAAACTAGATATGATCAAACTATTTTATACAAACCATTTGTCGAACACAGGTCTCTTCAGCTCATGTAAGCTGATTAAAATTTTTAAAAATTGCTATTCAAAATAGTTCAGCCAATTGTTTATAACTATGTTTATCTATAAAGTGTTCAGCAGCTCACCTCAGTAAGTATTCACTTGATATCTGATATTGTGAATTTTGAGCTGCAACTGTTTACCTAACAGTTACATAGTATTGTTTCTGCCTCCTGGTTTGATGGCCTAAACTTAATGAACTACTGCTGTTCTCACTCTAAATATATTTAGTTTAATAATAGATCACATTTCTCAATGAAGTGAATTTCGGTGGTGGACCTTAAATTTACTGTTCCTGAACCTTCTTACAAAGAAAGTTAAGTTGCATGAATGTTTATCAACAGTATACAGAGAAGTATAAACAGGAAGAACTGAAACACTATTTCTAAATTGCCAAACTGTTTACAGACAAGTTTTTGCACTATTCAGGAAGTCCTACTTAGAGGTCAGACCTAGCCAGCTGATGGATAACTTGAGTCACTCACCAATCTCAACTGCCTTCTTCAAGTTCTCTTCTGGGTAGCTATCTTAAAACTACCTCCAGTTAATACTGACACACCACCTAGCAAAGGTGTTTCTTAGTTGTTTTATTTGAATGAGATGGTAAGTTTCTTGGGGCAGGTCCTTTTTTAAAAAAAAAGTGTTGGCAGTACTGCTGGTAGTCAAAAGAATAAATCTCTTCTTACATATGATAGGTAAGAATTAATTTAGTGGTCCCATTCGTCTTATTTTGCTTTTAGTTAAGGAATTGCTACCCCTTCCCTTTTCTCTCTCTCTCTCTCTCTCAGCAACCTCATATACATTTATAATGAGATGGTAATATTTTGTTAGTGGTAGAAATGAGCTTGAGTCTTAAACCTGGGATGTAAATCCAAACTTCCCACTGTTCAAGGGATCTTAGATGGCATTTGGTTCAGGCTCATTCCTGGTTACTGGATGACTAGATATCATACCTGTAAGATGCAGATGATTAAGCCATTAATTCTGGGAAACTCAAGAGTAATTGTTGCATAACTATGTAAAAGTAGCAAATCAGGATAAAAATTCTAGTATATAAGAGACATACACACAGTGAAGGCAAATGGCAGACTGTACAGCAGGTTAAGTATTAGAAGAGAAAAAATCTACAATCCTAATTACAAAAACAAATCACACGGTATCAGATATTTCAACACAATTGTCACTCTGCTCAAGAAAGCCCCAGGTATTCTGATCACAGGGTTATTTTAAATCAGAACTGAAGTTCACTGGTGAGACTACCAGTGTATGTAAGAATTTTTACTGTTCTTTTACCATTCTAATAGTTTCCCTTATCACCAAACAGTCTCCTTTTATACACTTGCCAACTTTTATGTTTTAGGAACAAAACTGTCTGTGTGATATACTGCTGAAATTTAACAATGGAAAACAGGGAATCAAAACATAATGTGATGCCAAATTATTGCAGCAGTCTTGTCAATTTTCATAGAATAGTGACTAATCATTGTCTTGATGGTGTCATGAAATACTCCCCAATTTTACTGGGATGATAACATTTCCATAATCATAGTGTATTATCATGTTTGTGAAAATGACAGTCAAATGAATTCATTTCTCTAAACCTACATCACACAGTAGTCTCATGTCAGCACATTTTGAACAACAGCAAAGGTAGTTGGGGATAATTATTTATGAACAGACTGTAAACTCAAGGTGCACCAATGTTTTACTTCCTCCCTTTATTCATTTGTCCTTTTAGATGGTAAGCTCTTCAAGGAAGATGCTATCTTGTGATAATACCCATGAATTTATATATTTTATTAACACTTTTGCATCTCAAAGCATTGTAGGTCTGATTCTAATACAGCAAACAAAAGTTGTTTTTTCTGTCTCTCAAAAGTCTATAGGCTGAGAAACAGCTAACCTAATCAAAACAGACTTCTGCTGAATTTGTGTAAAAGAGAAACTTTTCTTTTTCACTTAATAAAATAAATCTATAGAGATTATATAAAATAAAAAGTGTTCATGAGGAATAAAATTGTATATGAATGAAGAGGATTAAGTGAGAACCTATACAGATAATTAAAGATCTTTAGTATATTCTCAGCATAGAACCTATTGAGAAGACTAGGCTAAGTACAAGAAGTCTTATCGCTCGGAGACCATATCTACATTTTCAAATATTGAGATAGTTTCAAATATGGTCATTAAGCAACACTTAACAAATCATGAATGGAGGTATTATATCCATGAGTCATAGATTCTAAGGTCAGAAGGGAAGAAACCAATCAATTTCGTGGAACCGTATTTTCATTGGTTCATACATTCCAAGGTCAGGCAGGATGATCATTATATAAAAGACTCACAGAAACATTATTTACCTATGTTAAAAGTTTTAATAGCTTTTACCCTGCAGGACCAGTCACAGTTTCCAATACATGGGTAATAATCATTAGCAGTTCAGTAAAATGCCACTTCCTTGCAAGTCCAAAACAGTACCTTTAGAGTTAGCTTGCTTTCATGGAAAAATGCTTAATCAAGCAGTCTTTAAATATGCATTAACTACTTGCAAACTGGAAGAGCTCAGAAAGAACCATTGTCATGTGACAATAATAAAGAATCACAGAAATTCATTTCTTCTGATGCTGAACAATTCTGATGCTGAACTATTAGAAAAAGGAACACTATGTTTTTAAATCTATGGTGTTTTTGTTTTACTTTTACTTAGAGTTTTCACCAATCCCAGCTAGCCAAGTTTGCTTGAAATCATATGAGTGTACCTTGGAATCATGTAACCAATTCACAAACTGTCTTACAAACTATTGTGAAAGAACTGTTCTGTGCTTAACAGCATTCCTATAAATACAGAGTTAATTAAGGCTTAGTCACTTGCCAAATATAATATTTTTCATTCCAGACTCTTTGAGGAATAGAAATGCACAAAAAGTAGTAAACTTATTTTCTATTACAGCAGACTTTTCTGTACTTCTAGAACACATTTCCATAAGACCCAACGACTCACAGGGCACTTCTTAAATAGTTTTTAACTAATCCTGCTTGCACCTAAAACTCTTGTAGGCCTTTCTTTTCTCAGCACCTCTGGGTTCTTTACCCATGAAGGTTTACTAAAATTAAGCTTTGCCTCTCTGGGTCATGTGGCTTCATCAGCTCCTCATGGTCACCCAAAATACAGTTTTATTCATGCATCACTGAACATTGATATCAAATTTCCTTTTGGCCTTCAGGCTAATCTCAACAAACCTTTTTCCCCAGACATTTTATATGTGAGTGTAAATATACTATAGTTTTGTAACTTACCTTTTCTCTACTTATTTGCCAATAAACAAATGTCACTTATTGATCTGTGAAGCACTGTTCACTTTAATGATATCTAAGTTCTTTACTATTCAAATATGAGATCATACAGGATAAGATAAAAACTAACTAAGCCAAGGAATCTTTAAAGTCTGGTTTTAAAATTACTTGGAGCTCTGCTGGTATGACGATTGTGTGCGTAACCCACCTCCTGTTCACTGTCCTAGTGTGACATTGTACAAAGTAGGATAAATCAGCCTTGTGCCTTTTTACACAACTTTTTGAAATTGAGCCAGAAGGTCCTTAATGTGCTCTGCATTATGTGCCAGTGTGTGTTCAAATCACACCAGACCCATTCAGACAAACTCCAGGAACAAAATTGTATTCTATAAGGCAGGCCTCAACAAAATGTATGTTTCTAGCCACCATGGCAACTAGTTTTAGTAGCCTGTTTCCTAGCTCCACTGCAGAAATGTAATGGAGGAATGCCCTCTGGTGATCAAAAGTAAAATTGCTGGCACCTAGCTGCAAACCAATTTTGTCCACCCCTCTATAAGGAAACAGATTGGATTCCAGTTCAGCAGCTTCCTTTCTGCTTGCTTGCCTCATGTTCTCAACTTCTGTCAGCACTGAAACTTGCTGCTGGGAGACCAAAGGAAACTTCCTTGCAGGAAGCATGATGTTTTCCCAACATGAAATAGTTTATGTTCTACAGCTTGCAGTTCCTTACATCATTGTTGAAGCACACTAGACCTTGGGCTACACCTGCAAAAACTTCCTACTGTAACTCCCTCCTTTTTCTCCTTGGGTTATCTGGGAGCAGGCAACACTCATGTGTACATAGGCACCTAAGATTGCTGAAAACAAGGAGATCCTGAGTATCCCAGTGGTGATGTTGGGTAAGTGGGAATCCTCTATCCACCCCTCTGTTACAGTCCCTTTACTCTTACAGGAAATTAAAATTGGTGATGCCTCCACCTGGCTGGATTCTATACATACTCAATGGTGTTCCTTGGGAGCCTCTAGGGCTAAACCCACACTAATAATAATAATAATAATAATAATAATAATAATAATTAATTAATGTGACATAGATCTAATTCAACAATATCAATTTTGTATACATTACATCCAAAATAATTAAATTAGTGTTAACAAACTTTTACTTAACAAACTAAGGAAACTTGACATTACAGGCTGAAACTAAATACATGGGGCAGTTGAATAAATCAATTATCAAACACAGAACACAGTAATAAATGAAACTTATCTAACTGGCATTTATACTTCCACTATTACCCCACCTCTGGAGTGCACACTTCCCTAGAGTTCAGAATCCTAACCCCTTTCTTGCATGGGTGCAATTGAAGGTCTGACGAAGGAGACAGCACTCTGTTGGTCCAGTGTTTCAGTTCAGCCAATGTACCATGCTGAAGATCTGGAGATGGCCCAACCAAATGTCAGTAATTCTGGCCTGGCTCAAAGAGTATGTGTACACTAGCAATTTAGGTTTACTTAAGGACACTCAAGTCAACCTACAAAACGCCGCATCCACACCTGACTTTCATTAAGTCGACTTAATAACTACCACTCTTTAGGCCGACTTAACTCTTAATTCAACCTGTTAAGTTGACCTAAAGCTGGTGTGGATGCCCTAGGTTGACCTAATTCCTTAGGTCGACCTAAGGGGGATGGGTTGGGGAGAAGGGAGCTGCAGCTCCCTGCTGAGAGGGGAACCATGGCTCCCGGGAAGAAGGGAACCCCAGCTCACAGGGGCTGTATCTACACTGGTAAATTAAGTCGATTTAAGCTTGGCTTAAGTTGACTAAATTTGCCCTGCGTCTACACTATACTTTGCTTAAGTCGACTTAAGCAGCTTGCTTAAGTCGACTTAAGCAAAATAAAGTCGACTTAATGAAAATTAAATAAACTTTATTTAACCACCTTTCTACTCGACCTAAGGCTTAATTCGACTTTTTAAAGTCGAATTAAGCCAGTGTAGCCCTGAGGTAGCCCTAAGTCGACTTACAGCTACCCAGGACTACACCAATGCCCTCGCTGCCAGGAGGGGCACAGGGGGAGCCTGGCATGCCCCCCAAAGGGCAGGGCATGTGGGCACAGTGTGATACTGTCTGGATTTAGAGAAGCATTTATGATATTATTTTCTATGGGTGTCTCATAAATGCTATAATCCATAGGAACTATGTCATGTTTGGTATCAATAGAAAGGTAGTAATTTGCTGGGAATGATTATATAGTTTATGTCTAGGAATTCTATTTTGATTAGAAGTTAGGAATTTGATGTTATATCCATACTTTAACTTGTGTCATTCTGGAGGAATGCCTTAGACGAGAGGGTGTGAACAACCATTGTCTCCTTAATGTTAAGGAATCTTCCAGGTGATATGGTCCCAGGGAGTAAACTGATGAGTCATTAAGGGCACAATGATTGTATTCTTTATGTCCTTAATGGCTCATCAGGATACTCCCTGGGACCATTCTACCTGGAAAATTCCTAAACATTAAGGACTAAAATTCCTAAACATTAAATCACTTTAACTTCAAATAATGCCTATAATTTCTCTCGTGTGAGTTTGCACAAAAATTTTATTCAGAAAAAGATTTGCACATGGCTTGAAAATTTTGCACACAAGCCACCAAACCTTAGAGGGAACATTGCTGTCCATAGGTTAGTTATTTTTTCAGGACTTTTCTGAAAGCATGACACAGGGCCATAGCCAAGGTAATTGCAGTTAAACCCCAAATTTAAATTTTACTGAGAGTTTCAAATAACCTTCAAAGCAGAATTCTGCACAAATATAAAGCTCTTTACAATTACTAAATATATCTATGTATATGGGCATTTTAAACAGAACTAAAAACACTAATAATTTTGACAAGAGCTATTAGAAGTCATACCATTAGGATATGCTTTCTGCATAGAATAGAGCTAGCTGATCAAATATTTATAAATAGCTTGACCCTTTTACCATTAACTGTTGAATAAAGCAAATATATTTTCCCCACTATTGAGTTTTTCTACAGAATTTGAGATTCTTCTTGCTGCCTACACATAAAAATCCACAGAAAAAATAAATGGTTTATAACATAGGCTATCTCTATACTTGCACTTTTAAGTCGACTTTAACTAAGTCGACTTAACTAAGTCGACTTAAAGGGGAACTTACAAAGTCGACCTAGAGCGTCCACACTGGATGCTCTAGGTCGACTTTGTGGGGCTAGAGGGACCTTGGGCAGGTCCACGGTGGTGGGGGGGAGCACCCCCTGTGTACAATGGGGCAAAGGGGGACAAGGACACTGGCAGGGCAGAGCCCTGTGTGTGACACTGTCTGGATTTAGGGAGACAACTGAGTCCTGTGGCTCTTTTAAAGACTAATAGCTTTATTTATCGCATGATAAATATCCCAGGGAGTATCCTGATGAGCCATTGAGGACATAAAGAATACAACCATTGTATCCTTAATGGCTCATCAGTTTAGTCCCTGGGATCCTATCACCCGGCAAATTCCTAAACATTAAGGAGACAATGGTTGTTCACACCCTCCCCTCTAAGACATTTGTCCAGATTGACACAAGTTAAAGTATGGATATAACATCAAATTCTTAACTTCTAATCAAAATAGAATTCCTAGACATAAACTATATAATAATTCCCAGCAAATTACTACCTTTCTATTGATACCAAACATGACATAGTTCTTATGGATTATAGCATTTATGAGATATCCATAGAAAATAATATCATAAATGCTTCCCTAAATCCAGACAGTGTCACATTGTGCCCACATGCCCTGCCCTTTGGGGGGCATGCCAGGCTCCCCCTGTGCCCCCCCAGCAGGGAGGGCATTGGTGTAGTCCTGGGGTAGCCCTAAGTCGACTTAGGGCTACCCCAGGGCTACACTGGCTTAATTTGACTTTAGAAAGTCGAATTAAGCCTTAGGTCGAGTAGAAAGGTGGTTTAATAAAGTCGACTTAATTTTCATTAAGTCAACTTTATTTTGCTTAACTCGACTTAAGCAAAGTGTAGTGTAGACGCAAGGCACATTAGGTCGACTTAAGCCAAGCTTAAGTCGACTTAATTTACCAGTGTAGACGCAGCCATATTGTGCTATTAGTTCTAATCTGACCAGGAAATCTTGCCTGTAATCAAAACAGTAAGAGGTACTAAGATTCAGCATATGAAACTCTTCCTTGTTTTCCTATTAGTCATTCACTTATAAGGTAAAGGGAGCTATCATTTATCAATAGGCTTGTGTGAATCAGATGAGCTAATTACAAAGCCATCTGTCATGGACTCTGCCTTTAATTCTTTATATCATAAAGAGAGACTCCAACTCTCAAAAAGAGCTGAGTGAAAGATGCAGGATAAAACAAATTCACAGATTTATTTTAATAAAACTGTATTAACCTCCCCATGGTTAACATATTTCTGAATTATTCACCCACCTTATAGTGCATAGTAATAAAAATTCACTGAATTACTTGGTAAAACTATTGTGAAATTTGTTTAAGTTATTTGACTCTTATTCAAGCAGCTCTAATTTAAAATAACTAGCAACCAGCCAAGTGTAACTTGCATGTAGTTGTAAGCACTAGGAGTAAAGAAGACTCCTTTCATTATTGTGCCTGCTAGGTCCATAAAATACATGTCAGTGAATCACACAGGTTTGTTTTAATAAGGGCTTTCCTGGTGGGTAAAGGATAATGTAGACAATAGCCTTTACTCTGAATAATATAGGTTACTGAGCCCCAGCTGTATATACAGCAATGTCCCTTCGGCTTTTCTCTCTTGCAAAATATTTGTTTTTAGGTTCAATCTGGTGACTGAGTCTGATCAGCTAAATCAACCCATGTATCTGTCAGTCCTCTAGATTCTACCTGGCTCAGTTCATCAGGGTTCTGGGCTGGTGTGAAAAAACAAGCAGAATGCCTGTCTTTAATGATAGCTTCTATGTTCACTTCAAGCTGCCCTTCTTCTACTAGATTTTGGCACACTTGTAGCTGTTCTTTCTTCGCAAGCCAAACACAGTCCCCTTTCTCCCTACCATTGGGCTAGGGCTTTCTTTAGTCTTCAAGAGCAAAAGAAGTAGTAGTATAGAAAGGAGTGGGGTCCATTTCCATGTGGTTTCATTTCACTGATATTTTCAGTTTTCATAATAATATTATGCTTCATTGATCATTTTAGTGTGATGTACTTCAAGTATGTGCTCATAAATCCATTGTTAACTCCATTACTTTTGTACTATATGCCCTTTAGTAGCCGGGAGGCAGAATTTATTGCAGGGGTTCTACGACTTAAGCACTGATCAAATTATCTAGTAACTAGGGCTATGTCTACACTTGTTAAGTCTACTCTGTTAAGTTGACTTAACAAGGTTGACTTTAAGTCGACTTAAAGTCGACCTTGTTAAGTCAACTTAATGGAACGTCTACATTTAAAGTTGACTTAAGTCAACCTTGTTAAGTTGACTTAACAGAGCCTGTAGTGTAGACATACCCGTCTACACTGGCTTTAAGTCAACTTAAGTCAACTTAAGCCTTAAGTCGACCTTCAGAGGTGGTGTTATTAAGTTGACTTAAGGAAGCACTTAAGTCAACTTAACAAGTGCCCAGTGTGGATGCAGAGTCCTGTAGGTCGACTTAAGCATCCTTAGGTCAACCTAAGGCACCAGTGTAGATGCACCCTAGAATTTTGAGACCATGCCACTTAACTGCAGATACAGATAATTCATTTAGATTTTGAGTTTCAAGAACAACCAGGTACTAACATATTTTAACCTCAAAGTGATGACTCTCAATCAGTAGCAAGTGCAAAACTGCATCTACTTGTGCTCCCAATTTTGGGAAGCAAAATGGAGGTCAGACTTTTAGAAGAGTCTAGTCCTAGGCTATATGTGCACGAAAAGGCAGTTTACAGATTCTAAGGCCAAAAGGGACTATAATGGTGATTTAGTCTGACCTGTATAACACAGGCCATAGAATGTCTCCAAAATAATTCCTGGAGCATATCCACTATAAGGATATCAGTGCACCTGCTGTTTCATTTCTGATTATGTCTATGAAGTGGAAATTTCACTTGTAGTTCAAATATGTTGGCAGAAATCAATTAGTTATATGCTTCCAAAACCACCATTTTTGATGATTATTATCTGTTTGTAAATAGTTTGGGAGCAGGAAGAAGAAGAAAATACCTGGTATTTTCCTATGCAAGTGGAAGACTGAAAGTAGAGAAGAGAAAACAGATGAAAACATTTGTTTATAAATTTTACCAACATCTTACATATATTACCAAGAACTACCAGCTGAGAATTATGATGATGTAATATTTGCAAGATCAACTAAATGTCAGATCTTAAAATGTAGTTAAGCATCTAATGATGCAGAGATGTACCTAGTAGGCTTTTTAAGAGCTCCTAAACAGATTAAGGACCTAACTCCTATTGAAATCAATGGGTGCCTAACTCCCATTAATTTCAATAGGCGTTAGATGCTTAACCTAGTTACTTTTGAAAATCCTGCTATGTGCTTCTCTGCATCCCTAAATACCTAAGGATATCTTCCCATATAACTTAGGTATAAAAGTCCCACTTTCATTGAGACTCAGGAATTTACCCTAGGCCTAAATTATGGAGCAGTGTTTCCTCCTTCACAAATTATAAAAATGGAGACTGTTCTCAATCTGTTCTTGCTTTTTCAGGGAATTTACTTTAGCACTTTTTAGTACTTCTGCAATGAAAAGGCAATGTTAGTTATTCTGACAGTATTCTTATAAGCAACTCCTAATTAAAAGTCCCTGTATAGTGTTATTGCAGAAATATTTATTGGAGAAACAGGTTAATTAAATATGAATCGCATTATGTGGAAGATGATTTGTGTGAGCCCTTGACAGCAGAAAGGGAAGGAGAGAAGGCTTAAGTTATTCAGGGAACTGTAGTATTTAGAAGTTTCTCTGCAAATCAGACTGTGCCCATATTTTCTTACTATTATTTTCAGTTACAATGTGTCTTGAACTCATTAACCCAGTTTCAGTCCTGGTGTAATACATTTCAGAGGAGTTGCACATTGTTCTATTGTCTCTCTCTACTCCTACCCAGACAACACACAGCAGACAAATGAGCAGTGAAGCTTTATTTCTAGAAAGAAAAATCTATTTTGTCATCTTTTTGAAGTGTACAAACATAACAGCCACCTCAGTGGGAGAGGAGAACATCAGGGTCTACAAAACAGGAGGGGTGGGGGAAAGCCACTCTGCAGTGGTTTGTATGATTAAATTGTAACCTTTTTTGGTGGCAATTAGAGTTACACAATACACTATGTCTACTGATTTTTGTAAGATGTTGTTTTTATCACTTTATTATGCTGTAATAAGTTTTTGCACTTAAATATTATAAATGAGTGGTTAGTACCTTCCAAAATGACATTTTTTGTCCAGGCGTAGGCTTCTCCCACCACAATATTCTGACAGTGTTAATCAATGCACTTCCCCAATGTATTGTAGAAATGAAACATTTCAGAACAATCCAGATGAATCACATGCTGAGAGAACAGAACATGATTTTTCACGTAAGCTACTTTTAAAAACTGCTCAAGAGGAATACTGCTTTAGAATTGTTCTGGTTAAATTGAATCCTTTCTAAGATTTAATTTCACCCATTAGGTGCATAATACAGCCACCCGAGCAATGGCAATGTTCCCTGACTGCCAGAATTTTTTTTAATAACACCAGTCTTTTGATCAGGCCGTGTGGCTTGGCAGATGGCACACTGGCCTGCATATTGGAGCTCTCGGTTTGAGGCAAATTTTGCACACATCAGGTGACTGAAGACTTGAAGTCCTGCAGAGGTGATCAACTAAACCTCCTGGGGACAAAAGGACAGCTCTGTACTGCATCACTGAAGGGGTACCTTGGAACAGAATTTAAAGCTATAATGAGCTGTTTGCTAGCAATTCAAACTGAGAAAGAACAGATTCTAGTCTTGTTAGGAAGAGCTTATGAACTTCTGTTCATGCCCTGTAACACAAGGCCTCCAGAAATAAATACCCATTGTCTCCCAATGAAATTAAAGCACCACATTTCAGGACAGGTCATTTGGTCAGATATACACTCCTCCAGTCTGATAACAGAAAGTCAGTTTCCCTTATCAATGCAACTTGGAAAAGGCACTAGGCAAAGGAAAGTGGAAATCTAGTTCACATTTCAGAATTTGTTATATCAAGATCTGGAACTAAGAATAAATGAAAAAAGTAGGACAATTGGCTGGCATAAAATTTTAATTCTACACATTTTTTTTCAAGATCTTGTTTACTCTTCAGAAATCTTGCTGTTCTATATCTCTTTTTACAGTGCTTCTCATAGTTATGATCTTTTTTCATCTCTCTCCCCTATATACACAGATCTTTCTCCTATATATAAAGTCTGATCCTGCCTTCTCCTGGAGTTTTGTCATTGACTCTGAAACAAGCAGGATTAGCCCTTATTTTCAGGCTTTATACATGTTACTTTTCCATAGCATAATTTCATTATTTTTTATGTTTGTTTGGTAGCACATCATTTAGTCTTTCAGTTTCTGAAATGTTATGCAGGGGCGTTACTATTTTGAAAAAGGACTCAGGGCACAGCAGTCCTCAGCAGGGAGAGAGTCAGGGTAGGGAAGAGGGCGGCACTAACCACTCTGGCAGTCATTCCATCCCCAGTATGTGGATGAAAAGGGGGTGGTGCTCAGGGGCAGACTGGCTTTCTGGGACTGTGCACCGCAGCAGTGAGTCAGTAAGTCTGGCTTTGGGGCAGGAGCTGGGACTGGACCAGCCTGGGGGCGGGGTGGGCTGGCACTGTAGTGCGGCACATGCTGGTGGCGCTCTGGGTTGCGGCTTGAAGCCCAGTTCCTGGGGTAAGTGGGGCCCCATTGCCCACTGAAATAAATCCAGCCCCACCAGCCCAGAGCCCTGCCAAAGTGCCAGCCTGCACTGAACTACAGCACCAGTCTGCCCCTCCCCAAGGCTGACTGGTTCTAGCACCTGTCCTGAACCGAGCCCTCTTTACCACTGTGACAGCCTGTGCATCGCCACCCATCATGGTATCCCATAATGTTGGCCAGCCCAACACTGCTCCACCCCACTGCTGGGGACAGAGCAACTTGGGGCACTCTCTATAGACTTGGGGTATGGGCCCGCACAGCAAAGGCCCTAGTGTTATGTCTCCTTCAGTCTTTTCACAGTTTTTTTCCTTCTTACCTTTCAACTTTTGGCTTTCCTCTTCAACCCTCTTTCACTGATTCCTTTACAGGCCTTTAAAATATTGACATAAGAATTACTACAACATTTCATTTCCTCCCAACATCATAAGAACCACCGCTCACACTAAATACATGTCACTAAGAAGGCATGTCTATATAAGCAACGTGCTGATGGTTTGGACGTGGGACAATGGAAGGCAGTGGCCAGTTTTTGCCTGATTTTGTCAAATGTCTGATTGGGCAAGTATAGGTAAGGGAAGAGTCTTAGGGATGAAATCATAACACCACTAAAACCATTGGGAACCAATGTTCAGGGCTCACATATGTCTATTATCAACAGGCTAATGAAAGATGTATTTGCCGTAAGTTGATAAAGAGAAAATAGCATTTTTCTTTTGTGAGTTCTTCTGGAAATCTCCATTTCCCAACACTACTTCATCCACTAAAATGAAAAGTTCTACAGTATAGCTAGAAAGGGCTGAATATGGCTCCATCAAATTTTAGTCACAGGGGTCATTTGAAAGCAGTATGGTATGCTCACAGGGACAATGTGAATCTGGGCAGCTTTCTAGAGGTGACAGATTCCAAGCTGTTACCCATTCCCAGAGCTCCCAGTCATAATCTTTTGTTTAGTAAAAAACTAAAATGCATTTATTTTTCATCTTAAAGTATTCGGGCTCTCTAAAACTCAGCACTTCCTTTATGTCTAAGAGTCTCAATAAATCTAAGAGAGAATAAATTTTTTATCTGGCACTGCAGATCCTCAGGGTGTGTTTGCCAGAACTGGATATTAAGAGCACTAGCTTCTCAGTGTCCATAGGTACTGCCAAAGAGAATGGGAATTTGTATCAGTGGAAGCAATTGGTAATGGGAAATTGTACTGGACACAAATAGCATAAAAAATTTGGCCTGCTTGTGTCTTGGATGAACTTAATATTGCAGTTAGATATCACTTTGATTGAGAAAGACAGAAAAATCTTAAACACAGGAGGGGACTGATATGGTGGTGAAAGGAGAAAGAAAGCCACGAACCCGGCCAGCGCAACCATATAGGTAAACTAGGAGGTCACCTAGAGCGCCAGGCTTTAAGGGGCAGCAAATTAGATGGAAGTACATTCTTTTTCTTTTTCAACATACTAATATATTATCTCTTATAAACAAAAGTATTGACCTCTGACAGGGGCTCACAGAAGTCACAGTTCTCCTAGGGTGCCAAAAACCCTGGGGCCGGCCCTGGACACAGATCCTAGTATTTAATGCTTCAGCCTATCCAAAATGTGTTAGTCACAATGGCTATGTCTACACTAGAAAAGTTAAAAACAATGAGAGTCCTGTGGCACCTTATAGACTAACAGATTTTCTTCGGCATAAGCTTTCGTGGGCTATAACCCACTTCATCAGATGCATGAAGTAGAAATCATAGAGGAGAGGTATATATACAGATGCCAGGATGGAGGAGGGCAAGTGTTAGCAAAGTCAGTTCAGAGAGCAGATGGGGCCTATTCACACCTGTTGATAAATGTGTGAACAGAACAATCACTTTTTGTAGTGTGATAACCATTCCAAGTCCCTATTCAGACCCAGTCTGATTGTGTCAAGCTTGCAAATCAGCTCCAGCTCTGCAGTTTCACACTGAAGTCTGTTTTTGTAGTTTCTTTGTTGAAGCATGGCAACTTTCAGGTCAGCTACTGAGTGTCCATGGAGGTTGTAGAGTTCTCCTGCAGGTTTATGGATGTTACCATTTTTTATGTCAGATTTGTGTCTGTTTATCCTTTTGTGTAAGGACAGTCTGGTTTGGCCGATGTACATGGCAGAGGGACATTGCTAGCACATGATAGCATATACCACATTAGTGGATGTGCAGGTGAATGAGCCCCTGATGGTGTGGTTGGGTCCTGTGATGGTATCACTGGAGTCGATGTGAGGGCAGAGTTGGCACCGGGGTTTGTTGCAAGGATAAGTTCCTGGATTAGTGTTCTTGTTGTATGGTGGTGGGTTGTTATTGAGTATTTGCTTCAGGTTGGGGGCTGTCGGTGACAAAGGATAGGCTGTCCTCCCAGGGCTTGAGAGAGTGTGGATCGTCTACAGCCAAGCCTTTAGGTACAACCGGATCTGCTCTGATCCCTCAGACAGAGACAAACATCTACAAGATCTCTATCAGGCATTCCTAAAACTACAGTACCCAGTTGGGGAAGTGAAGAAACAAATTGACAGAGCCAGACGGGTACCCAGGAGCCGCCTACTACAGGACAGACCTGACCTAGAAAACTACAGTCCCCAGCTAAAATCTGTCCAACCCATCATCAAAGATCTACAACCTATTCTAGAAGATGATCCCAGATGATCCAGGTGAGGGGACAGTGCCATGGACACCTGCTGTACCTGCTGATGAGTGCTTCCTCCTTCTCTCTCTCCTTCCCTGCGGGCAGGGCTGTACATGCCTTTGAGACAGAGACTGCAGGGGGACATGGCTCAGGGACAGGCAGGGTCGGGGGGGAATGTGCTCCCACAGGGGCAGAGGGGCTGGGGGCTGTGTGGCGAGGGGGGAACCCAGAGGCGAGCAGTGCAGTGGCGTCTCTGGAGTTGGGGAGAGGGGACCATAGGCGGGAGCACGAAGGCCAGACAGCAAGTGCCTGACACTGGTGGCATGTGGCCTCAGGAGAGACCTCCGAGGCAGGGCTGTCTGCAGCTCACCTCCATGGGCACCACACCCGACCTGGGCAGCACAGCACAGTACCAAGGGGTCCCAGTCCCAAAGGACAGGGACTGCGAAGCAGGGGGATGGTCAGGGGACAGCATCTGCTGTCAGGCTGTGTATCGCACCAGCTAATGGGAGGGACTCTCTTCTTTGCTTCTCCCCAGCAGACCCTGCACCATTGACACGCGGAATTCCTGGCACCCCACCAGGCCCGCTCGGGAGGAGAAGAAGGGTGCGTCGCTTGCAGGACGAACTCCTCAAAGACCTAATCTGCATCAGCGAGCGGAGGCACGCCTATCAGCGTGGCAGGAGCAGAAGGATGCCCACTGGAGGGTCGAGCAGGGGCTGCGGAGGGGTGAGCAGAGGCTGCTCGAGCAAATGCTCGACCTCATAGAATGGGAGACCCAGTCCCTAGAGCACCTGGAGGAGAGCCTGTTCTCTTGGGGCCCCGCCCTGCGCCCCAGAGGCATCCCTCCTTGCCGGCGGGCCCGAATGCAGGGCGGACATCTGCAGGCCTGGGACCTGCCTTCTGAACGCCACTAGCACCAGCCCCTCTCCCAACCCTCTTCATTTCTCCCAATCCCTCTCCATCCCCCTAAGCCCTTCAGCCCCCTCAACTCCTCCTACCCTCTTCACTCCCCAAACCTCCCAACCCCCAGAGTTCTCAACCCCCATTCCCCCCTCTGAATAAAAGCCCTGGACACTGTTATACAGTGTATCATGCTTTTTACAGGTGTGGGGACAGGGGGGAGATGGGTTAGTGGGGGTGGAGGGGCAGGCATGGGTGGCTGGTAGAGGTGACGGGACCTAGTAGCAGGCCCACCCCTCAGCGCTCCTCACTGTCAAAGTGGGCCCTCAACATGTCCCGGATAACCAGTACTCACCACTGGACCTGCTGTGTCCAGGACAGGGTGACATCGGGCTGCTTATAGTTGGTGGCGAGCCACTCGACCTCTGCTTCCCAGGCGTGGGGGACCCTCACAGCTCACAGAGGTTGTGCAGGCAACAGCAGGCGCTGACAACCTCGGGGATGTTGCTCTCGCTGAGCTGCAGGTGGGTCACAAGGGCCCTCCAGCAGGCCTTGAGCAGCCGAAGGCATGCTCGGCGATGCTGCGTTACTGGTTGAGCCTCTGATTGAAGAGGTTACTGCTTGCATCCATCTGGTCCATGTATGGCCTCGTCAGCCAAGAGAGCAAGGGGTAGGCGGTATCCCCCAGGATCAGGACGGGCACCTACACATCCCCGAGGGTGATGGTATGGTCAGGGAAGAAGGTGCCTGCCTGCACGCACCTGTACAGCGTGGAGTTGCGCAGGATGCACGCGTCATGTGCCTTCCCCGGCCAGCCCACGTAGATGTTGTGAAAGATCCCGCGGTGGTCCACGAGGGCCTGCAGGACCACGGAGTAGTAGCCTTTCCTGTTAACATAGTCCATGGCCCGGTCATCTGTGGCTTGGATGGGGATGTGGCTGGCATCCACAATGCTCCCACAGTTGGAGAAACCGAGTCTGGCGAGGCCATTGAGGAGTTTGTGCATGTTGCCCGGGGGGACAAGGCGGGTTAGCAGGACCCTGTTGATTGCCCTATAGACCTTCATGAGGGTGGTCTCCACGGTGGCCTTCCTGATATGAACTGCTGGGCCACGGAGTGGTAGGAGTCTGGGGTTGCCAGATTCCACACAGCGACAGCCACTTGCTTGTGTACAGGCAGGGTGGGTTGGAGTCTGGTGTCCATGCACTGTAGAACTGGGGTGAGCTCGCAGACTGGCTTGAGGAAGGTCTGCTTGCTCATCCTGAGGTTCTGCAGCCACAGGTCATCAACCTAGGTGGTGAAAATGATTCGCTCCCATCAGTCGCTGCTGGTCTCATGTGCCCAGAAGCAACAAGGCACAGAGCGCAGTGCTGTGAGTGCGGTAGCTTGCTGCAGCAGCAAGGTGGGGGGCAGGTTGTCGTCTTCCTCTGCACTGGCGCGTTCCTAGACAGGCCTGCTCCACAGTAGAAGAAGCCTTATCAATAGCTAGCAGGTGTCACGCAGCTGCCTGGAAAAGCGCAGGAGAAGAGGCTGGTCCATGATGTGCTCAGGCTCCATGTTGCCAGGCACAATGGGGAAGGTGCTGAGCTTACTTCCTCTTTTGAAGGAGTGGCCAGGGGAGGCAGGAACTTCTCTGCTGCCACACTGCCACACTTCCCACAATGCACCCCTCCAAGTCGACTTAAGAGTCTAGTGTAGACTCTCTAAGTCAACTTAATAAGGTCAACTTAAATTCGACTTAATAAAGTTGACTTAATAAAGTCAACTTAATAAAGTCGAATTAACTTTCTAAGTGTAGACATAGTCCCAGAGAGTAGCTATCAATGGTTTACAGTCATGCTGGAAGGGCATAACAAGTGGGATACCACAGAGATCGGTTCTGGGTCTAGTTCTGCTCAATATTTTCATCAGTTATTTAGTTGATGGCATAGAGAGTACACTTATAAAGTTTGCGGATGATACCAAGCTGGGAGGGATTGTAAGTGCTTTAAAGGATAGGATCACAATTCAAAATGATTTGGACAAACTGGTGAAATGGTCTGAGGTAAATAGGATGCGATTCAGTAAGGACAAATGTAAACTACTCTATTTAGGAAAGAACAATCAGTTGCATGCATACAAAATGGGAAATGACTGCCTAGGAAAGGAGTATTGTGGAAAGGGATCTGTGTGACATAGTGGACCACAAGCTAAATATGAGTCAGTAGTGTAACATTGTTGCAAAAAAAGTAAACATCAACCCAGGATATATTAACAGGAGTATTGCAAGAAGACATGAGAAGTAATTCTTCCGCACTACTCTTTGCTGATTAGGCCTTGACTGGAGTATTCTGTCAAGTTCTGGGCCCCTCATTTCAGGAAAAATGTGGACAAATTGGAGAAAGTCCAGAGAAGAGCAACAAAAAATATTAAAGAGCTGAAATACTTGATTTACGAGCGAAGATTGAAAGAACTGGGTTTGTTTAATCTGGAAAAGAAGAGAATGTGAGGAACATGATAACAGTTTTCAAGTATCCAAAAAGTTATTACAAGGAGGAGGGAGCAAAAGTATTCTTAACTGCCAATGATAGGACAAGAAGCAATGGGTTTAAATTACAGCAACGGAAGTAAAGGTTGGAGATTAGGAAAAAATTCCTAATTGTCTGGGTGATTAACCACTGGAATAAGTTACCTAGGGAGGTTGTGGAATCTCTATCACTGGAAATTTTTAAGAGCACTTGTCAGGGATAGTTCAAAAGGGTATTTTGTCCTGCCATGAGTGCAGGAGAGTGGACTCGATGACCTCTCATGGCCCCTTCCAGTTCTATTATTCTGTGATTCACCCTGATTCTCTCTGGTAGCATAGCTAATAGTTATCCTCCAGTGGCATGCAGCAGCTTATGTTAAATGGGCTCTTTTCCATACCACCACTACTCTATGCACTTACTAGTCCCTTTGTTGGTAGTTTCAGTAGTAAAGTCCAGGGGTGAGTGGTTATGGTAACTGAACTCCCATCACATTTAGAGGTGGTTCCTCCAAAGGAAGAGTGAGTCATGTTTATGGAGCAGTGAGGGCAATTTTGAACTGCAGTTTACCTCTGCAGTGGAAAGTGGATTTCAGCCTCTTGGTATTAATCCACCACCTTTCAAGAGCAGTGAGTTTGCATGAGCATGGACTGAACATTGATAAAATGCAGCTACCGTTTACAGTTTACGGTATACCAAAACAAAACTTTCAAATTATTAGTGCTTCTGGCACAAGTAAACATCCAATCCAATAGTTGGATGAACATCCCATACTCCAGTATTCTCTGTCAGTAAATCCTCAGAACCATCATTTGTTTATCGGACCAGAAGTCTATATCAGCTACATCCTGCCTATAAATCCACAGGAAATTTGGGTTCCTATGTAGGTTGAAGCACTCTGCCTTTATATCTTAGGCTATGTCTACACTTGTAATTTTAAGTCGATTTTAACTAAGTCGACTTAACTAAATCGACTTAAAGGGGAACTTACAAAATCAACCTAGAGCGTCTACACTGGACGCCTAGGTCGACTTCTAGGGGCTAGGGGGACCTTGGGCAGGTCCATGGTGGCAGGGGGGGCACCCATTGTGTACAATGGGGCAAAGAGGGACAGGGACCCTGGCAGGGCATGTGGGCAGGGTGTGACGCTGTCTGGAGTTAGGGAAGAATGTATGATATTATTTTCTGTTCATATCTCATAAATGCTATAATCCATAGGAACTATGTCATGTTTGATATCAATAGAAAGGTAGTATTTGCTGGGAATGATTATATAGTTTATGTCTTGGAATTGTATTTGTATTAGAAGTTAGGAATTTGATGTTATATCTATACTTTAATTTATGTAATTCTGGTGAAACACCCTAGACAGGAGGCTGCCAACAACCATTGTCTCCTTAATGGCTCATCAGGTTTCTCCCTGGGCCCACTGTAGGTGGGAGCTTCCTTAACATTAAGGACAGAATGGTTGTAGAGACTCCCACCTACAATGGGCCCAGGGAGAAACCTGATGAGCCATTAAGGAGACAATGGTTGTTGACAGACTCCTGTCTAGGGCGTTTCACCAGAATCACACAAGTTAAAGTATAGATATAACACCAAATTCCTAACTTCTAATACAAATACAATTCCTAGACATAAACTATATAATAATTCCCAGGAAATTACTACCTTTCTATTGATACTAAACATGACATAGTTCCTATGGATTATAGCATTTATGAGCTATCCATTGAAAATAATATCATAAATGCTTCCCTAAATCCAGGCAGCATCACACAGGGCTCTGCCCTGCCCTTTGGGGGGCATGCCAAGCTCCCTCTGTGCCCCCCCCGGCAGGGAGGGCATTGGTGTAGTCTTGGGGTAGCCCTAAGTCGACTTAGGGCTACCCCATGTCTACACTGGCTTAATTCGACTTTAAAAAGTCGAATTAAGCCTTAGGTCTAGTTGAAAGGAGGTTTAATAAAGTTGACTTAATTTTAATTAAGTCGACTTTATTTTCCTTAAATTGACTTAAGCAAGTTGCTTAAGTCGACTTACGGAAACTGTAGTGTAGACACAGGGTAAATTAAGTCGACTTAAGCAAGCTTAAGTCGACTTAATTTACCAGTGTAGACGCAGCCTTATTGAGGATTGCCATTAATTTTGCTCCCATTTGTGGTAGCCGAGTACAGGTCACTAGCATTTCTTGAAGTTCCAATAATTTAATTCCTTCTGTCAATGGGAACATATGAGTAAGTATTATTTCCAACCACACAATATACTAATGTTAGCTTTGAATTTACAGGCTGTTTTATTCCAAATATATTATATTTTGACATGAATTTCATCAGCTTAGCAAAGGATCATCAATTATGCCTATATTATCTTAAAAGGCATACACAGAAGCATGGTGGTAGTCAGGATATAGCATTTGCTTTTTAACAGCATTACTGGAATAAAAATAAACCTTTCACTATATTCATCTTACTGAAATAGGAAATACATTTTTTAAATGGCTGTCTGGTTTCAAAAGAACATGCAATTATTTTAGATTATAAAAGTCTGCAGAGAGAGAGAGTAGAAGTTCAGTATAACCATACAGGACAATGTGATGTTGATTTCTGACCTTCTAGTGTTCTAAACTGTCAGACGTTTTTAAAATGACCTTTTATGCTGTGATTTATTTGCCATTTCGCGTCAATCTCTGATTTCCCTGATTCTCCAAGTTCATATAACTGCTGCTAATGTAAACTTTCTATCTGAATGAGTGACTTAAAAAATTATTTTAACATTTTCCAACCATTAAAAGAAGAGTAGCCTAAGTTGTGCTACAGATTATATCATAATTTTAACATTTCTTGTTCAAGAGCTGAGATTTTTTTAAACTTCTGATATTTGACAACTGTAGATAATATTTTTCAGGGATCCAAGGAATTTAAGCAATATTTAACAGGAGAAAGAAAAAAGTTTCAAAGTTCAGGAAGTACAACAACTACATTGTGCTATGTTGATGGACGCACATGTCTAGAAGACAGATATTTCTCTTCCAATAGTAGTAAAATCTACATTTTATTGATAAATATGCAGTACCTGCTAAAAATCTGTTCTATTTACTTTGACTTCTTCATGACTATAAACATGAGAAATCCATCCTTTCAAATTATGGCCCTTAGAGCCTTTTATTCACTAATAAATTACTTCCAAGGGCATGTCACACTAATTCTTCAAGAAAAAGGAGGTTGGGTTTGATATGTGGGGATTGATCTAGGCTACAGAGCCAAAAATAGATTCATGAAGAAAAATTTGCTTTTTGCCTGGGTGGTTATATAGCAGGATTAAAGAGCATGATCCCAGAAGAGCCTGAAATGGTTTTAAATCTAGTTACTGCGAGATGAGGATACAAAGGTAGCCCCAAGGAGCAGGGCCAGATTATTGCAGGGGCTATAGGGGCTAAAGTCTCGGGCCCAGGCCTTAAGGGGGGCTCCAGGCTCTAGCCCCTAAAACACCTACCTGATCTGACTGCCCCACTCAGCACCAGCAATGCTTGGGGGAGCGCTGAGAGTGCTCCTGCCCTGCCTGTGCTGGGTAGGATGGGGCATTGGGGCTGGAGGCTGGGATCCATGCTCCCACTTTGCCCCTGGGCCAGCTGGTCTGTCCAGGGGGCAGGCCAGCACTTGTTTGTTCTGTTAAACATAATTTACTAAAAAAATAAAGGGAAAGTTTAAAAAATATTTGATGAAGGAAACTGTTTGCTTCTTTCATTTAAATTAAGATGGTTAAAAACAGCATTTTTCTTCTTCACAGCAAAGTTTCAAAGCTATATTAAGTCAATGTTTAGTTGTAAACTTTTGAAAGAAGAACCATAATATTTTGTTCAGAATTACAAACATTTTAGAGTTACAAACAACCTCCATTCCCAAGGTGTTCATAATGCTGAGGGTCTACTGTACTTACTGTACTGTAATATAGAGAACAGCATAAACCAGTTGTATGAAATTTTCATTTGTATTGACTTTGCAAGTGCTTTTTTTGTAGTGTGTTGTAAAACTAGGCAACTGTCTAGATGAGTTGATATACCCCAGGAAAACCTTTGACTGAGGACCACTGCAGTAGATGCCATCAGCATCATCATAATCTCTTAAGACCCAAACCCTCCAAGCAGAGTCTGAAAATTTGTAATTTTGTAGAGGGAAAAGAAAAAGCTATTCAGTTCTTCATCGTGTTGTGCAGGGTTATCATTACTCTCAAAGTTAGCTGCATGTCATGGGAGCAAAAAAGATCTCTTGGCTGAGTATGGGCCAAATCCTATAAATTGCCAAATGGCTTTTGTTTCCATTGAGGCCAATGGGAACTGAGGATGCTGAGAATGACTGCAGGAGACCCCCAGTAGTTTGCAAGATGGGACATTTGGGGTTTTAATTAGTAGATTAAATTAGAGTGTGCCAAGAGAAAAGAAAAGTGGCACTCCCATTTTGCATGTAAAACACATTTACTCTGTACAGAGAAGATTGCACAGATACAGTCTCAGGAATAAATTGCTTCTTTTGGAAGAGAGAAGAAAGAAATATTCTCCTAAAAAAGTCCTTAAAAAGCAACTAAAGTTAAAATTTGCTTAGGTATTCCAATCATTTGTGTTAAACACTTTTTGGGTGTTGGCAGAATTTACGGTCAGTATCATTAGAAATTTTCATTCAAATAAAAACCTTCCATATGTAGTCTTCAAGTATTCAATGCTGCATGAATTGAAGTTGGTCCCCATGCATTAATTTGCCTATAAATCTTTTAGGCCTTGTCACTAAAACCTTTGCAGAACAGTTAATTATTTAAATGGGTCTATAATCCTCAAGACCATTATCCCTCCATTTTTTGAATGACTCACCAGTCCAAAACAATGTAGAGTCAAAATTCAGCACTCGCACAGAATCCCTGTGCTCCAAGCTCACCTGCTCTAGCCTCAGAACAGGCAGCATGAGTGGGGTACACTTTGCTGCCCTGATCGCTTCTCAGGCTCAGTTCAGACTGCTGAAGCAACCCGCCCCAAAAATACATCCCTCAGCAAGACTGCAGGCTGAAGAAATCAGGCAGTGTGGAGGCATTTGCCTTATGACTAGCAGCAGAAGATGAATTCCAGCTGAGGCCAATGACAGACAAGAGAAAAGGAGGCTGGGACGGATTCCTACCATCAATGGGTCAATGTTCAGATATTTTAGTACAGCTGCTCACATTATTTGTTCAAAGCATTTTTTTGAAAACTGAAAAATGTTAAGGAAATATCCTTCCATTTTTTGCCCATCTCCACATTTTAACTGCACTGATCTTTTTAAAGTGATGTAATATGATGCCTGTGCCAAAAGTTTCACAGCTAGGCAACTCTTTCCTTTATAGAACTTAGAATCTCCACAAGATCCTGGCCCTATTGACTCTACCACAAGTCTCTAACTAGTGTGTCCTCATTTCAGTCATGCTTAACAAGTACAGCGCTCTTAAGGATGGATGATTTAAAGAAGCCTCATTAAAGTGTGGCTGTGGAAGTGGTGTCCTTTCCAAAGTCATTTTTAAAAGATAACTTTTAAGTTCTAGAAATTGAGCTATTTTACTTGTGGCGCTTTTGCACTGAAATAGACCACCTTAACAATTACATTCTGAAACTGTTTAAAAGAAAATAAAAGAAAAATTATGCACAATTGCTAAATTTAAATATTTTAATAGACTTTGTTTTCCAAGTTGGCTTTCTTTTGGGTTTAGTAGTAGCCTTAAAAAACAAAAGGAAAAAAACAAACAAAAATTTAAAAAACCAAACCAAATTTCAAGTGTCTAGCTTCAGGTTTAGTTAGTTAGTAAGGCTATGTCTACACTTAGGGATTTAGGTCGACTTATAGAAGTCAACTTTAATAAGTCGACTTTAAGTTGACTTTATTAAGTCGGCTTAGAGAGTCTACACAGGATTCCTAAGTCAACTTAAAGTAGGCCTTACTAACTCGACTTAGAGAGTCTATACTAGACTCTTAAAGTTAACGAGTTAGGTCCAGGGAGAGCCAGCCCCACAGGGGGCTGGTTCTCCCCGAGGCAGCAAGCTCCGGAGCGGTCCCAGGGAGTAGGGAGTATGGAGCTCCCTTCTGCCCCGGACCGCTCGGCTCCCTTCTGGTCAGGACTGCTCAGGTCCCAGGCAGAAGGTTGCCCTTCTAGCTGGGACCAAGTGGTCCTGGGGAGAAAGAAGCTAGCAGCTCCCCTCTGCCTGGGACCCCCATGGGTCCCGGCAAAAAGGGAGCCGCCACTTCCTTCTTGCAGGGACCTGCGGGGATCCAGCTAGAAGGGAGTGTGGGCTCCTTTCTGCCGGGACCCCAGCAGTCTGGGCCAGAACGGAGCCCTGAAGCTCCCTTCTGGCTGGGACCATGCTCCAGCTGCCGGGGAGCCCCCGGAGGCTTCCCACCAGCTGGAGCGCAGTCCCGGCTAGGAGGGAGCATGGGGCTCCCTCCTAGCCGGGACCCGAGCGTGGGTCCCGGTTAGGAGAGAGTGTGAGGTTCCCTTCGGCTAGGCCTGCTCAGGTCCCAGCTAGGAGGGAGCAGGGGCTCCCTTCCCCCTTTGCCCTAAGTCAACTAAGTTGACTTAGGGCATCCACACTGCTTAAGTCGACTTAAGCATTAAAGTTGACTTTATAGTAGGTTTTATAAAGTTGACTTTAAATTTCCTTAAGTCGACTTAAGCAGCAGCTTAAATCGATTTAAGGAAATGCCAGTGTAGTATCCAGTACATAGTATTCTCAATATATATACTCGAGTTTCAGGACTCATTGGAGGGGGCCATCTTCTGATTCTTACTGAACATGTACCATGTGAGTCCTCAGATTTCAGCTTAGTTTCTCTGCTGCTTCTATTGGTATCTAGTATAAAGCACAGCTGCATAACGAATTCCGTTAATGCTTTTCTTTCTGGAGGCTTTCTACATTTGATTCATTGCAAGGATTGCATGCCTCTACTATCATTTGGGATCCCCCTTTTAAGCAATTTCTCTTAATATTCCGAAGTTATTACCCTGGTTTATATCTTTCAACATTTCTCCTTCCTTTTGACAGGAAATTCCTATTAATTCTAGTGTGTAACAATTATTTACACTGAAAACCAACAACATTCTTATAATCATCTCAATTTGGAGGGCCTAGTCTATACCTTTTTTTAATTATATTAAGCAATCCCCATTATTTAGGACTTACAATAGAATAAGAGACATTTTTCATATATAGACAGACTCACAAGGCTAAAAAAATTGCATATTCTAATTTGGGGTAAAACACTGATTATTCATAGTATATTTGATTGACAAGAAAATGATATATAGTTCATAATTTGGGGTAAAAACATGCAGCTTGGAATTTTGGGGGTAACAGTTTGTCCAATTTGACTTTCAGTCTTATAGCCACATTTCTAGTTTGCTTAATTTGCAGTTTCCCCACCAATCTCTTCTTGGTTCAGTCAATGTGCAGTTTCAGAGTGGTAGCCATTTTATTCTAATTCATCAAAACAAATAAGGAATTTCATGGCACTTTTAAAGCTAACAAATTTATTTAATGCATGAGCTTTTGTGGGAGAAATTCCATATAGTCAATGTGCAATAGATTGCTTTGCAAAGGAAAGGAGGGTGTGGCTCTTGTTTAGAACTTGGAGATTTTTAGCAAGGTTGTGAGGGAGAATGAGGTTTATTCAGATGGAAATAATGAATGATTCTTACCTAGGTGGTTCACAATACTGTCATTTAGCCACTTTTGTTTCTATAGCTGAGGTGTGGAGTGCAGGACATTGGCTGATCTGAGGGTACTTAGACGAAGTGTCTTACATAATGTGAACCATAGACTAATAGAACTGGAAGGGACTTGGTGAGGTCATGTAGTCCAGTTCACTACACTTATGGCAGAATCAAGCATCCCCAGTCTGTGTGTGTCCCCTACCACCACTCCTGCATTTTTCAAACATTTTCTTATTGTCTTCATATATGGATCCTGTTCGGGGATAAATAGGGGTGGAACAACTTTTCTACATTTTCGAGGGCCAGACGGAATCGTTAGTTATCAATCAATGAAGGCATATTAGTTCCATATATCCCTTAGGCCATCTACACACTACAGAATCGATGCACAAGAAGTCCATTGAGCTATAAAAGTCACGTGGTTTTTATTGCCTGGAAGTGCGTACACACAGCGCTCTTTGTAATGGAATGGAGTGTCCACACTCTTTTTAGCAATTTCACAAGATAGAGCACTGACTTGTGGGCACCTATCCTACTGTTTCACACATCCTGATTTAGCACTAGGAATCCTGGGAAGAAGGAGAGAAGCGCTGAATACTGTGGGTAAATTCTCAGTTTCCCATGGTGCATGGTGTTCCCGTGTCATCTTCCTCATTGCTAATAGCAACTCGTGCCCATTTTCAACATTGCTACATTCCTTCTCAGCACCCCCAATTGCAACAACATGGCTCAAGCTTTGATCTCCACTGTCACTTCCAGCATTATGAATACATCTTGGCTGGTCGCACAGTACTCACTGAGCTCCGAATCAGACCAGAAAGCAGAGGACCTGGGGCTGCTGAATGCCATGCAGAACAACAGCACTGCATTGGAGAACTCCTTCACAGAACATCTGCATACAGTGCACTACCGTTTTTGGTCACGAGAGACAAGCACTGAGTGGTGGGACAGCATGGTTATGCAGGTGTGGGATGATGAGCAGTGGCTACAGAACTTTCGAATGTGTAAAGCCACCTTTATGGAACTGCATGAGTAGCTTGATCCTGCCCTGTGACACAAGGGCACCAAAATGAGAGCTTCCTTCACCGTGGGGAAGTGCATTGAAATTGCTGTGTGGAAGATGGCAACTCCTGACTGCTACTGGTTGGTCACAAAACAGTTTGGAGTCAACAGGTCCACCATCGGGTTAGCACTGTCACAAATGTGCTGAGCCATCAATCGCATTCTGCTACAGAGGACAGTGACATTGGGCAATATGTGTGAGATAGTGGACGAATTTGCACCCATGAGATTCCCTAACTGTGGAAGGGCAATAGACAGCACACATATCCCTATTTTGGCTCCAGACCATCTCGCGGCTGAGTACATAAATAGGAAGGGTTACGTCTCCATAGTGCTGCAGGCACTTGTGGATCACAGGGGGCATTTCACAGATATCAGTGCTGAGTGCTCGGGAAAGGTAGATGATGCTCATATTTTCAGGAACACGGGGCTATACTGGAAGTTGCAAGCAGGGACCTTCTTCCCAGAAAATAACTGTTGGGGATGTGGAGATGCCCATAGTGATCCTAGGAGATCCAGCCTACCCACTGATGACATGGCTCATGAATCCCTACACTGGCAACTTGGAACCCAGCAAGGAGCGTTTCAATTATAAGTTGAGCAGGTGCAGAATGACTGTGGAATGTGCCTTCAGCCGTTTAAAGGGGTGCTGGTGCTGTTTGTATGGGAGACTGGACTTGAATGAGGACAATATGCGAAGAGACAAATGACAAAAAATGGGACAAAAGCAAAAGGAAAACAAGTTGAGATGATACTAGAAGTGGGGAAAAGAGCTAGGAACGAGGGGTAAATCCTGAAAGGGCAAAATTAAGGAGACAATGTACAAAAGGAAAAATCAATAAGAGAAAATACTTTGTGAGGAAGAAGCATGGAAGGAAAAAGGCAAGAGTGGCAGGGAGAGAATACAGACAAGAAAAGATAAACACTGAGGTGTTACAAGGAACTGTAGCCTCCCTCAGAACCTGGGCCTGAGGAGGGGTCTGGGCTCCCTCCCTGGCCAGACCCTGACATTACAAGGCAAAGGCCCCGGAGGCAGAGGGGCGGAGCTAAAGCAGGAAGGCGAGGTATAAAAGGCCAGACAGAAGGCTCAGTAGGGCCCCAGCTGTCTCAGGGGAAGGATGCTCCTGCCCAGAGGCAGTTGGCCAGGTGAGACTGGGGCACCCCCTAGCCTGCCTGGCCCTAAGGACTGGGAGGGAATTCCAGGAGCTGTGGACTGAGGCGGACACCCTGGAGATACCTGAGAGTCTGCCCCTCTCAAGGGAACCAGGGGAGCCAATGGGAGTGGATAATGCTGAGGAACCCCAGGACCTTTGTGACTTGGAGGAGCTTCCCTCTGCTGAGGAGGAGGAATCACCGGCAACTGGGGGGCCCTGTGACCTAGAGGAGCTGCCTTCAGCTGACCGAACGGAGACCCTGACCTTTCACCCATGGATCATGAGGGGCTCATTGGAATTCCCTTCGCTGTTTACCCTCCAGATCCAAAGAAGTCATGTGGAGACAGGTACCCGGGACCAAGGGGGGAAAGGAAGTAGCCCAGGGGCAGTGGGCAAGGGCCCGACTGAATGGTGTCCACCATGTTTTGTCCAGAGTCCCACTGACCCCAGACGCGGATTGTTCTCCCACTGGGTAGGGACCTGAGCTGGGGGGCAGTGGAGTTGGGTGGGCCTGTGCCCCCCTTTTCCCCTCCTTCCTTCCCAGCTGTTCAATCACCCGCGGTATTAGTCCCTTCTTGTGAGTAGTGAAAGAAGGAGGCTACTGACTAGCGGTACTGGCCCGCCCTGTCTGGGGGCCGGGGGCCACTGACTATTTGTACTGGCCTGCCCTGCCCAGGGGCTGGGGGCCACTGACTATTTTTACTGGCCCGCCCCGGCTGGGGGCTACTGACAATTTGCATTTGCCCACCCGCCTGGGGCCGGGGCTACTGACTGTTGATATCTGCCCCATCTGGACATTTGCCTCACCCTGCCAGGGGGCTGGAAGGCAGCGGGCTTTGGTCCTTCATGCCGTTAGACTGAAGGATATCCCCCCCACAAGCCAGAGACACCTGAGCGGAAATAATTTGGGTATTGTTGTTTTTAGTGGGGCCAGGATTTCACTTGAGAATGATTAAAAATAAACACAACCATGAGGACAGGTAAACTACAGAAAGTAGTACAAGAAAAGGAGCCATGTCATAAGAAGGCCACAATCAGGCCTTCCCAACTCAGTCCATTGCAAGGGACTGGATTAAGCATTGAGTGAACAGCAAGACTGGGATTAACGAGACATGTTGCATTTTTTTAAAAAAAATGTCTTTGTATTTTCCTATGATATCCCTCTTAGTATTGACAAAAGGACTTTCAAAAGAATGGAAACATGTCCCATCTAGTCTCCAGAAGATTTAAAAAAATAATAGTATTAAAATACTGTTTTATTTTCATGTGATTTACGGTGCTGTAAATTATAAGCACTAACTGATTGGTGAAGTGCCACTATACTTATTGATTAAAGTTATTTTAAAGTTTATTAAACATGCATCCCATTCATTATACTCCATCCATCCACATTTCATGCTCTAAAAGCTCTTTTGCTTGGCAAAGAAACAAGAAAAAGAAAGGAACAAATGAGTGACTATGTCACTGACTAACTAGTCTTTGGGTTTTTTTTTTTCCTCTGCATTATATTTAATGTTTCCAGCTGAGTCTTAAATGTTACCTCACAGTGGAAAATTTGTAGTCTTTAGAAGTGCTTTGTTGTAGATGGAGAAAAGCCAAAACTCACTTGGCCAAATTCTCCTGCACTTTCATGGGATAATATCACATTCTACTCCATCAGGAATTCCATTTATTTCAGTGAGACTGCTGACAGAATGAACTACTCAATGTAAATTAAGCTGGCAGAATGTGGTCCAACGTGATTTGAAAAACTACTGCTGCAGCTATTGTTGAGATTTGAGATTTTCCTGATATTGCTGTCTCCCTATGGGGACCGTAAACTTAAACATGAACAAGAGAGCAACAGTTCCCACCCTGACCCTGAGGCCTCCATCTGAAAAGTGTAGAGCAGGAGGAAAAGGAAAAAGAGACAGTCAATGGAGATAGCAGCCCAAGAGTTGAACAACCACATTCCTATCAGAACCACATACATTGTCATGAAGTAAATATTAAAATATAGGTATTTAGGTATGCCTGTAAAGGCCTATGATTGTTTAAGTACTTTCTTATCACTTAGCTAGTTATAAGGGTATAGAAACAAAGAATCAAAATCAAAGGCTGCCTATCTATGGGCATTCCCTCAATAGGACAGTCTGAGACCTTGCACTTTGGCTAAGCAAAAACAAGCAGTAGAGGCAGCCATAGACTGAGAAGCGTGCAGTCACATCCACATATTCCAAACACATTACATTAAAATAAGGTAATACCAGGCTGTTTAGAAGGCAGTCTAGTCTAATGCCTCCAGGTAAAGGAAAGATCCTAGAATGTTTAAAAACAACAACAATACACCTTTGTATGACAGCATTCTGTCTGGTTTTTAAACATTTCTCAATAGCTGAGGAGGTTGAATCGACATTTTGTCTTGTTTGGTTGTTATGGTACCCACTTTTCTGATAATTTCTGTCTGATTCTTCGATTGTTTCTGTCTCTCACATAATTAATTGTAATCAGTTAAGGTGTTGGGATATGATTAGTTGGGGAATTATGTTACAATATGTCCGGATTGGTCAAAGAATTATCTTGTAATATTTGTATATGTTAGTTATATATCACCCTTCATGTGTATATATACCTAAGCATGCTGCAGTTTTCACTTCATGCATCTGAGGAAGGGGTTGTAACCCATGAAAGCTTATGTTTTAATACATTTGTTAGTCTTTATCAGTGCCATCGGGACTCCTTTATGTGTTTTGCTGACATAGACTAACACGGCTACCCCTCTGGAAGCTATCACTTTAAAAATGCAATGTATGATTGTTTTTCCAGAAACTTAGATGACTATCAAAGAAGATAGCACCTGTCACAAGTCACCTGTCACAAGTCAGCTACAAAATGTTCATTGAACTTATACAGTAAATAAAGAATGAAAGCCCAAAAGACAGAAATAATATTTTGAACATGAAGAGTCAAGCTGTCACAGCCATCCTTGAGGAGTCAACTGTGAAGGCAATAATGAACACATGTCTGGAAATTGAAGCCACAGTTAGGTCCCTGACAAAAAAAGAAAAAAAACAAAAACCAGCATGACACTTGGTCCAGACTGCATCCAGCCTGAAATGTTAAAGCAGCGAGGAAGAGGCATTGTCATACTCCTTTGTGAACTATTTCACCTCATTTGGACAAAGAGGGAAATCACTGAATACTAGTAATGCTCTGACCTTCATCTGCTGCATCATTTGCTGCACGTGCTGATCTGAACTAGAGAAAATGGTGGATTCTCTATAACTTGAAATCTTTAAATCAGTAATTCAAACTGTGGTTATGGATCTATTATAGTAATGGGTCAATGAAGTTCTGAGGCCTGCAATGTGTAGTAGCTAAGACTAGAGAATCACAATGGTCGTTTCTGTCCTGAAGGTCTGTGAGTCTGAGTCTCATATTGTGCCACTCTTTAAAAGGTGATCAAATGCACCACAATAACTACAAAGTAATGTCTTCTAACAATTCCTAGCAAGTCATACTATAAAGGGAGTCTAACCCAAATGAAAAGATGAGAAAATGAAATCCCGTCTGAGGCTTTTGACCCGGATATCTGTAGATCAGATATTCAGTTTTCATCAAATGTCAGAAAGACACAGAGCTCAGTGTGCCCCTGTTTTGCACATTCATTGACTTTAAGAAAGTATTTGACTCCATTAACAGAGAGGCTTTGTGGAAAGTATTTAAGTGGCACAGTTTCAGCAGCTAGCTGATTCAAATACTGTAGAGTCTGTGCAGCATAGCTTGGCATGAAATAAGAGTTAATAGTGAGCTGACAGAGTGCTTTACACTTAGAAAACATCTTGTCCCATTTCCTAACATTTGTGGAAGCAGCATGATATGAGGGCAAATTATCAATCATATTGACTTTGCAGATGATATTGTAATGATATCACATATATAAAAATACAACTAAGAAGCAGCACAAACTTATACACAACAACCAGAGGATGGGGATTAAAATTGACCAAAATGACACCAATATCAAAATTTTAAAAAAGGGCCAACCTAGTCATTAGCAATATAGATATCTAACAATGGGACTTCATTAAAAATAAATAAATAAAGGACAGCAATGTAATAAACCAATCAACATGATTTTATAGAACCATGGAATATTAGGGCTGGAAGGGACTTCAGGACGTCATCTAGTATAACCTCCTGTCCAAAGCAGAACCAACCTCAACTAAATTGTCCCATCCAGGGCTTTGTCAAGTCACATCTTAAAAATCTCTAAGAATGGAGATTCTACCACCTCCCTAGGTAATCCATTCCAGTGCTTCACCACCCTCCTACTGAAAAAGTTTTTCTTAAAATCCAATCTAGACCTCCCTTGCTTCAGCTTGAAACCATTTCTTTTTCTTCTGTCATAATCCCTGGGAACAGCCTAGCTCCATTTTTAACCCCCCTTTTGGTAACTGAATGCTGCTATCAAATCTCCCCTCACTCTTCTCTTCTGTAGACTAAATAAACCCAGTTCTCTCAGCCTCTCCTCATATGTCATGTGCTCCAGCTTCCTACTCATTTTCATTGCCCTCTGCTGGACTCTCTTTCCAATTTGTCCATATCCCTTCTGTAGTGGGGGGGGGGGGGGATTGGACACAATACTCCAAATTTGGCCTTATTAATGCTGAATAGAGGGAGATAATCTGCTGGCAATGCTCCTACTAATGAAGCTCAATATGCCATTGGTCTTCTTGGAAATAAGGGCACACTGTTGATTTATACCCAGTTTCTTGTCCACTCCAAGTGCCAGATCCTTTTCTGCAGAACTGATGCCTAGCTATTCAGTCCCCAGTCTGTAGTAGTGCATTGGATTCTTCCATCTTAAATGCAGTACTCTGCACTTGTCCTTCTTCAACCTCATTAGATTTCTTTTGCAATCATCCAATTTGTCTAGGTCACTCTGTATCCTATCCCAACCCTCCAAGATATCTACCACTTCTCCCAGTTTAGTGTCGTTTGCAAACTCGCTGAGGGTGGAATCCACTCCATTCTCTAGACCATTAATGAAGAGATTGAACAAAACTGGCCAGGACCACTTCCTGGGCACTCCATTTAATGCTGGCTGCCAACTAGATACTAAGCTGTTGATCATTACCTGTTGAGTCCGATAGTCCAGCCATCTCTCTATCCATCTTTCTTTATTCATATATTTATATTTTAATCATATTAAAATATATGTTGTTTGGTTGTGTGCAGTTTACCAAACAATCCAGATTGCTCTGTATTTATGTTCTGTCCTCTTCATCTATCAGCCACCTCATCCTGTCTTCACAGTCATTGGTTGATCAGAAGTTGAGTAGAGGAGCAACTGAGTGGGGGGACTGGTGCATCAAATATTGAGCACCAGGGGTTAAATGACTCACCCCTCAGTAGTAGCAGCAATGGGCGTGAGGCACTTATGTGTGTGCTCTTCTCTTTGACTTTGCTCCTGTTACTAAACAAAAGTCACTTGGGAGATATCTGGGCATGGACTGGACCCCATGCCCTGAGACCCCAAATGTCTACACTGGTATTTTTAATCAGTCTAAGTCAGAGTCTGTTGATCCAGGCTTTTAGACTTAGTGCCAGTGGTCTTTTATTGCAGTGTAGATATACTGTTAGAGGCTATGCAACAATACTCAGTGAGGTAAGATTCCTTCCCTCTGTTCCTTTTATTACATTCTGCTTATACCCATACCACTCAAACTTACACTATGTAAGAGATATTTGCAATTGCATATTAGTAGTGTATGCAGCATCAATTAATATTGAATGTAGTGCCTAGGCAACGATCAAGCATTCTGTCTGTCAGAGCAAGAAGTATGCAGCAGGAAAACGGTAGGTCTTGCATTACATATTAGAGCCTAATTTCACAAATGTCATGTGTGACTGCTACTTGCATGAAAAGTATTACTTAAGCAAGTGGTGCAGGATCAGTCTTTTTTTTTTTGAGGTGTGAGGTTCAGTCCGTCCCAAAAATGCTTACAATCCACCTTCAGAGAGTATTTGAATATATATTTTTATAGTGCAATGTTTTTCCATCATTTTCTCATAATCCTTTATGACTGAGTCTTATCTGTCTTTGTTATATTTACCTTAAATGCAACATATATTTCAAATTAAATATATTTAATCTTTTAATTGGAAGAAGGCAGAGGACATTTATACATATTTATAGATTAACATTGTTTTCTAGATTAACCAGGATCTGCCATTAAACATGTAATTGTGAGATTAAGGGATTAATGCACGGGCCTATGGGGCAGTGCTGGGGGGGAATAGGGTTGTCCTGGGCAGAGGCTGGGCTCTGTTCTCCCATCCCTGGGCCGGCCAGTCTGCCCCCAGGGGTGGGGCGGGGCCAGCTGCTGTGCAATTCGGCATCCGGTGCAGCCTTCAGCGTGGCCTTCGGGCCACACCAGAAGCTGCACTGCATGTGCCAGTTGATCCCACTGTCCCGGGGGACGACAATCAGCTGGGCTGGCCTCTGGCCCCAGGGTCACCCACCAGCCCCAGCTTGCCTGCAAGGGGCAGGGCCACAGGTGAGGGTGGACAAAGCCCCAGGTGGGGAGGGCTACAAGTGGGGGTCGCCTCGGGGCCCAGAAGCCCCTGATCTGCCTCTGCTTATTATCATATATCTACTATATACAGAGGGAATCATTTCATTCCTTGCCAGCAGCAGCTACAGCAGAGGTTCTCAAACAGTGGTCAACGAGCACCATTCAGGTAGTCTGTGGACAAGTTATAGAACAAACTGCATGGTGCAGGAGTGACTGCTCCCACCTCCCAGCCTCGCTCCCTGTCCCCACCCTTCTCCCAGCACATGAGCCCAGCACATTCTGACTGGAGGCATGCCCAGCCCCAATCAGCGCTGCATGGTGGATGCTCCTCCTGCACAGCCCCACCCCTTCACCCTGCCCCTCTCCCACATGACATTGGCCCATTTGGAATGATAATTAAGTGGTTTGTCAAGATCCTCAGCAATTTTCGATTTATCTGTGAAAATAAAAGTTTGAGAACCACTGAGCTATAGGGATAGTATACATTGCCGGTAAGGATTCCTTGTAGTATTTGTAAATTAGGGCATGAATAAATGAGAGCATTTGGAAGTGTATCTGGTTCATTGGGGAAATGGTATAGAACTTATTAAATCATCTTCAGTGAAATGTAAGTATACTTTCTGTACGTAGTGAATAAATATTTGATCATCCAATGTGCAAAGTGTTTGTAGAACATCTGCTCAGTTTCAGATTGGGACCTGGGTAGTGTTTGAGGCCCAGTGCGGTTTGAGTTACTTGACCACTGTTTTAGGGCCTAGCATAGCTTAAGTTGTTTGATTGACCATACCAGCCTGAGCAGCCTTTCATCTGCTAGTTGGCAGAGACAAA
Organism: Pelusios castaneus; assembly: GCA_007922175.1. Lineage (NCBI taxonomy): Eukaryota > Metazoa > Chordata > Testudines > Pelomedusidae > Pelusios > Pelusios castaneus. The sequence goes on from ML685797.1 coordinate 8,606,787, forward strand.
TAGGAATACTGAGTAACCTTGTAGATGTCTGTTTCTACATACAATGGTGCATAATGAGACAAAATACATAACGTGTGCTTGCAACTACACATAGATAACAGTGATGGGAATAACAAGTTATACTTGAATGTCTGGGGATATATTTTTTCACTGCCAAGAGGCATATCTTTTCATTACCCCTCCTGTTACCCTACCAGATGTTTTGATGATCCCAATTATTATAGTGAGAATGGAATGTAGTTAAGTGATAGAGGTAATAGAATATATAACAACTAATAGAGAGGTAGTTAGGTCAAGGTTGGATATAGAGAGGTCTAAAAAGTCATGATTCAGACAAAAGGCTGAGCTTTATCAATGCCTGATTCCATGGGAGGTTCTGCTGGTCAGACCAGAGAATTCAATCATTCCCTGGCAGGGCCTCTGAATAAAGCTGTTCCTGAATACAGCCTTTTGAGTGACTGCTTAGCTCTCCAGATTTAGTGAGTATCATATATTGTAGTTAATTTTAGGCTTTGTATTTAATTAGTATATCTGTAGAAAATTTTGCAATTTGCTGATCTGCAAATCATGCCATGTCTCACTGAGAGCCGCACTGGTTACTAAGCGTCCAGTATCAACATGTGGCTGCTAATGGATAGCAGAAAAAAAGCTCTGTAGTTGTCAAATGCAAGCTTGCAAATGTCAGCATCTTTCATATTGACACAATGCATGTGTTGTGCTGAAAAGAAGAGGAAAAATAATGGTTTAAGTAACATGAGGGAACCCTACAAGAGCACTGGGGATTTGCCTGCACATGTTATTGTGATGTGTAGGCTCTATCACATTTTATTTTTATGTTACTCCCATATTTCCCCATCAACATTTTGAGTCAATAACTTGGGAGTGATTAAATATACATACTCTCCTCATAAAATTTACATCCCACGGCCTTTATATAGCAACATTTTGTTTACCACACGGTAGATGAATTGATGTAGATTAGAGAGCTATAAGGTTTGAATCAAGTGATTTGAGTTATCTGACAGATACGAGCTTAATTGTAGTTGGTAAAGGTGATTTGGATAGCTTTTATTTTGAGCATTCCCCATGAAAGAAGGGAACAAATATTTAGTTATGGATGAATTGGAAAAAATAAAACCACTGAATATAGCTAAGGGGTGGGCCTCCATCAGAGATTGACAGGGAGAGAATGCCACCCACCCTTTGGAGGACAGAGCCAGAACTGTCACACCCACTGGAAGCAGAAGGGTGGAACCAGATTTATAAAAGGTGAGCCCTGTGGCTCAGTTGAGCTGGAGTCACTGAAGGAGATGGATGTCTCCTGCCCATTGCTGGAGCTAGAAGCCAACGACAGCTTTGACAATGCAGAAGATTTTCTGGGAGCAACAGATGTGCCAGTCAGCCAGGATGCTGAAGTGGCAGTGGGACTGCTGCTGGCAGTGTACTGTGGAAAGGTAGAGGACAACCCTCCAATGCAGGTACACACTGAAGGGAGTGTAAGAAGCTGCTCATGGAAACCAGACAATAACTCAATTGAGCTGTTACCTGAAAACATATCAGCATTTTTCAGCTGACTCCAGTAGTGGACCAATCCATCAGTGTTAGAACCTTGTGCTGGGAGCTGGTGGAGTTGGATGGGCATGGGTCCTCCTATCCCCTTCTGACAACTACACCCCTGGGGTGGCAGCCATCCCACATTGGGTCAGGAGACCTGCGAGTGCTCTTCTCTGCCAGAGATCCTGGACCCCTCAACTGCTTGGAACCGGAGCCTTGGTGCTCTGCCCTGTTCGAGCACTTGAGCCTATAGACTGCCAGTTATTCTGCCCAGCCTGAGGGCCAGAGTCTTTAGACTGCTTGCTTCCTTGGCCCTGCCTGAGGCTCAGAGCCTATAGTCTGGTAACATTCCCATTTAGAGTGCCTTTCTAAATAAGTGGCTGCAAGGGGCCATGGACTCCCTCAGAAATTGGCAGTGAGGGTCAGCCACGCTTTCCAATAAAACAGCCTCATACTGTGATTTTTAAAGGCTTTAAGTGTTGCGATAGGTTTTCTTTTCAGTTTCTAGTCTAGTTTGGATCCAGAAATGCTAGAATACCATTTTAAAAAAGATGTGGCATTCTCATCTGTGACTAGAGATAAAAAGCACCAGAAATCTCACTGAAAAAAATAAAACCTCTTCCTGTGATACTTCCAGTCTAATTTTGCAGAATTATGGCTTTGGGAAGTTTAAATGAGCAATGGAAATGCAGAAAAGACGGATGCTTATACAAACTACAGTCAAACTGTGAATTGTTGAAGTTTTCCCATTGCCCATAATGATAATTTCAAATATGCTACTGCTTCTGTGCTGCTCTTACACAAAGCCAAAGCAATAGGTTTCCAGATTTGACAATTGGGAGCATGGAAATGAGTAGATACAGAAGAAATAAAGTAATGATTATGCTTCTGGAAAACCTCTTTAAAGACAGATGTTATTCAAAATAGTGCCATTGGGTACTTGAGTACTAACAGGAATAATCACAATATAACATATGCCAATGAACTTGCACGTTCCATCTTTCTTGTCCTCTCTTCTTGAAATCAAACTATGAAACTCTCACAGGAGTCATCTTATAAATTTAATGGTTCAGCTGGCAATTTAGCAAAGTGGGAGAAAAGTACAGTCTATGTTTTGAACAGTACTGCTGCTTTTTTCTATCACACAAACCTGAGGCAGACTTGGGTAAATCAGCAAAGCAGGATAGTGAATAAGCCCTATTATCTTCTCAGAAATATGAAGTTTTCTTTGGAATGGTCACATAATCCTATCAAATAGTCTCAGATGAAGACTCAGTGGCTATGTCTATACTAGAAAAGTTAAGTCGACTCTTGTTAAGTCAACTTTAATAAGGTCAACCTTATTAAAGTCGACTTAACAAGCGGCAACACTTTAAGTCGACTTAGTCCACTTTGTTAAGTCGACCTAACTGCCTTTAGGTCAACTTAACAAAGTGGATTTATGCATCCACACTGGGTTTAATTCGACCTAAGGAAGGGTTAGGTCGACCTAAGGAGACTTAATTCGAGCTAATGAGTGGTAGTTATTAAGTCAACATAAAATGTTGCTCTTTTGTAGGTCTATTACAATTGTATTTTATGTTAGTTTTAGCCTCCTGGATGGCCATTTCTGTAATGTACTTCTCAAGTGACATGCTCTTATTCTAATGGAGAAGAGACTAAAGGGCTTTTCTGGGCCTGATCAGCACTAATGAAGTGCAATTGCAAAACTTGCTTTGCTTGGAAGGGGAGAGGCTTAAAAAAGGGAAACTTGCCACAGGAAGGGGTGGTGAACAGGAAGAAGTCTGCTTCGCCTTAGAGACTACTGACTATAGAGATAGGTCAGGTGAAATAGAGACAAGTTGCAAGCCACACTGCTCCTGAAGCTGCACGGATTAATTGCAAAGCAGTAAGTCCCAAGAGCAGGAACTGAAGGTAGCACTGCTAACAGCAATAGACTCTTGTAGACCAGGCTCTTAGGCTATGTGTACACTTGTAATTTTAAGTTGACTTTAACTAAGTCGACTTAGTGAGTCTACACTTAAAATTAAAGTCGACTTTGGGGGGAACTTACAAAGTCAACCTAGAGCGTCCACACTGGACACCTAGGTCGACTTCTAGGGGCTAGGGGGACCTAGGGTAGGTCCACGAGGGCAAGGGGGGCACCCCTTGCCCAGTGCCAGGGGGCTCAGCCTTTGCCCCATTGTACATAGGTTCAATGGGGCAAAGAGGGACAGGGACCCTGTGGGGGGGCATGACAGGCTCCCCCTGTGCCCCCCCCGGCAGAGAGGGCAGTGGTGGAGTCCTGGGGTAGCCCTAAGTCTACTTAGAGCTACCCTATGTCTACACTGGCTTAAGTCGACTCTAGGGAGTCGATTTAAGCCCTAAGTCGACTTATTTCAAGGTTTAATAAAGTCAACTTAATTTTCATTAAGTTGACTTTATTTTCCTTAAGTCATAGAATCGTAGAATAATAGGTATGGAAGGGACCTCATGAGGTCATCTAGTCCAACCCCCTACTAAAAAGCAGGACCACTCCCACTAAATCACCCCAGTCAGGGCTTTGTCTAACCGGACCTTAAAAATCTCCAAAGATGGAGATTCTACCACCTCCCTAGGTAACCCATTCCAATGCTTCACCACCCTCCTAGTGAGAAAGTTTTTCCTAATATCCAACCTTGACCTCCCCAGCTGTAATTTGAAACCATTGCTCCTTGTTCTGTCCTCTGTTATCATCGAGAACAGCCTACCTCCCTCTTCTTTGGAGCAACCCTTCAAGTAGTTGAAGGTTGCTATCAAATCTCCCCTCAGTCTTCTCTTTTGTAGACTAAATAAGCCTACTTCCTTCAGTCGCTCCTCATAAGTCATGTGCCCCAGCCCCCTAATCATTTTTGTTGCCCTCCGCTGGAATCTTTCTAATTTGTCAACATCATTTTGGTAGTGGGGAGCCCAAAACAAGACACAGTATTCCAGATGCGGCCTGACCAGTGTGGAATAGAGGGGAATTATCACATCCCTCGATCTGCTGGCAATACTCCTACTGATGCAGCCTAATATGCCATTGGCCTTTTTGGCAACAAGGGCACACTGTTGGCTCATATTCATCTTCCCGTCCACCATAACCCCCAGGTCCTTTTCTACAGCGCTGCTAATTAGCCAATCGGTCCCCAGCCTGTAGCAGTGCATAGGATTTTTCCGTCCTAAGTGCAGGACTTTGCACTTGTCTTTGTTGAACCTCATGAGGTTTCTTTCGGCCCAGTGTTCCAATTTGTCCAAGTCTCCCTGGATCCTGTCCCTGCCCTCCAGGGTATCTATCATTCCCTTAAGCAAGCTGCTTAAGTCGACTTAAGGAAACTGTAGTGTAGATGAAGGGTAAATTAATTTACCAGTGTAGACGCAGCCTTAGAGCTGAATCCAAGAAGACTGCCTGAGAGAAAGGCCACCTTTGCTTTTCTTTTTTTTTTTCACTCTGGTCCTCCTCTCTCATAAGGGAAAGTGAAGGAAACAGACTTTTCTTTTGCCTGGTTAACTCAGAGAACCCCTTATAAGCTGTGAAGTGGGGAGAAAGATAGTATAAATGATGGACAGCAGGATGTGGAGGGAGTTGAGGGAACCCCTGCCCACATAGTAACACTGTTGTCATAACCGGAAGCAATATGATTGAATGAGAACTATATGGGGTAATAAAATTTTAGTCTTTCATACAATCTCTAGCTTAGAAAGTCACTCTAAATTTATGGAATGATTTTCTGACCCAATGTTATTTATGGGCTTTGTTCAAGAAGACAAATTTCTACAGCTTCCAGCCCACAGGGCCTCCATGGGAACAATGTCATGATTTAGTAAACAAAACATAAAAATCCTCTATCTGGTGGATAGTGACTGTGGAAAATAATATTAGGGATTCTGCACCATAACCCCTTTGATATTTTCCCACTCCTTCAAAACTCACTGCCATGAATTACAAATCCAGCAACTTCCAGTCATGCCTGGAAGATTTCTCTGAGCATGTTCAAGGACCCTCTTTTGAAATCTACCCTGGAGCTGGGCTCTTGCTTGACTTACTGAGAGGTGTACTCTTGGACTCAAATAGAGAGCTGTATACACTTGAAAACATCCACCTCTAATTTGTCAAAAGCAAAACTTAAGGAAGTATACCTGTATTGACAAAATGTTCATCAGGAAAGTTTCTTAAATCCAGAGTGAAATTTCTGGTCAAAACAAGATTAAACCCTCCTGTCACAGAGTGGCACTGGTCCTTTAAAAGGGAACGGGGCCAATGCACCTGCTCATCAGTTGCTTCCCAACTGGGCTCAAAAGAGGACATCTGCTCCCTAGAGGAGAAGAGACACTTTGAGTGAGTCAGTCAGGAAAAGGATAGATGAGAACTGCTTGGGAGACCGAAGCTTGACAGCTGAGACTGCCAGAGATCAGGGGGCTGGAAGAGGTCTCTTCAGAAAGGTGTAGGTAGTTACTGTGAGAACGCTGAAGGCAGAAAAGCAGCAAGAGTGGTTTGCTGGCTGACCCCATCCCAAACCAGAGAGCCAGCGCTGTATAGCTGAAGAGCAGAGAGCAGCAGGAGGAATTACCTTCAGATGTCTAAACAGGACAGACAGAGGCGAGAACTGGAGAGGAATGAAGGTGGGGTGCAGCAGAACTACACTGGAGAACTGTAACCAATAGAACAATGAGAGGACTTGGGGGGGGAGGGGTGATGAGGGATGCTCCTCTGGTGAGAATGGCCTCCTAGCAGGCTTCTGGGAAGAGTATGGTTCCACTCCATCTGGAAGGGCTGTGATGGCTGTGCTAGGAAAAGGACAGGGGTGAACATAGGAGGGGCCTAGGTGTGACAGAAGACAGTAGGAAAGGATTCCCAGAAGACAGTCTCTGAAGGTCTCTGCCGAGAATAGCAGAGTTTTAAAGACTTCACACACCAGGGTGGTAAATTGACTCTGTGTCAAGACTTAAGTTTTGGACTATTTGTACATTGTTTTGGTAAGAAACTAACTCCTAGGAGGAGCATTATTTCCTAGGAGAAGCATTATTTAAGCAGTGGACCCTGACATGAAGTTACTGGGGACTATGAGAGGGGAAACAGAGACAGGTGTGATTGTCATTCCATGACCTACTGCAGGATTGCATTCCAGGCAGAGGCATTCTATGACACCTCCCCAGACTAACCAATTGCCAGTGATTAGAGCATTCACACCAAATGTGGGAGACAGAGGTTTAACTTCTGGCTCTTCCTGACTCTCTCTTTAAGCAATGAATAAATATTTATACAAAGTGGATCAGCCCTAACAGGAGAGCTGAAGAGAGAAAGAACTGTAGAGAATGGGCCTCTCACTCCCTCTTCTTGGAGCTGTCAGATTGTGTATAAATGATGAAATAGTCACTGGACCAGAGAGAGTGATTCCTATAACCTGGATGTGGGTAACCCACGTTCAAATACTCTGTTCTGAAACAACCAGAGCAGGACAGGAACTTGAACTCTGGCTCTAAACCCTTCCTCCCGCTCTCTCCAGTGAGTGCCCTGAACATAGGATTATTCTTGCTAGATCTCAGTTCTGCCCTGATATGGAATGAAAACAAATCCCAAAACCTTGAAAAAAAAAATTCAAAATGGAATTCTTGATTCCTGGTCACATCTACTTGTACCGCCAGCAGCAGTCTCTATCTTTACCTTATGTCTCAAGATAATTTTGGCCTCTGTATGTCCACAGCACTCCTGCTTTTCTTTGTCAACCACTTCTTCTCATGCAGTGGCATCCTGAGGGTCTCCAGTGCCCGGGGGCCAAGCACGTGTTTGCGTCCCCTCATTCCCCCAGATGAGGCAGGAGGTATCCTTGTGCCACCCTCCAGCTGCCCCAGGGCAAGAGTATCTGTATCTGTGAAATGGGGGCAGGACGCTGCTGGTGGGTGAAAATACAGGCTTGATTGCAGGCTTGGCTCCGCTGTGCCCCCTCCCATTTACCCACTGCATGGTGCCTGCCTATCCCCCTGCAGCCTGGTGCTGACTCTGATGGGGCAGCCTCCCCCCGCAGCCTGGGGAGTGGGATTGGGACGGCTCTTCGCAATGTGCGGGGAGGGAAGTGTTGAGGGGTGCCCCATCTTATCCTGTGTTCCCTATCCCTGACACATTGTGAAGGGCCAGCTGGCGCAGCACTCCACACCACACTCCCCCACACTTACCTGCGGCTCCAGGCCAGCCGGGGGCCTCACTCCCCCACCCTCGCCCTTGAGGGGCGGTGCCAGGTTGGTTTCCCCCCTGAAGCCCAGTGCCCAGAGGCCTGGTCCTCCCCCACCTCTCCCTCAGTATGCTACTGTCCTCATGTCTTCAGACCTGATGTCCCCAGCCCCCATGTCTCTCTATGGTCCAGTATCTGAGCTGTGTCCCCCACAGCTAATCTCTAATTACTCCCTCAATTCCTGAAAGCCCCTGAGTGTCTTCATGTACTTAATAGCTCTTTTGTGCATCCATGTCCCCAGCACTCTCTTCCCTGCCTCTCCCCATCACCCTGGAAGCAGACACCACTGGAATTGGCAAAGTGAGTCCGGCTGCTAGGGGCAGTGAGGCAGAGCCAGCTGATACTATGACCAGCAATAGAGAAATGCCAGTGGGTAGATAAATAAGATGTGTCGATTCAGTGTCACACAGAAACTTTTCAATAAAAAAGAACAAATCTTTTTCAAGAAATCTCATGTCAAAGCATCTTTTCATATTAGATTTCCTAGATGAAACAATGGTACCTCTTCTATATTGTTTACAAAGTGATACACCTCTAATTATGGTATTGGAAGATGTAGTTCTTAAAACAAATGTAAAAGAAGAGATTAAACATGTAGATTAACATCCCCCCTCCTCCCAGTGCATCAAATGAATATATTTCATATGCAAAGGACTATAGCTAATACCCAATTCTGTATATGCTGAATGCCTCCTCAGGTTGCCAAGAACCTCCAGCTGCTAAAATTATCAGTCTATTTCTAGAGGCTCTTCAAAACTGGCCTATAAAGCTATAAGGTATTTATTTATAAAATAATGCATTCTAGATGACATGAGCAGAAATCTCTTACAGAAGGAATGTAAGCCATTGCTGAGCCACTCTTCACTGAATGGAAAGTCGATTCAAGTAACTTACGTTTTTATGATAGAATAATTCTTTACATGTTGGTAATCAACAACAATGGAAAAGGAAAAATACATGGCAGCTAAATGGAGCTTCAAACAAGCACTAGAGGTTTGTGAAGTTTGACAGGATGTGAAGGTCAGATATTTTAAAGCTTAAATATAAAAGTGGCATTATATCTGAAAGCCATTGTTTTCATAAATGATTTTTCAGATGATCGTATCATTCTTTGGCCTTCAGGTAAAATTTTAAAGTGAGCTATCACACTCAGTTGCATTACGGCATCGCATCACCTTACATAATTTCATGATAGAAAGGGCTGAGCATGAAATGGTATGGGGAGCTTGAAACAACAGTTTTTAGAAGCAAAGGGCTGAATCCTGTAATGTAGTTCAGACTTGTCACACCAAACTTCTGGAAGCTATAGTTGACTAAAACCTGGGCTTTCCAGATCAACAAGCAAGTCTGATGTTTTAAAATGTTCTCAGACAAAAAAAATCTTGAAGAAAATTTTGTTTCAACTACACCAACATAGGTTTCCAGAATAAAATATGCTCCCTGCGATCAGAAAATTCCTTATTTGGGGTCGGGAAGGAATTTTCCCCCAGGGCTGATTGGCCTGGACTCTGGGGGGTTTTCACCTTCCTTTGTAGCACAGGGCATGGTTCACCTACCGGTGAATTCTCTGTATCTTAGGTCCTTAAATCATGATTTAAGGAGGTAAATAACTCAGTCATAGGTTGGTGGCCTATTGCAGGAGTGGGTGGGTGAGGTCTTGAGGCCTGCATTATGCAGGAGGTCAGACTAGATGATCGTACTGGTCCCTTCTGACCTTAAACTCTGAGTCTATGAGTAGCTGCTAAATGAAATTGACATTCTTATCAGTTTCATTTCTCAGGTGTCAGGCAGTTCAGGGAGCCATTGGCCAGAAGTCTGGAAACCCTGGGGTCTCCAGCCCAGAACAATCTGCATGGAGGTGCTATACCAGAGCAGGAGACCTTGGAAGCCTGTCCCAGGACCTGTAGGGTCCCAGCTCTGCAGCAGGGAACATAGAAACCCTGTGTGCCCTGGAACCTAGAGCATGAGAGCCCCCCCATAGCTGCAACTTTGCACTCGCAGCTCCATAGGAGGGAACCTAGAACCTCTGAAAGCCCCCCACAGCCCCCAGCTGTGGACCCTGGGGACCTTGGGCCTGGGGCATTCTACATGGCAGGGCTGCCCTGGAATCTCCACATATACATTTCCCAGCATCCCACCAGGTGATGTGGCAGAGAACTATGCAGGAAACCAACCTGGCAGAGATCATTCTGTCAGAATACTGCCTGGATTTGAAAAAATTTCACTGAACTCAACTTGCTTCCATCAGACATTTTGGAATTTGCATTTTCCAGGGAATCTCTTCAGTCAGAAAACTTCTAAAAACTCTACTGGCATCTGCAAAAACAGCCTATCTTGCTATAGAGAATCTCCTGAGTGCAAGCTGGATCCTCCAGTTGTGTCCAGTGCAAAGGCCTTTCTCCTTACTGCTGGTGTAAGGGGTATGACAAGGGGAAAGAAATCATGTCTGAGATGCTGAAATTCTGCATCAATTAGCTGCATATTGGGCCCCTGAGACTTCAGTAGGCATCCTTTGGAGGTGGTGTGCATTTGAATTTAATAACAATTCAAGACTGTCAAATAACTGGCCCAACTGGAATTATTTAATCAACGATCATTAATTAGAGATTAGTACAGCCTTTATAGAAATAATAAATACATTACCTCCTTTGGTGTAAGGTAAAGAGTTGCCCTCTGTGCCTCTTCCCCTATAATGGTGGGGTTATAGCAGTTTCACTCTCTAGCCTGTGTTTCAAGCCCTCTGTCTTTTACAGAGTGTGAAACAAAAAAAAAACCCTTTTGTGGATGGAAAAATGCTTTCTCATGATCTATTTTGCTATGTTATAATGTTTTAATTTTCCTCATTACTTATGGCGTTTCCTTTATGGTATCTTTAGGTTAAATGATTGATAAGACAAAAGGGAATTCTTATGCAGCCCCTATTCTACCAGTCAGGCCCACTGGCAGTTCCCCCCCCAAAATCTTTTAAAGTATGACCATTTCATCGCTCCAGAAAGCATCCGCAATAAAACATTGTTACTAATCAAACAGTCCTGCTTATATCTCTGTAGAGAGTTTTGGTAGTTTGAGGGGCTGTGCGGTTTCTTTCCCAGACATCTCTTTTCCCACAGAATTGGAGGCACCTGCCGTGATGCATTATAGTCTAATAATCCTAAGAAATTCCTGAATATAAGTTACTAACACATTATGGACCAACTCTCTTATATTCAAACACACTTGATCTGAAGTGGAAAGGCATCCAAGAGAGCTGGCTTTATTTTAAAGAAACCCTGCTATGGGCACAGGAAGATACCATTCCGATGTGCAGAAAGAACAGTAAATGTAGGAGGCGCACAGCGTGGTTTACCAGAGAACTCTGCATTGAGCTGAAACATAAAAGGGAAGCTTACAAGAAGTGGAAGCTTGAACAGATGACTAGGGAGGCGTATAAATACATTGCTCGGGACTGCAGGGATAAAATCAGAAAGGCCAACAGACAATTAGAGTTGCAGCTTGCAAGAGATGTGAAGGATAACAGGAAGGGGTTCTACAAGTATGTCAGTAACAAGAAGAGGATCATGGATGGTGTAGGTCCCTTACTGAATGGGGCAGGTATCCTTGTGTTGGATGATGTGGAAAAGGCTGAAGGCTGTTATAACTGCATGCAAACATGCAGACATCTACAAACTTCCTCCTCCCACCTGTCTTGAATTGTGCAGGACAGTCCTGAAATGCACAGTGTAAGTCCTGGTCTCAGGCTGATTAATTCTGGGACATCATTTGTCCTGGATTCCCTGTGGTGCCGCTCTGTACTGACTTGAAGATCAAGGGTGACATCAGTCTCTTCCTGTTAGGGGAACCGAGATGGGCCCTGCCCACTTCTTTTCTGCTTTTCCCTGATGTCCTGTCTCTGGATAGGCCAGAAGATGGAGCTGGTCAGTAGTACAAGCCATCCAGGGAGCCCGGGCTGCAGTGGGGAGCCCAGGACTTCCCACTTACCCTGGGTGGGGACAACATGCCCAAGGGTGGGGATATAGGCCAGAGACTGCTCTTGGAAACCTCATCATTCACCCAGGGCAGATAGCAGTTCCAGGGCTCTCCACAGTGGCACGCTCCCTGCATGGCTTTTACCACTGCCTTTCTCTGGCTTCCAGCCTGGCTGGGGGTGGTACCCTGGGGGAAGATGAGGAGCAAAGAGTTGGAGACTTGGGGAAGAGGAGAGGAGATCCAGGGAATGGGGCTCCAGGGGATGAGGAGGGGCAAGGGCGGGGACATGGAGAAGGGCAGATTTCCCGGATGTGTCTCATTTTTGCATTTCAAAAAGGTGGTCACCCTCGTGCCAGCTCCTCACATGTGCTGCTGTCTTTGGACAGCTCCCTCCAACCTTCCCATTATAGCTTCTGGCTCCAGTTCATCACTCTGCCTGGGGCTGTCCTTGTCTCTTGCTTTCTCCAAACACACACAACAGCCGGGACCTGAGCTGGCTCAGTCACATGGACGTGAGGGGTTGGCTGCTTCCCATTGGCCCTGGAGCTCTCTGATTCACCAGAGGACCTGTCAGTTCCAAGATCTCAACTCCCCAACTCCACCCGTCTCTCTTGACATGGGAGAGAGTCCACCACACAAACCCATAATGTTTTAGTAAGGGGCCAACTGTTTTCAAAATTTGGGTTTGTTCTTAGTAGACTAGTGGCATGCCAAGCAAAAAATCCTTCTAATGGTCTGCCACAACAGAGATGAGAGTAACTCCTAACAACTGAAAGTCTTAATTAAATTAATTCAGTCTCATTAAACTTTATATAAAGAGAGAAACTCAACATCTCCTATGACATGCTGAATGCATGAGGAGGGTTCTTAACACCTTATACCAGGATTTGTGGTTGCTTACAGGAGAGCATCTTTCCTTTGGTGTGAAACAGAGCACAGTTTGGCCTTCTCACTCAGTAAAGTATTTTTTACTTTTCCCACTCCACTGAAGTGAATGCAACACTGAACACTGAAATGAGTGCTTTACATCTGTAGACCAAACATGCAGCCTGTGGTTCTTAGGGAAAGTGTACGGTAAAGGTTTGGCATTTAAAATCCTTCGCCTTCTAGTTCATATGGAATCCGATTGAAAAATAATAGTGAGCTTAAGTGCCATGAGAACTGCTAATAACAAAAATATTTTATCTATTATTGGCTAAGACAATTTAATTTTAAAAAATCATCAGAAAATATACCATCCAGAGCTCCTATCTGAAATATTAAAACCAAACACTTCATGTCTGTCTGGCTGCAAATTAAAGCATATTCAGCATGTATATTAAAATCACATGTCTCATTAGTGCTGAACCCAGCAAAACCATTAACAAATAGTAATAGGTTAGCTTTTGAAAGTAAATCATTTCTAATGCTTTTCAAATGGTTTTACAAGGAGAGAAATAACACACTGCTGTATGTACCAAATCGTGGTGTTTGGGTTGTGATTATCTTGATAAAATGGACTGTAACAGTCTGTGCTTGTCTGGGGCCTTCTACATTAAAAAGTATATGAATGAGTGCTGATCGGTCTAAAGAATTTTTTAATTAGGAAATGTGTGCTCATGAGGTTACAGTCAAGTGAACTCACGGAAACTTAGAGTATGTCTTCACTGATGGCAGCAAATTCTCCACAGTCAAATCAATTCTTACGGGTTGATTGAGAAGAAGTGGGGACCCATTTAGCTGATTGGAAATCAACTTAATAAATCCACCCCTGGAAAAAGAGTAATGTTGAATAGATGGAAGGGCATTTCTTGTTGGCGCATTATAGTCAGGAAGACACACTCATTAGAATTTAGAAAGTCAACAGGAGTTATCCTAGTTACTCTACATGCTCTCCTCAACAGCTTGGTAAAGGTAGGACTTTGCAACTTAACAAACCTGGTCTCTGGCAAACCACCACAGAGGTGCAAGTTCAGAAATCAAGAACCCTATCAGCAATTCCACATTTCTGTTGAGGAAGCTCTAGACTGAGTGCCTTTTCTGATCTCATCTATGGCAATCTGTCATAGGGAGAGAAACAGCCACTATACTACCTACCAATACTACCAAACTTGGAGAGAAGGCCTTCTAGCTGCAGGAATAACAAAAGCATATGGAGTCTTCAGATCTGGCTGATAGAAAGGTTTTGGTTCAGAGTCAAAGAATGCCTAGGGGGTGAGCTGTGCAGCCCTGAATTAAGATGCATAGAAACAGTCAATCATGGGGGCAAGGTTTGGATGGGACTTTATGTTGTCTTTTTCATTTAGTCGTTATTAAAATCAAATCCAAAGAAAGGGTTGGATTTTGACCCTGCATAGGACTAGGACACTGTGTTTAAAATAGATGTGAAAATCATTGGCTCATGTAAACTATTGAACTATAACAGACTTCACTGCTAAAAAGTTTCTCTTGATAATCAGTCTAAGATTTTTTATACTTAGTTTCATCCCATTACTCCTACTTAAATATATAACCTGAATGACCACAAATGTTATTATGGTCGTAAAATTATCCAGCCCTTTTAAAATGCATTCACAATATTTGTCTCTAGGGAGGAATAATGGATGTTCAAATATTCTTTTAAAATATAATTATTAATCATTTTAAAATCTGTGAATATAAGAAGTTTCTTTTCAAATAAAAGCTCCAGTTCTCCTTTAATACTTGAGTGATCTTTAATTAGACTAACTAATTTTATAAATTTTGGTGATTCAGGTGAAGTAAAAGAGGGGGGGAAAGCTAAGAGAAATAATTGAATGTGTCCACAATTATCAGGTATCAGACACTGAGCAGGTATGGAAATCTTTATTTAGCCAAATTGCACCACCATGTGTAATGGACATCACTGCCTTTTATTACTTTGGACCTATAATGTGGCACTGTTGCCTCTGTACTTAGGATAAAGCTCCTTCAACAAGGATACGGAAGTGTCAAAATAATAAGCCTGTTTTGCTCCAACAACTTCACACTACACATTTTCCAAATAAGAAATCATCATTACGATTGGCAGCATCAGTTACCAAACCGACTGCAATTATAGTTTCTGTCAATTCAGAAATGAGGTGCACTGGCAGAGCAAATCAATACAACCAACCTGGGCTACTGACAGGGTTTACAGACTCCACATTATGGTCAAAGGAATGATGGAACAGTATTGGGCCAAGAAAGCCCCGCCTCTAAGCATTAGCCAGGCATGCTCCCTATGGAAGACCTGATTAAAAGGGAACTGTGGCAGGGAGCACCATAGAAGAGAGACAGACTGTCAGAAGACAGACAGACTGCAGCTGCTGAGGTAGAGCAATCAACAGCAGAAGGACCAGGACTGTGAGTAAAACTTTGCTGGGATCCCTCAGACTAAGGGGTGACAAATTAACTCTGGAACTATCAAGCAACCCTGCCCCCAGCTGAATCCCTGACCTACCAAAACAGTGTAAGTAGAAGGCTGGGGCTATGCTCAAATTCAGAGAAATATAAGGAAGCAGCCCCCGGGGAGACTGATCTAGAATGGCAGTCAGAAGGCACTAAGCCATCTCTGCCTCTCTCCTATTAAGTCCTGGGCTTGGACCTGGTTGAGAGGAAGAACCTGGGTCTCTCTATTCGTCCCTGTAGTCAGGAGACCTAGCCCTCATTGGCTAGGTACTTGGCCTGATTCATAGTCCCTGGCCCCTCGGGTGGGGCAGGCACGTAATCAAACTGTCTCTGGCCCTCAGGTGGGGCAGGCAGGTAAGCAAAGTCCCTGGCCCCTCAGGTGGGGCAGGCAGGTAAGCAAACTGTCTCTGGCCCTCAGGTGGGGCAGGCAAGTAAGCAAAGTCCCTGGCTCCTCAGGTGGGGCAGGCAGGTAATCAAACTGTCTCTGGCCCTCTGTTGGGGCAGGCAGATAAGCAAAGTCCCTGGAAAACTGGCACTTAAGTCTCCCGTGCAAGCTGGGAAGGCTCACCGCCAGTTACAGCTTCAGGGGGGTGGTTCACCAGAAGGGAGGAGGCAGGGGGACGCAGGCCCACCCAACTCCACTGCATCCCAGCCCAGGGCCCTATCCGTGCCAGAGGGTTCTACCACAGACCCGGCGTAATCCTCACCAGGGTTCAGTGACTCAGGCTCGGGAACCGCCAAGTCATAATAGGCCTCCCGGTCCCCTGGGCCACTTCCTGCCCCCATCCCCACTGGTACCTGTTCGGGGCCCTCATCGCCCTCTTCCTCAGGGTAGTCACCCAGTGGGAGGTCACACAGTCCATCCACATCCTCCACTAAGGGTAACTCCTCCAGGTCGCAACCCGCCTCTGGGGGTGGTGCGTCTTACTCGGCCAGGGGGAGCTCCTCCAGGTCGCAGCCCGGTACCGGGAGGGAATCATCCGAATGACCCGCAGGCTGTGTGGGTAGCGGAAGGTCCAGGTAGTCCTCTGAGCGCCGGCTCCTGGGTGACCGGTCTCGGCAGGCGGTCCCGGCAGGGTCCAGGCAACCATCGGGGCCACAGGCAGGTCTTCTGCAGGGTAGTGGTCAGGCGGGTGCTGGGGAGGGAGCAGAGAGACACCCTTCCCCTTCAGCTGCCTCCCTCTGACTAAGCTCTCCGGCCTTCCCCTTATATTTCCTGTCCCGCCCACCTGCTTCCGGCCTGATGGACAAGCTGCCTCTAGCTCCGCCCACTCAGGTATAACTGGGCCCAGGCTGTCTATCTCCGAGGGGGGCCATACTCCCTCACTACAGTCCCCCTTCTCCTGATTTCCTGAGAGATCCCAGAGGAAAACTGGTTAGGCTGCTGGGCCTCTGAACTGCCTGGAAGAGCTGCCTCAAGGCTGAGTTACTGTGTGACTGCAGCCTGACCACTAGCCATTCTGGGCTCTGAGGGAAACCTACTACAGAACCAGTCAGGAGAGATACCAGGAGCTACCACCCCATTTTATCCAGACCTTCTTTGGGAAAGTGACATCTCTCCACTTTTCTCAAATTGTACTAATAGCTCTGGTCTCCATTTATATCATACAAAAGATTATATATATATATATATATATACATATATACTCACACACCTTGATTAATGCAGATGTGGTTTATCTTTGCTCTTCTAATATACAGATTATCAAACTGCCACACGTAGACCTGACCAAGTGACTATTTTTAACTATAATATGCCTCATATTGTCTTGAGAATGTGCTCCTGTTACACAAAATTAGACCACACCAGTTACCAACTCATTTGGGAGAAGAGAAATCTGATCTGATCACCCATTCTTAATCTTTATCCCATTTTATAGAGCCATATTAGATTGTAGATTGTAGATAAATGTTTGCAGATGTGGGTGTGGGGGGGGAGTGTTAATTTTTAGTGTAAGGGAGTGGCAGGATCAAAGTTCGTGCATAGAAATATGTGGCTTTTCTCTTGGCCTATTCTGTTGGCAGGAGTTAGAACACTTTATAAAACTACTGACTAAATTCTAACCTCTTATTGTGGCAGGTGCATTGGTTTAATTCTGAGGTTTTATATGGTTCTCATTACTGTGGTATCTGAACAACTTATACTCTTAAATGTATTGAGTCTCAAACACCCCTGGAACTATTACCATCCCCAGTTTACAGATGGAGAATGTAACTCTACATGTGGAATCATCACTGGTATTGCCTCTTTCCACTAGAGTTTTGCAAGGACTTCTTCTTGGCCCTAAGTTATTTAACATTTTCATCAATGACTTGCAAGAAATGTAAAATCCTGATGATAAACTTGGCAGCTGATACAGATTAGAGCAATGGTAAATAATGAAAACAACAGCTCACTGATATCGGGAACAGTGGCTATCCTTCAATATGAAGATGCTGTCTTCCAGGGGAAAGTCACTAATCAGATTTAAGTTGGCTGAGGATTCATGGTCTCCAGGTTTTTCCACATAGATGACACGTGGTTGCCTGAAGAGAACATAACTGCTGGTTGGGATGCTGTACACTCTCCTTCCTCCTCTGCCATTTCTCATCATCTTGAGCAAGGTGATTTTCTCCAAACTGGGCTGAAGCATGATGTATGATGTGATACCAGCCAGCACTTCCCAATTTGTGGAGTCAATGCAACTCTTCTTAAAATAGACTTTCAGAGTGTCCTTTGTAGCATTTCCTCTGTCCTCTACAGGTCCTCTCACCATGAATGACTTGAGAAAAAAGGATTTGGTTCAGAAGATGAGATAGAGCAATCTGGATTGTTTGGTAAGATGGATGCAAGCAAAAATATGCATTTAGTATGCATATTCAATAAGCATATGAGATCAAGTGTAAAATTATACATCTAGGAAAAAGAATGTAGGTCAGACTGTATCCTGGGAAGCAATGATTCTGAAAAACACTGGGGATTATGGCAGATAAGCAGTTGAATATAAACTTCCCATGCAATGCATTGATCAAAAGTGCTAATGTGATCCTTGACTGCATAAATAGGGTAATCTTGATTAGGAGTAGGGAGTTATTTTATCTCTGTTTTTGGCACTGGTGTGACCATTGCTAGAATACTATGTCCAGTTCTGGTCTCCACAATTCAAGTGCAATGCTGACAAATTAGAAAGGGTGCAGAGAAGAGCCACAAGAATGACTGAAGGATTACAAAACATGCCTTACAGTGATCGAGCATCAAGGGGTATGTCTACACTAACAAATTAAGTAGACTTAAGGAAGCTTAAGTCAACTTAAACAAAGCCTCGTCCACACCTAGTTTTTATTAAGTCGACTTCAGCAGTTCCTTAAGTTGACTTAATAACTAACACTCTTTAGGTCAATTTAACAATTAAGTTGATTCGTTAAGTCGACCTAAATGTGGTGTGGCTGCCCTAACTTGACTTATTCCATAAGTTGACCTAGGGCACGGGTCCAGTGATAAGGAAGCTGCGCTCTTTTCTCCCCAGGACTTGTAGGTCCCAGCGAGAAGGGAGCTGCAGCTCCTTTCTCCCCGGGACCCGCAGCTCCTTTCTCCCCAGGATCCGCGGCTCCTTTCTCCCCAGGATCTGGGTCCCAGGGAGAAAGGAGCCGGGGGGTCCCAGGGAGAAAGAGCCGCGGGGGTCCTGGCAAGAAGGAAGCCTTCTCGGAGGGACCCGCAGCTTTCTGGCAGGTCACTTTCTGCCGTATCTACACTTGAAAAGTTAAGTTGACCTTATTAAGTCGTCTTAACAGAGTCGACTTAACTTTTCAAGTGTAGATAAAGCCAAGGTGCTAAAACCATTTATTTTAGCAAAGAGAAGATTAAGAGTTGACTTGATTAAAGTCCATAAATACATACTTGGGGAACAAAAATTGATAACAGGTCTTCAGTCTAACAGAGAAATACACAATACAGTGGCTGGAAGCTGAAGCTAGACAGATTCAACTAGCTATAAGATGGTCAATTTTCACAGTCAGGGTAATTAACTATTGAACAACCCACCAAGGGTTGTGATGGATTCTTCATCACTGTCAATAGTCAAATCAAGATTTAATGTTTTTCTAAAATATAAGTTCTGTTTCAAATAAGAATTAACTCAAAAGTTCTATGGCCTATGGCTATGTTATTCAGTGGTCCTTTCTGGTGTTAGAATTTGTGAACCTGGATTCAGTGATTTACCCAAAGTCTCAAAACAAGTTTGTGGAACAGCAAATCTCAAAGCACATTTGACCAATTGATTGGCTGGTATCCTAACCACAGAACCATTCTTCCACTTTAGGGCCTTATACAAAACAGAAGACACGAGCAACAGAGACAGGAAGGTCTGAAAGGAAACTTGAGAAAAAGTCTAGGTTGGAAATTAACTTTAGACTCAGTCTGCACTCACTTATTATTTGACTCCCAATAAACCAAATCTCAGGAAGGGAGCAAATTTGGGCTTATACAGCATGTATAGAATTTATCTAGATTAGTGTAGGATTAATATCTAGTCACAATTACCATTATTGTTGCAAATTAAATGAGAGGATATCACACAAAATGGGACATACTTTAGTCTCCATTTTTAAGCATAACTCTTCCCTCAGTTCAATAATACAATATGGATCCTTATTACTAAATTCTTACTTTAGACCTTTCTTCAATATAAATGGTTAAATGTAGAGATTATCTACTACTGTATATGCCATTTAGGATACCAGCTCTTTTAGGGTATGTCTACACTTGCAAGTTAGGTTGACTTAAGGATGCTTAAGTCGACCGAAGTAAAGCCGTGTCCACACCAGGCCTTCATTAAGTCGACTTAAGGGCTTCCTTAAGTTGACTTAATATCTACTGGTCTTTAGGTTAATTTAACCACTAAGTTGATTTGTTAAGTCGATCTAAAAAACTGTTGTGGAGGCCCTAGGTTGACTTAATTCCTTCTCCCCAGGATCCATAAGTTCCTGGCAAGAATGGAGCCATGGCTCCCTTTTCTCCAGGACCCGCAGCTTCCCGCTATGGCTCCCTTCTCCCCAGGAAGCCACGGGTCCTGGGGAGAAGGGAGCCGCAGCTCCCTTGTTGCCGGGGGAGAAGTGAGACGCGGCTTCCTTGTTACCAGGAAGCAGTGGCTTCTTGGGGAGTGGGGCTCCCCTTGTCCCCGGGAGGCTCCCCTAGTTCAGGGAGCCACAGCTCCCTTTGGAGCCGCAACTCTCTGTGGACTTAGTCAGTCAACTTAAGAGTCTAGTGGAGACTCTCTAAGTCAACTTAACAAGGTCAACTTTAAGTCGACTGAAGTTGATCTTGTTAAGTTGACTTCACAGATTCGACTTAGCGTTTCTAGTGTAGACATAGCCTTAGAGACGCTCTCTTTATGTACCTCTTTCTGGTTCTGTAAGAGGACATGCAGTTTCTTCGAGATAGCTATGAGCTTGTCAGTCTTGTTTTAATTTTGGATTTAAACACATTAATGCAAAGTACATTAGAACTGCTCCTCTTGAAGATTAAGATGACAGTAAAATTAGCTGAATGTCTTCTTGGAAGCAAAGGTAAACACTAATCAAAAATGTTTTGAAATAATCTTAATGGTAATGGTGCATATTTATGAGATTGTCTGTTTTTCATGGCTCAAATAGCAGAGGAGGCAGAGACAGATGAAGGTCAATATCAGAACCATATTTCATCTGTGAAATGGGAGACTATTAAGCCACTGAAGCAAAAAATGTCATCTTGAAACTGGGAATTAAATACGGTATGTTAGGGTTGTTAACAAATATTTAAAAAAAAAAAAAAAAACAGCAAACGAGGCAACACTTCAACTAAATAAAAGTGCTCCCACACTTTAAAGTTACTTTTTGTAGGGGATTATTATATTGCGTTCTTCATTACATTATCCTCTATTATAAATTCATCCATCTTTAAGGAAGTATATATAATAATGAGCTGAACTGCAAGCAGGCATTTTTTAAGATAGAGGCTGGGGGAATGGGTATTGAAACAAAGTATTCTTCCAGTGTATGGTGCCATCTGACACTAGCACTTAGGGGAGTACAGCATTGCTGTGTGAGTAGCACTGTCTACATTAAAGTTTTGGTTGTGGGGGGTGTTTATTTTATTGTTTTGTTTTGACTTTGTTCTTTTATTTTTCAATCTCTCTTCATTCCATATCCTTGATATTACACTAGGTGTCAGAATCATGGGATGGTGGTGAAACCATGTATTCTCAATTTTTATCACAAGTAGAGCTAATTAAAATCTCCTGTTCGGTGGGAAACTCTAATACTTTGAAAATTTCTTTCAATTGGAATAAATGAAAATATTTCAAAAATGCCCATAAGTGGAAAAATTTAAAAACAAATTGCTTTGAGTCATTTTAAATGTTGGTTCAGTTCTTGACTATTTAAAATGTTATATTATCATTTATAATATAAATTTTGAAACAAAGACACTTCAAAAATCAAATTTCCATTCCAATAAGACCAAAACAGAAAAGCTTATATTTTTAAGCCAATCTCATGGTTATTTGGGCCTGACTCATGACTTCGGAATAATTTGGTTTGACAATACTGTGAAACAAACCCAAGCCAGCAAACCTAATTAAGGTATTCCAAGCAACTGTCACAGCTGCAACCAAGAAGATCCAGAAAGGAAAGGGTTGGCTTACAGGCATTGTGAGAGATGGAGGTCCTGCTCGAAGATGTGAGCAAAGATATTGCAGCCTTACTCCCCACTCAAAAGGCTAGGAAACCCAAGGAGGTACCGTTGACTTTTCAGCCCCTTATTTGGGCAGGTGTATAAGAAGAGTGGAGCTTGGCAGAATGTGGGCTTCAGAGACTGTGGCCAACTTGGAAGTGCTCTCTACACAGCTATATTTAGAGAACTAGCAGGAGACCTTGGAGTTTGAGCATGTTGACCTGCACTGGAAGGGTTGCTACTATGGGCTTTGTAGACGTATCTTCAGAGTTGGTTGTGAACTGAAGTGAGAAAGATACAATTTTGCAGACTGGCTCCTTTTGTGCAGAGAAAGATTATTGGTTTGCTAATAGACAACAGAGTCCTGTGGCACTTTTAAAGACTAATGTTGTTCATCATCAGGACTGCATTTTTAACCTTAACAATTAGATATATATTTTTTTTCCTGTTTCACATGTTGAACTTGAAATGAATAAATGTTTAAGTGAAATAAATGTTTATACTCAGTCATCATTCAATGTTTTCAAACATTTTTCTTTGAAGCTGTGCCTATATGTAAGCTAATTAATCAATGGAATATATGTCATTAAATGACTTACTGTTCTCTGCACCTTAGACCCACATTAATTAAAGTCTGTATATGTCTTTTCTATTCCAATATCTTAAAAATGGAGATTCCATTATTTTCTGTCGGTGTTAGGAAAAATATTAAACAATTGACGGCATCTAACTTTAGACAGTACATTAAGTATTTTGTGAGATTGCCAAGGAAGGCACTTGAAACATCAGATGAATCTGCAGAAGATAAATTGTCTTTGAAAGATATAAATGCGGCATAAAGAGGAATTTATAATCTCTTTCTTGACAATATTAATAGTGTCTCAACTATTTTGGAAGCCCTGACCACATTGACACTTTCCTAGGTGCATTCTAATCAGGGTGATACTGTCTCATTAAGCTAAATGGCATTCAGCAGAGAACAAGACAATAACTCATAAGCAATTGTCATGGGCTGTAAAGTGATCTAATATATGACTGCCATTTGTAAAAGTGTAGTATGGGAACAGAATAATTTGCTTATATATGCCACAACATATTCTAATTAGAAACAACACATATTTCAAATTGATATATAGAAATGAACATATTGAACAACAGTGTTCTCTAAAGCTAGGTATGGCTCTAGAAGACATCTATGCTGTTGCAATAGGAGATCAGTCCCAGAATTTTTAATACTACAGGTGAAGTAACATAATTCTTACCAATCTAGGCACTGTCATTACTAACATTAGCACTATTCTAACACCGTTCCTAGAAATACCATCTTCTGGAGGCAGTAATTTAGGAATAACGGGCATTGCTTCCTAGGAATGGTTGTGTGTGTTGTTTACCTAAAGCCTGGTGGCAAAGAGGTCAATGCCCTTTGCTGAACTAAGGAAAAAGAACAAGTCACACCTTATACTGATGTTCTGAAGCTAGAAGCAGAGGCAAGATGCCAGTTACAGTTTATTATCTCACAATACAACAGGAAGAAACAAGAGCAATAGATGACCATACATTCAGTCAAGATGAAAGGAGGTTACTGGACTATTCTGGTGAAGATTTTACTTTTGTCCTGATGTAAAAGGATTAGTTATTACTTACAGTGAAGACAATGGGCAACTGTTAGTTTTGCTTGTTGGCATGACGACAATGTACAACGGTCTATTTTAAAGGCTTTCTGAAGTTTGGGACCTAAATCAATAAAGTGAAAACCTTGAGAGAGATGCCATTATCATTTTTCTCCTACATCAAAGACTTAAAATTCACCAATGTTTTACTTTCCCTTCCCAGTGAGAGAATGAAAAAAAATTGTTTTGCATATAAATAGCAATGTGCAGTCTTGTTCTTGGATTGCCCAGTAACTCAAGGTATGTCTATACAGCAAAGAAAAACCCACAACTGGCCCATGCCACCTGACTTGGGCTCATGGAACTTGGGCTGCAGGGCTGTTTCACTGCTGTGTGGACTTCTAGGCTCAGGATGGAGCTCAGGCCCTAGAATCCTGCAGTGTATGAGCGACTCAGAGCTCAGGCTCCAGCCTGAGTATAGATGTCTACACAGCAAAGAAACAGCCCTGCAGCCTGTGCTTGATTTGGCTGGCATGGGCCAGCCACTGTTTTTTCTTTGCTGTGTAAATATACCCTCAGGTACAAGTTTCTGCTCTCTTCGTAAACAACTGCAATATATTAACAGAACGCTAGACTTAAGCACAATGTCTTATTTCATCTCTATACATTTAAAAGTTTATCTTAAATAAACTAAAATCATATTTTTTTATAACTCAGAAATAGAAGCAAAAATGTTTTGGCTTGTTATGAAATGATAGGAAAAAAATCAATCTTTATGTCACAAGCATATGATGTCAAAGTAGATGGGAAAATAGCACCCTGTGTTGCTCCATTCATGCATAATAACAAACATGACATTTGCCATTGATTTTTGCCTATTATTTGACTGTGAATTTTAAATATTTTTATTTTAAATTAAACATTTTATATTTCCACGACTGATAGAATAGGATGGACCGGTTGCAGAGAAAACCAATTATATGGAGAGTGGGGGAGGAATAGAAGCTGAGAGATGGGATTTCTTTTCCTACAAAGGCTGCTGCCACTAACTTTCCTAGTTCAGAGGAACACAAAATATAAAGGAGAAACTTAGCTTTCATGTCTTTTTTTTTTTTAAAGCCTTCCTAGCTCTGGGACACAAAGCGTATAACCTATATATTTTATTATGATGCATTTATAAAATGGTACTGCCCACATTGAGCTATGCCCTGTATAGACAGACCAATTGCAAAAAGGTCATGGTTCAATGCAAATGAGCGTTCTTGCTGACACCCTCATCTTTCAATGTTTTAACCAGCCATCAGCTGGGGTCAGAAAGAGATTTTTTTCGCTAACCAACATATTCTAGGTCTGGCGGGTTTTTTGTTGATGTTGGTGTTTTGTTGGGTTTTGTTGTTGTTGTTGTTGTTTTTGTTTTGTTTGCTTATTTTAATCTCCCTCCTCTGAAGCATCTGGGATGTCCACAGTTAGAGAGGAGACATTGACCAGGGAGGACCAAGAC
Source organism: Pelusios castaneus (assembly GCA_007922175.1). Lineage (NCBI taxonomy): Eukaryota > Metazoa > Chordata > Testudines > Pelomedusidae > Pelusios > Pelusios castaneus. The sequence goes on from ML685797.1 coordinate 8,631,720, forward strand.
TCCAAGATGGGACCAAGCATTTTCTCTCTCAGAGTTTGGCTGCCTGGTTCATACTCATATGCTCAGGGTCTAAATAATGGCCATCGGTGGGGCTGGTAAGGAATTTTCCCTCAGGTCAGATTGGCAGTAAACTGGGGGAGTCTTCACCTTTCTTGCAGTGTATAGAAGCTGGTCACCTGACAAGATTACCAGGGCATTTCTCATTTAATCATTTCCCTGCCATTGTGGGGACCTTGAGCACTAGTGTATCTTGCCCCTCTTATGCCTTTGGTACATAGTAGCCTAGTCTCCTGTGGTCTATTTTCAGTTGTGTTTAGTTCGTGGGTGCTGGGTGGTGCTGTGAGCCTTTGATATAGAGGAGGTCAGACTAGGTGATCTGGCAGTCCCTTCTGGCCTTAAATTCTGAATCTAAGTGTAGGCTCTTTAACAGACTACTTATTAACTCTCCCCCAAAGGTCTCTGCCTGACCCTGTGCCTAGCGAGATCCAGTTGTTCATTCTCATTAGTTACAGTGAAGTGTGATCATAATGAACAAGGTTTGGACAACAAGGCTTTTGAGGTAGTGAAATGCGAGTGTTACAGAGATTGGCTACTAGGGAAATGGGATGGAGGTGGTGGCCGGTGGCAAAATATTTTGAAGGTCTGACCGGTAATGGCCTAGAGGATGATTTAAATCAGCCAGGAAGCAGGGAGGTGGGGGCTAAAGGGGCCTGCTCCAACCAAAGCATTGTACCAACCAAAGCATTGTACCACTCCTGGAGTTCTACAATAAAAAAAAAAAGTAGGAGACATATTTCTACAGTAAAAAAATAAAAGTAGGAGACATATTTCCTTACACATGTTTAAGTGTGATAGTAATAACTCAACAAAATACTAAGTAGAAAGATAAGGGGTGCTTTTGGAAGCCCACGGGACTAAGAACTTTCTGGAGAGAAAGTTTCAAAAATAAATGATGAAAAATGCAATATACTTATGCACATTTTATAATATGAAATTATATAAAAAAGCAAAAGGCATTTTTATTGGGTGTTTAGTATGACTTTTCTCTAATGACCCACTTTCTATAGAAAGGACAGAAAACCCAAATACTTTAAGGTTCTAAATTTAAATGCCCAGGGATGTATTTTTGTGTGTGCTTTTTCTAGTTTATTCCAATATCAATGCTTTATTGTTTCAGATAACATTTTAAATGACCCTTGCAGTCCATAAATGTCACATTAACAAATTTATGCCTTGGGTGACTGTTGCAGTACAAACTGAAATACATTTCTCTGGAAACTTCAGAAAACCCTCCAGCCTTTACTCTATTATTGTTACTAATCTATTACCTAAAAGCGTTTTACTACTCTCTTGGGAATGCAAAGAAATTGAAAACAATATGTATGCTTTATTTGCTAAGTGAACTGTCATAAACTATACAACAACAATATTGAGCACCATGATAAATCAGAAGATAATGGGTTTCTATATTTATTAACACCATAAAACAGACTAATATGTTTCGCTGTAAATAGCCACCTAATTCTGTGAAATTGAAGATGACTGCCATTTACATGAGACTACAATAGAACAATGATGTACATGTCTAAACTCACAAATTCTCTGAATGTTAGGGATGAAAGAATCCCAGATGTTTCTAATGCTTGTTTCTAGGGCTAGAAGCCAAGCCTATATCTAGAAACTCCCACAGCTCTAAACTTTGAATTTACAGATTTATGACATCGAGTATTTAATCTGTGAACCTTTTCAAATTTTCTAATAAAAACCAAGAGGCCTATTTATTGGCTGGTGTAGGGCAGCATGATCTACTGCCTTGTGGGAAATCTCCAGTAATTTTGACTCTTTAGAAAAGATGAAGGACGTACTAGGATCATGCAGATTCAGCTCCCAAATTAAGAGTTAGCCTTAACTGAAGCCATGCAGGTTGATCATGACTGACAGTAGGACTCTTGGCTCCTTGAAGAGCCCTAACCTACTGAGTTAAAGAAATGTTAGCACTTGGAGACTATTTAATTTCAGAAAGGGTTTTTTACAAGGATTAATAGCCATTCATGCACTTTAAATGCACACTTATCTCTCCTTTATTCTGCCTTAACTGCCTGGAGCAACCATTGTCTGGATTTCATTTTTTAAAAAATCAGAATATGAAAATACTGAAAGTGTTCTCTCTGTCATTTAATCTCTGTTCTTTTCTAAACAAGAAAAACTTGTAAAATTATTGTGAAAATACATTTAATTGGGATTGAGTGATTTAGATGGGCCTCAATTTCAGACGTACTTCAACATTGCTAAATCACTTTACCAGTGGACACTCAGGTGTCTTAAACTGAGGCATCCTTAACTGAAGGTATCCTTAAGAAAATATCTAACATAAGAAGTTTTCATTAGCCATCTGTATCTCAGGAGCTCTTAATGAAGCATCCTTGACTGAAGGTATCCTAAATATCTCCTTAATGTTAATTGTATATTGAGGGAGTGGGAAAGAATGAATACCAATTTCTAGCATGCACAAATGTACATTATACATTAAGAAATTCATAAACCTAAATACTTAAATTTATGTCTACATTGATCATTATAAAACAAACCTAGGGCCTCAGTTTTGTAATATGATCTTCTATGATTGACTTCAGTGAGGTTCCACACAATGGTCTACACTAGCTGATTCAATCACACTTGAGATTTAAGTTTGAAGACTCTCACTCCAGCTGTTATTCAATTATGGAGCAATGACCTTTTCCATTCAACTGTTCAGAAAAAAATACTATTTTTCATGTATCCCAAACTCAAACACTTAATATGATTTTGCTCAAAATTAAAAATTAAATCACCAAGAACTGAAAAAAATCATTGGAAAAGGAAGGTAGAACTGGACACCATCTGAATCTTGCAGTTTTTGCTACTTGCAAATGGTACTATCCTATCTTGGATCATGAGGAACATTTAATATCAAGGAAACGAAATGAGATTATAGCATAAATGCAACACTTAAAACCAAAAATACTCTTTGAAAGGCTAGAATGAAACTATGTATGGCAAATCACATACTGGGATAGTTAAAAGACACTTATCAATACAATATGAAAAAAGGAGGCGCATATAAGTTATACAATAAAGGATTCTTTTAAGATGATATATGTTTACTAAAATAACCAGCAGGAATAGTAGCACATTTCATGAGAATCTGCTCATTGCTCATGTTAGTCTTGAGTTCAATTCTACTCCCACTACTGTGACTGGCAAAACAATTCAAAAGAACAACTTTGAATAACCTCTTGAGCGGATACTCTGAACTGATTTCTCAACCTTAAATATATCCAAATAAAAATGCAATCTTCCTTCATTCAAACTGTAAAATCAGCTTTGTTCAATAAGTTTTAAATCAATTAAACAATGCTACATTGTGGCAACTTTATTGGGGCAGATTTATTACTATTATTAACATTTATATTGTAGAAGCACCTCGCAGGCAAGCTGGCCAAGGCCCTGTTGTACTAAATGCTGTACAACATGGAAAATGATAGTCATTGCACCAGAGAATTTAATCTGAAATCTTATCCTAGAAAGCTAAAAGGTAGATGAGATACAAAAGGGCAAGAAAGCCTTGGATAAAAAAAAGTAATAGGATGTGCACAATTCTTAGCCAATCAAAAATTCTGCTTGGCTTGGCTTGGCTTATTATGGAAGTATAATCTTCATATTCATTATATAAAACATGGGTATAAAACATGTGCGGTTTTGTTTTCAATGCAAAAAATATTGATAGATAATGAGCATGCAAATCACTAATGCACTCCGATTACCTTAACTTCATTTTAGAGTCTTTGTGTGAATTAGTGTAGCTTTTTTTTAAAACCAACTAAACATGGAAATGTATAAAACAGAGTACTCATGAAGCATTTTCCTCCTTCCTGATGACTTATCGAGGTTTACAGGAGGGGATTTCCCAGTCCTATGTACTTCCTCAGAACGGTAGGAGGGTAGCCTATTTTCCTGATGACTTTAGAAGTTGCAAAGGAGATCTCTTCCTGGGTTCCATATGAATTCTACTGGATAGTTAGAGAATGGGGAAAATAAGGCCATTGTGCAACACGTTTTCCCTTCCTCTGACAAGTAGCTCTCTGGAGATTCATATGGGGGAAGTCCCACCCCTCCAGTTTTTAAAAGATGCATGCCTGTAGAGTTCCCCTGAGGAAATTCAGCAGCACTGTAAGGAGGTTTGTTGGGAAAGCACCCCACAGATAAACGGAGATTCATGGGGATGCCCCACAAGGTTTAGAAAGCTAGAAGGAAATGTCTCCATCCCACAGTCACAGGATACACTTCAGAAACCAACCAGCCCCTTAAAACATGTTAGATGATATTAAAATTGGATAAACTCAAAGGCTAAATAGGGTTGCCATTCTTCTGTTTACTACACATAGACTCATCAGGGGTCCGAATATAGCCTTGTTGGAATCTGCCAGTTCTTAACATGGAACAGAGCAGATGGGTGATGGGTCACTCGGATCTCTTGGGAGTGGGAGGCTATACCCCTTCAAGGAGCATTCTAATGCTTATTTGGGCTGAAGAGCACTTTATGCCTTTTCTTTCCCTAAGAGTAGATTGGCTGTTATCTGATCACACTACTTGAGAATCCTGTGGGATTATTGGAGTCAAAATTGATGAGATACAACTCTTTGGTGATTAGGTGCTCTTTTTGTCCTAGCATTTATCTGGATACTGCTGAAATGCTAAGCAAGGAATGGTATTGAAGTATTATTCTGATTCAGTCTTTTTCACAGTTTTATCATTCATTTTCCCAGTGTATTCCAGATTTTAGCTAAACGTTCTTCAAACTACCCTGTTGAGCTCCTAATAACAATGCCTAGAGTACAGAGCGCTATTATCTCTTACAAAGCCTTCAAACCCCACTCCAGAGGAAACAAACCTGTAATGAGAAAATGACATTTAGCCATTCAGCCTTTCATGGGATTGGTGCCAGAAGATTTATTCATTCTCATGATTGGGCTTTGCTTTCCTAGCAAGTCTACAGAACAAAACCTGAAAGGTACTGAATACTTAGAACTGACATCTATGGATGCTGAAGAATCTCTTTTCTCATGATTTGGTCTTAAACTTTTACTAGGAGAGTATTTCCCAGAGTCTCTGCTTCACATCATTGCCATAAAGAAGATAGTCAAAAAATGGTATTACCAATAAACTGTTTTGTTTATATTGATTGACTGAGGGTGGTAGGCTGGGTATTGCTTCGGGAATAGTTAATATAGTTATTCTAAACTGCCTTAGTATCAGACATGCAAATCACCACAAGAGTACTAATTTATTATTCCAATTCTATTATTTACACCTATTCTGTGGGGGTGTTAAGACTTTCTCAGAACATAACATCTCAGCCTTTTTTCTCTAAAATCGTTACTAAGAAATATTCTTCATTGGATAATTGCTGCCTCCCTGCTGAAATCATAGAAATTGGAGTCGGTATATAACTAAAGAAGATGTCTTGGTGCAATAGGATTTTAGTAGATTTTATTCATCCTTTGGGTAAAATGAGTAATCATGCTAAACACTTCAGGTCACCAATTAACTCCCATGAGAAAAGCCAGAGTCCTGGAATGATTTCATATCAAACAGTAAAGAGCTAAATTCTGGTCCCACTGAGAAGCCAATGGCTGCAATAATGGCAAGATTTAGCTGAAAGAAAAACTGTGTAGTTCCTTATGACCCATAGCCCTAAGCAACATAAATATCTCAGCAAAGCCTTGAATAGCATACTTGCAAAATGCAGCTTGTTTACCTGAAGGAGACTGGTTTCATCAGCGACAGGTGTTTGAATTATGATGTTCATGCTCTCTTAATTCAATGCACCTAAATTACTGTTATCATTGTAGAGAGCTTTCAGTAGAGTGATGGTGAACTTTTGAAGTGAGGAAAAAACAGGAATTACATCTGGTCACACCCTTGTAAATAAAGCCATGAGTGAGTCTTCCCTACTTTTCCATTGTGCAAAGTGGATATTTAAGTTTGTGTCAGTTCTACAAGCAGGGTGATTGTATAAATACACATCCATGAATCCTCTGACATTGCTCAGAATGGAGTGACTTGCTATTCCAATCCCACTATTTTAAGCCAGGTTTATAACATCTTTGCAGTTACACGGAACTCCCACCCTTGTTCTTTTAATCAGCTTAATTTGTGATTATTGTTTATTGGATTCTTGGTGCTATAGCTTAGCTCTCTCATAGTAATTCACCTTGGCCACCTTTGTCTTGGTATTATCAGAGGTTAAAAAATCAGGCAGATTGACAGTTTTCAAAGGCTGACTTTTTAAATTCAGTACAGCTAGTGCAGCCAAAAGAGAAATTTCCACTGCACCAATGGGTTTGGATTTACCAGTGAGGGAGGGCAGACAAAATTTCCATCCCCACCATACTTTAAGGTATCATTCTAGATGACAGCAGTTTTAAGTCTACTTGGAATCCACCCCAAAGGCACCCAGCTAATGGGAGCTGCATTAAGAAGAGCTAGAGTCAGTGCCTCACCTGACTGCACTATCCCCACCCTCTACCCAGATAGCTTTGCTCACTTTTGGGGCATGAAATGGCTCTGCTGTATATTTCCATTGTACTGTCAGACACTGGGACTATATCTACACTGGTAAATTTAGGTCGACTTTAGCGAAGTCGACTTAACTAAGCTAAGTCGATTTAGCATGTCTACACCTAAATTTAAAGTCAACTTAGTGGGGAACTTACAAAGTCAACCTAGAGCGTCCACACTGGACACCTAGGTCAACTTCTAGGGGTTAGGGGGACCTAGGGCAGGTTCACGGTGGCAGGGGGGCACCCCTTGCCCACTGCCAGGGGGCTCAGCCTTTGCCCCATTGTACATGGGTACAATGGGGCAAAGGGGGACAGGGACCCTGGCAGGGCATATGGGCAGGGTAGGCAGGGCTCTGCCCTGCCCTGCCCTGTAGGGGGGCATGCCAGGCTCCCCCTGTGCCCTCCCCCCGGCAGGGAGGACAGTGGTGGAGTCCTGGAGTAGCCCTAAGTCGACTTAGAGTTAATCCAGGTCTACACTGGCTTAAATCTACTTTAAAAAGTCGACTTAAGCCTAAAGTAGAATTAAAAGTAAGTTTAATAAAGTCGACTTTATTTTCCTTAAGTCGACTTAAGCAACTTGCTTAAGTCAACTTAAGGAAACTGTAATGTAGACACGGGGTAAATTAAGTCAACTTAATTTACAAGTGTAGACGCACCCCGGGGTTCCTGCTTTATGGTGACAGAAGCTGATATAAAGCAGGGTCTAACCTGGCTCAGCATTTAAAATTAAATCCTTTGGGGACTGTGGCTAACACGGCAATCCTAAAAGTCTGTTTTAGTGCCAAAATCTTTCAGGAAAAGCGATAGTTTCTCATAGGCATTGAGAGTGGAAATGTGGGTGTATCATTAGATTCAGATTGGCCTCATTGCTAAGTAACAAGCAAATGAAATGAGCTACTGTAGGAGTGAGCTTAATAGGTGAAAGCATGAATTTACCTTTTCTTTCTCATGCAAATCCAAAAAAGGTTTGTTGATAGAGCTGTAGCAAACAGCACATTGAAGCCCTAAATAGTATCGCTCGTTTCTGACCACAAAAGTAGCTAGTAACAGTGGTTATATTTCATGTTTATATAATGCCATTATATTGCAAGTAGTGTTCCTGTCAATTTCATAATAAGCCTTGGTTAGTAATTCAATGGGGAAAAATAAGGAATTTCTATACAGCCTACATGTGATGTAACCCACCCTTTTTTTCCTACTCAAGCTAAAATTATACTAACACCATCAAATAAATGGAAAACAAAGCATCTTGGTGATTTAGTTCTTTTTGGAATCGTGCCTAGATTTTTCAAACACTGAAAATATAAATATTTCCTTTTAAGCTGTACATGGGGGGAAGTAATGTGCAATGAAAATATCTTGGCTTTTTAATGTAATTGTTTTCTTATTTCTGTGATATCAATATGCATATATTTTCAATTTGCAGTTGGCAATTGCAAGGGTATGAAAGCTATTTGAAAACCAGCAGGAAGCAGAAATACAGAAAGACGAAAAGGGCAATTGTAAATAAAACATTTCAATCTGTAACAATATAAGATGACACTGCAACTTAGTTTTTGGAGTACAGTGTCTTTCATACATGGTTACCCCAAAGTGCCTAGAAGAATTAAATCATGCAAAACAGCAAACTGCAAATACTTCAGTATGAAGAGCAGAGCTGGTTGCAAAAATTCTGGCAAAACGTATTTTCATTAGAATTTGCTGATTCTTCAAAGTTGAATCATTTAGGGGGAACAGTTTGATTTCAGTTAGTGTCTTATAGATTCCAGGAAAGATTTTGATTCAACCTTGCTGGATTCTCTCCTCTCACCTACTTAAGCCCACTAAACTGGGAGCTGGCACTTTCAGTACTTCAGGCTCCTAATTATCCTTGAGCCTGCCAGGTAAGCTGCAGAGGGCCCAGCACTTCCTGAGCTTTCAAAATTCCCAGATCCTTGGCAAGTGCAGACTGAAAGTGACATGATCTTTGAAAAGAGTCTGGTAGATGTCACTGCTGCTATTCAGTAGGAGGCAGCTATGAAATGGACAGGAATCATGGCAATGCCAATCAAAAGAATCCAGGGCTTCCAGAGTCTCTGGCTCCACAACAGGCAGTCTACTCACTGGACACTTGGGGAGATCTTGGACCATACTTCATTTCAGAACCAACTTTCTGTGGTGTTTCCAAAATGAAATATTGTGGGATTTCAGTTCCACACCAAACTTTGAGGTTTTCACTTTGGAGCCCAATTTGGGACAGTAAAATCTTTTGAAATCTACATTTACTCAGGATGGGAAGATGTTTCCCATTCAACTCTGATAATGGCATTCAGCCAGATTAAGTTCTCTTGTTGCAAACTATGGAAGGACCTGAAAGATGGAAAATTTTGCCAACTTCCCTTAGCAGAGTTTCTACTGGTTTGGAGAAAGAGGATCAGGAGTAGGGTTTGTAGCCTCTATTATCTTCTAATGGAGGAAACTATTGCTCCCTGACACCATGGAACAGAGATCCCTGGAATGGCTTGGTGCTATCAGGATAGCAAAGGCTTTTTGGCAAGATGCGCATGGATCTAATGGATCCATTAGAAGAAACTGTCCCCTAGGTATGAATTCAGGCATGGGCAGTATCACTCCATGCCAAGGGCACCAGCTCCTTCAGTAATATAATATCAAAATCTCATCTTTTTCTTTTAACACACATTTCTAGCTCTCATGGCTGTGAAGTAAAGCCTGAAAATGTGACCTTAGTGTAACAGATGTAGTGATGTCTACCTGAATCTACAAATAACCTGAGAGGTGTGAGCTGCCCCATCCTTCTCAGCTGGGTGTTCTCTCTGAGAGGTGGTCCAGCAGAGAATTTTGACTGTACCACGGGAGAAAGTGAAGAAGACCAGGACTATCCACTCAAGCAGATGCAGAGGTAAGTACAAGGAAATGCCACTGCCATCCCTCCCTCTCTTGGAGGCATCAGAGAGGCCACTGCTCCCACTCAGGAGATATATGTAGACCTTATCCTGCTGCCACAAATATTTTGGGACAGAGTGGGGGCACCCCTGCCACTAATACTCCATGAAAAGGGCTGGGCCAGAGTACAGGGTTGAGTCATTCTGGTTCCCAAGTTGTTATGTGCCTATGATTTTAGGCTGCCTTAATCCAGCCTTGCCCAGGAACCCTTCCATGAAACAACAGCTGCAACCAGAAATATCCCTTCTGAAGTAGTTTCCACTGCAGAAATAATAAGGTCTTGATGTCTACTAATCTTTCAGCAAAGTATCCACTCAGAGTTGGATGTACACTATAAACTTACACTGGAGCAGAATTTCTCAAATTGAAAAATAAAGGTGGAGAAAATTTTGAAAAAACATGTTTTGATATTCTCTACATGAAAAATTCTGGTTAAAATAATTATTGGGTTTAGAAATTTTAAGCTAATTAGACTAAAAAAACCCTCTTGATTAGTGAAAGCAATATGAATCAAAATTCTACTTGAATTCAATTGATCCAAAATTGAAAAAAATCATTTTTTTTCCACAAATGTTTCCAAGATTGCCTTTTACTTCTAGTTTGATACAGGAAGAAGTTTCAAACTTATACTGTTCTAACCAGAGACAGGAAAAACTACACAGAGTATCTGGGTTTGTTCCAGATGCTACAAAGAAATGGTTACCAAATTAAGTATCAGAAAAGTGAATTACTTGCCCTTCCATTCTGGAGGATGCTGCTGAGATACTCTGGCTCTTTTCAGCTCTCTCTAAGATATGAAACACCCTTTATTTTCAGTTGAACTTCCCAGCAGGTCTTGCCAAACTGAGGACTAAAGACATGGCCCCTGTGGACCACATATCCCAAGTTTTCTCTATGTCAAAGGAAAGCCATCTGCAATTTACAGGAGCCTGACTGTCCTCTTACTACCTTGGGCAGAGTAAAGTTCTAGCCCAGTGTTCTAAAGGAACTCTGGCCTTAACAACTGTAGCCAGCATCAGATTATGAGCTTCTTTTCAAATTCCACTCTGCTTCCCTAATGCCACTTCTTTAGTCAGAGTATTTTCCCCTCTCTGTCATTTTTAAAGACAAACCTGTACCAGCACAGCATCAACCCAGAAGAGCTCCACACATGAACTTCAAAGAGCCTGTGTAACTGTGTAACAATTAGTAAGGGGCAATTTATTTCAGATAAAATAAGAACAAATTCTTTCTGCAGGGTCAGAAAAATATCTGTCCCCGACATACACTTTTTATGGTTATGTGCTTAAGCACTTCTTATGCCTAGCCATGCTTAAAACATAGTATTAGGAATGATATTCTCTTGGTATTTTCAGCCTAAATGAAAGCAGAAAGACCCCAAAATTTCATTAACTATTAATTGAATGAGATAATATTACAATATTATGATTTCTAGGTAGTTTTTTATTTATCATAAGGAATGAAAAAATAAATAAATCAAAACTCACCTGGGTTTTATAAAATTATCCTAGGTTTGTAAAACAGATTAATTCTCAAATGTATTTAGTCTGAACTTGTGTATTTCCAATATTCTCTGATTAATTCTGTTCCTCAGTGAACAACTCTCACTGTCTCAGGTTCATGAGATATATCATTGCCAAAAATTGTTTAAGTATTCAATGCTATAGATGGCGCAAACAGCTAAGACATCCCCTACCCCAGGAAGAGTAGAATCTAAAAGAAAAATACATACAAGATAGAAATTTCCAGAGGGGTAGTGTGTTAGTCTGTGTACAGCAAAAACAAAGAGAGTCCTGTGGCACTTTACAGACTAAGGCTATGTACACACTACCAGTTTTATCGCGCAACAATCCTGTACCGCAGTAAATGTCCCGTTGCTGTTGTTGCGCGAGATCGCGTACACACTCGGCTGGCTGTAACGGAACAAAGCCCCCCCCCCTTATTTTCGCAGTCCTCCAGAAAAACAAACTGAACTGTGGGTACCTATCCCACAGTCCCCAATTTCATTTCCCGTGGTGCATTCTGCTACGGACGCTACCCAGCAGTTGCCAATAGCAACGAGCGCGAATTTCAAATTGAAGCAACCGTTTTCCGGAACTGCCTTTTCAGAATCAACATGGATTCAGCTGTGATCTTGAATGCTGTGTTCAGCATTGTAAACACAGCACAGATTCTGATGCAGTACGCCTTTGGCTCTGACTCAGAGCAGGACTCGGATGACTCGATTTCGGATATTGACAGCCTTGAGAAGAGAACTGATATTCTGATCAGTTTCGCGGACCAGCTGCACAGCCTGAACCGCCGTGTTTGGTCCCGGCAGACGAGCACAGACTGGTGGGACTGAATCGTCCTTCAGCAGTGGGATGATGAGCAGTGGCTACAGAACTTTAGAATGCGGAAAGCCACATTTATGGAACTTTGCCTGGAGCTTGCCCCTGCCCTGCAGCGCAAGGACACGAGGATGAGATCCGCCATCTCCGTGGAGAAGCGTGTGGCTATTGCCCTATGGAAACTGGCAACTCCGGACTGCTACCGCTCGGTCGCAAACCAGTTCGGGGTCGGACGTTCGACCGTTGGAGTAGCACTGTCACAAGTGTGCAGAGCCATCAACCGTCTTTTGCTAAGGTGGACGGTGACCCTGGGGAACGTGAGGGAGATCATCAATGGATTTTATCAGTTGGGCTTCCCGAACTGTGGGGGTGCAATAGATGGAACTCACATCCCTATTCTCGCGCCCGACCATCTCGCCTCGGAGTACATAAATCGGAAGGGATACTTTTCTATGGTTCTTCAGGCACTGGTGGACCATCGTGGTCGCTTTACGGACATAAATGCAGGTTGGTCTGGAAAGGTGCACGATGCACACATATTCAGAAATTCTGGACTATTCAGAAGGCTACAGGCGGGCACCTTTTTTCCCGACGAGAAAATGACAGTAGAGGGTGTTGAGATGCCCGTAGTTATCCTTGGGGACTCTGCCCACCCGCTGATGCCATGGCTTATGAAGCCTTTTACCGGGAAGTTGGATCCTGCCAAGGATGTGTACAGGTGTAGAATGGTTGTAGAGTGTGCCTTTGGCCATTTAAAAGCACGCTGGAGATCGCTGTACGGCAGGCTTGATCTACATGAGGACAACATACCTATAGTCATTTCTGCGTGTTGTGTTCTTCACAATATATGTGAAAACAGGGGGGAGAGATTTAATAACTCGTGGACCATGGAGGCAGAACGTCTAGAATCTGCCTACCAGCAACCGGACACCAGGGGTATCCGGGGGGCGTAGCTAAGGGCTGTGCGCATAAGGGAGGCATTAAAGAACCATTTCGTGATTGTGGACTAAAAGGCTACCTATTAATTTCTGTAATAACAGTTTTTGCTATGTGTAGTATACCAAAGAAACTGTAAGAGTATTAGTGGATTGATTTTTTTCTCTTATGTATTTGTTTTACACCTGACGTCAAGGGCATATTCTAAATGATAATAAAGACAGTCACATTAAGTTTAACATTGTTTCTACTTTATTAATATAACAATAATGAAAAGTTAGCTGTAAGGGGAGGGGGGACTAAAGGTGGGTATAGGTGCGGGACTCAACGACATGTTGGGGGAGTGGTTGAGGTTACGTTATACCATGGGTGTCCATGGTGTTCTAAGAACTGTTTGGGGGGAGAATGTTGTGTGGATGGAGGGAAAGGCAGATGATGCTGGGGGGGGGGGGTGAGCCTGGAGCAGACCGACCATGGTCTTCAGGAGGTTTGTCTGTTCATGCAGAATGTCTATTAGGGCATCCTTCTGCTTCTCCCTCCTCGCGCTGCTCTCTCTCTTGTCCTGCCTGCACTGCCTCCTCCATTGCCTTGTCTCCCTCGCAGAAGCCTCATGGGAATGCATGAGGTCTTTGAATAGATCTTCCTTGCTCCTGCGAGGCCTCCGCCTTATCTTCCTCAGACGGTCAGCTGCAGCTGAACACTGTCCATCGAAGGTCGTTCCTGTGTAGATATGAAAAAATTTGAATGCCGCTATTGTTCTCGCCATGTTCAGGTGCAAATAAGGATGTTCTCCCTACACATTCCTTGGTTACTCAAGTGAGGACATACTGGGGGGCGTTAACAAGTTTACCAAAGCTTGGGACGGGTTGCTGTGAGTTGGTCTGTGACAGGATGCTCCCCAAATCCAGTCTGGTGTGCTGCTATGACCA
>ML685797.1:8665459-8721398 GCA_007922175.1 Pelusios castaneus
CCTGCTTTTTAGCAGGGGGTTGGACTAGATGACCTCGTGAGGTCCCTTCCAACCCTATTATTCTATGATTCTATGATTCTATATCATAGATTTGTATAGAGTCATTGTGGTATTTTAGGTCGTCTCATCTATCTCTTTCCTAATAGTTATTAACATTATGTTAGCTTTTTTAATTGCTGCTGCACATTGAATGCAAATTTATTTTTCGGATAACTATACACAATAATTCCAAGATCTTTCCTGAGTGGTAATGGCTAATTTATATTCCATCATTTTGTATGCATAGTTGTGCTTATGTTTCCATTGTGTTACTTTGCATTTATCAACACTGACTTTCATCTTCCATGTTGTTGTCTAGTCACAAGTTTTGTAAAATCCCTTTGTAATTCTTTACCTTAATCAATGCTTCTTTTTCTGTATGTTGAGTTACACAATTAGAGGTTTACAGTGCAAACACTCAATTAATTTTATCCCATGGGCAACAGAGATTATAACTGAGATCAGTACGTGCAGGTTCCTACAAGCATTTTATAAAGTCTAAATACTAAACATCACATTCTTATCAACTAAACATCTAGTATCTGCTTTGATGGTGCTCAGATACAGGGAAGCAAGACTGGCTTCCACCTATGCATTTGTAAGTGATCAGTTAAATCAAGAGCCTTGGCATGAGCTGGCACATGGTCTCCCAGAATCACAAGCTCACCTTCATCTTTTGTGGCAAGTTAGAAAGAGAGAAAGTTTAAAGAGCTCTTTTTTTTTTTGGAGAGACAGTTTTCAGGAACTGCAAAATCCTGCAGAATACACAATCACAATCATACATGGCTGTGAATTTCATGGGCCAGATCCTCAACTGATGCAAAATGGCATATCTCCATTCAAGCCAATGAAACTATGACAAATTATAGCATCTGAGGATTTGGCCATGTGTACATATAGAAAATATAACTAGCTTCAGACAGCCCCTCTCTTCTGAACCCCCAATGTGGAACACAAATATAAAACTAAAGGACTGAAAAACACTAAGGAAGAAGTGCCACTGCAACCTGTATGTTGAGCTCACCTTCCACCTACAGCAATGAAGAAAAAAGTTAGATTTTCATAACAACCCTTTGTTCTGTTGGTTAACAAATAGTAGCAGAATACTTAGCATACAAATGTATTGCTGAGGTCAATTTAAAAAAAAAAGCAATGAACAGCTTCCACTAGTCGAAGTTATACAGCAAATCAGGTAGTATCTAAGCAGGGCTTTTTTTGTGCTGGTACTCAGGGGTACTGAGTACCAGCACCTTTTTTGGCTAGGTCTACACTTGCAAGTTAGTTAGAATTAAGGAAGCTTAATTCAAACTAATTTAAACCTTGGCCACACTAGGCTTTCATTAGTTCTAATTAATTTTACAAAAAAAGAAATGTGTATCTAAGTGTCACATTTCCAGCATGTACTACTGAAAGTTTTCAGGTTTATATATTTCTGTAATACCATGCTTCTTTCCATGTAATGAATTCATGGCCATATACAGCACAGTTCAGAAACAGTCACTGCATTTATTTGTTAATGAGCATAGGGAATAGAATGCACAAACTTTTGTGCTAGCAACCATAGGTCTCATGTACTTGAGCTAATAGAAAACCTCTGTTAATGATCAGTTCATAATCTCTTGGTAAGTAAATCACTCATGGCCAGAGTCATTGAGCAATTTTCCAGCAAGCTTTCATGGTTCTTCTTAAAGCATAAAGAACTCCAATAAGAATTGATCAGCTTTAACCTCTTGATCTGAAGAGGTTGCAGAAACTGTAACATGCTGTTCAACATTGCATAGCACCATAATCACTTGATCAAATATTCTTCTTTAACTCTGCAAGCAAGTTCTAGGGGTTCAGGTATGAATGCCTCCCTGCCAAAAATATTCAAATCACAAATTCCTAAATTTCTCAGACATGTATGTGATGTCTGGGATAATTTTCCCTTCGTGTGAGCATACTATTGTTTTTCTTATGGCCGTGATTTTTTTTTTTCACTTTACGATTTGCTTACTGCATACTATGTTACAGAACATAGGGCTTGTCTACTACAATGTGCACTATGTGGGTTTGATTTCTAAAATGCTAAAATGTGTTGCATGCTAATTATTCCACGTGGACAATACTGGTGTGTACTAAAAGTTCCCTAGTGCATTTTCACATGGCAATTTTTAGTGCATATCTGGAGGGCCCATATGGATCAATCAGGGTGCAATATGTTAGTGCATGCTAGAAATCACAAACCCATAGCACATATTACAATGCCATGTAGACAAGCTCATAAACTCTACTCTATTCCTAAGAGCTTCTACATTATCCCAGGAGGTACAATGGTGTAATTGTGAGAAAATTCTTTGACATGCTTTCTGAACTGTTTAATTCTTGTCTTAAAAGGATTAGGTTCTCTAGTACGAATTTTGACTGGAATGTCATTCATAGAGGTTCATGACTAGTATATATAGGTGCTATGGTAATACAAATTATAAATAACAGATTCATCTATTGGTGCATATAAAACATAACAAAAAATGAAAATCAGGTAACTGCATGTGCAAGGAAAGAGACACCTGTAGAGAAGAACTGTGGCCTCCCTCGGAGCCTGGGTCTGAGGAAGGGCCTGTACACCCCCACTGGACAAACTTGGGAACTGCAGGGCTCCAGCCCCAAAAGCAGAGGGGCGGAGCCCAGACAGGAAAGGGAACTATAAAAAGCCAGCCAGACAGCTCAGTCATGAGAGAGCTGCTGAAGGGGAAGGATGTGGCTCCCTGCTGGTGGTGAGCTGGAGAAAGCCGGCCACCTCCTAAGAGTCCAACCCTGTTCCCTCCAGCTAGATGGCTGGAGGGCCTGCCCATTTTACCTGGGCCCAGTGACTGGGAAGGGATCCCTGAGGTGAGGGACTGGGGGGGGTTGACCCTGGGTGCACTGCCCCCCAGATGCTGTGACACTCCCTGCGGAGGACCCTGAGGAGCTGCTGGAGCCCTGCGACCTGGAACAGTTCCCCTCGGCTGAGGACCTCAGTCCACCGGAGGAACAACTGGCGGTGCTTGGCCCTTACGACCTCGAGGAACTGCCTTCAGTGGAGGAGACCAAGGAGCTGCCAGACCTGCCTATGGACACAGAGGGCCTGGTTGGGATCCCCAGAGCCATCTGCCCTGAGGACCTGGAGGATGACTCTGTGGACCCAGGTAGCCCAAACCCTGGGTGGGAGGAAGTAGCCCAGGGGTGGCTGGCTGCCGCCTAGTGAATGGCGGAGCTGCCTAGGGTCAGGGGATAGGGGCCTCGGCTGGGATGCAGTGGAGTGGGTGGGCCTGCATCCCCCTCTCTCACCCCTTTCCCTACCACCCAGAGCACTCAAACCCCTAGCAACCCTATACAGAGGTTTGTGTCTCCTGTGCCTGCCCTGCCCCGCCCCGCCCTGCCTGGGGGCCGCTGACTCTGTTCCCGCCCCGCCCTGCCTGGGGGCCGCTGACTCTGTTCCCGCCCCGTCCTACCTGGGGGCCGCTGACTCTGTGCCTGCCCCACCTGGGGGCCGTGGGCCACTTACTCTGTTGGGAAGGGCGCCCGCCATGGCTAATTCCCCTGAGGCACCTGAACAGGGTGCCTTCCCAGCCCACCGATGACATGGAAGCCTACACACCTAAATATCCACTTCCATGTGCAATTATCTGATTTGCATGCAAAAACAGACTTTGGTGCAGATGGATGTGGGTGCACTGAAAGGCATAAAACAATTTGGAACTCAGACTATTATTAGAATTTAAAACCACTTAAAACATATTTTTCTGAACTGACTTTTAAACTGTGCTCTCATTTCCAATGCACTTTTAATTGTCCATATAGATAGTATCTTTGGCTATGTCTATACTTGTTAATTTAAGTTGACTTAAAGGGGACCCTGCCAAATCAATTTACAGCGTCCACACTGGATGCCGAAGTCAACTTGTAGGACCTAGGTGGACCTGGGACTGGTCCATGGTGGCAGGGGGGACACCCCTTGCCAAGTGCCAGGGGGCTCAGCATTTGCCCCATTGTACCTGAGTACAATGGGGGCTGAGCTGGACAGGGACACTGGCAAAGCATAAAAGCAGGGTGGGCAGGGCTCTGTCCTGCCCTGTGGGGGGAGGGGTGGAAGGGGAGCATGCCAGGCTCTGCCTGTGCCAGCTACCCTGGCAGAGAGGGCAGCGGGGGAGCCCTGAAGCCCTTTAAGTCGATTTAGAGCTACTTGGCATCTGCACTGGCTAAGTCGACTTAATAAAGTCGACTTAGCCAGCAAAGTTGACTTAAAACGAGGTTTAATACAGTTGACTTTAATTTTCCTTAAATAGACATAAGCTGCTGCTTAAGTCGATTTAAGGAAAATGTAGTGTGGATGCAGATTAAATTAAGTCGACTTAAGCAAGCTTAAATTGACTTAATTTGTAAGTGTAGATGCACCCTTTGAAATATCATTTGCAGTGATCTAAGTGCCAGTCCTAAAGAAGAAATTTAAAAATGTAAGGAATACCCAAACACCTGATTCCAACTTTAGCATCTAAAGAGATGATTTTTCAAGAAAATATGATTTATGAGTATTTCCCTATAGACTCACACTGTAATTGTCTGTAACAGACTTGATAGCCAAAATAGCTTTAAAAGATTTCAGCTGAAATTGTTAGCTGGCTGTCACTTGTTCTGCAGTTTATTTCTAAATTTACTTCCTTGTAATGTTTATTATGTATTTCTAAAGCAAAACAATATTGACTGTGAGAAAGTTTAAAATTAGTTTTTTGCCTTTATTTTTAAGCTGTCTAAGATGGGGACCATTTCTTCTTTGTGTTGGAATAGCTCCATGTAAAATGGGGCATTGATCCTCAGTAAAGATTTGGGTGCTTGCACTATAGAAATAATACACGAATAAGCCACTTGCCAGGAGTATTTAGTTTCATATGCTTTTTTGCTTTCAGCAAAATATATATGCTGAAATGTCATTAACATTTCAAAATTTAAAAGTCATCAAGAAAACATGAAAAATACATAATGAAAATATCAGTGAATAAAAACTGATGAGAACATTTAAAGAAAGTCATTTAAGTGATTTTCTGTAACCTCGTGGACACTTAAGCTGCTTCCAGAGGCTATTAGCACCTCTGGCAATGGCTTTGCAGGCATTATACACAATGGCTATGTCTACATTGAGAAATTTAGGTCGACTTTACCAAGTCGACTTTACTAAGTCGACTTTAAGTCAACAGCTGCGTCTACACTGGTAAATTAAGTTGACTTAAGCTTGACTTAAGTCGACTTAATTTGCCCTGCGTCTACACTACACTTTGCTTAAGTCGACTTAAGCAGCTTGCTTAAGTCGATTTAAGCAAAATAAAGTTGACTTAATGAAAATTAAGTTGACATTATTAAACCTAGATTTAAGTAGACTTAAGGCTTAATTTGACTTTTTAAAGTCGAATTCAGCCAGGGTAGACGTGGGGTAGCCCTAAATCGACTTAGAGCTACTCCAGGACTACACCACTGCCCTCCCTGCTGGGGGGGAGGCACAGGGGGAGCCTGGCATGCCCCCCAAAGGGCAGAGCATGTGGGCAGGGTGTGACACTGTCTGGATTTAGGGAAGCATTTATTATATTATTTTCAATGGATATCTCATAAATGCTATAATCCATAGGAACTATGTCATGTTTGGTATCAGTAGAAAGGTAGTAATTTGCTGGGAATGCTTATATAGTTTAAGTCTAGGAATTCTATTTCGATTAGAAGTTAGCACTTCGGTGTTCTATCTAAAAGGCTGTAGCATACAAGCATTGTGTCCTTAATGTCTCATCAGTTTACTCCCTGGGACCATTCTACCTGGAAAATTCCTAAACATTAAGGAGACAATGGTTGGTGACATCCTGTGTGGGGCGTTCCCATAAAAATCACACAAGTTAAAGTATAGATAGGAATTTGGTGTTCTAACTTCTAATCGAAATAGAATTCCTAGACAAACTACATAATCATTCCCAGCAAATTACTACCTTTCTATTGATACCAAACATGATATAGCTTCTATGGATTATAGCATTTATGAGATATCCATTGAAAATAATATCATAAATGCTTCCCTAAATCCAGACAGCATCAAACACAGGGCTCTGCCCTGCCCTGTCCCTCTTTGCCCCATTGCACACAAAGGGTGCCTCCCCCTGCCACTGTGGACCTGCCCAAGGTCCCGCTAGCCCCACAAAGTCGACCTAGAGCATCCAATGTGGATGCTCTAGGTCGACTTTGTAAGTTCCCCTTTAAGACGACTTTAATTTTAAGTGTAGACACACTAAGTTGACTTAAAGTCGACTTAAAACTGCAAATGTAGACAAAGCCAACCTTATTAAGTCGACTTAGTCCACACATGACTCTTAAGTCGACTTAAACCTGGCTTTACTAAGTTGACTTAGAGTCTACACTAGACTCTCTAAGTCGACTTGTTAGGTCCAGGGGGATGGCTTGTCCTGGGGAGAGCCAGATCCACATGGGGTTGGCTGTCCCAGAGGCAGCAAGCCCTGGAGTGGTCTTGGGGAGAACAGAGCACGGAGCTCCCTTCTGGCCCGGACAGCTAGGCTCCCTTCTAGCCGGGTCTCTCTCCGGGACCCCAGCAGCCCCAGCCAGAACAGAGCCCTGCAGCTCCTTTCTCATTGGGATGGCACTCTAGCTGCTAGGGAGTCCCTTCTGGCTGGCAATTGCCAGCATGGCTCTCCAGCCCCTGGGGGCTCCCTAGCAGCTGGAGTGTGGTCCCAGGCAGAAAGAAGCCCTGCACTCCCTTCTGGCTGGGACTCCTCGGTTCCAGCTAGGAGGGAGCGCAGGGATCCTTTCTGCCTGGGACCGCTCGGTCCCGGCCAGAAGGGAGCTGAAACAAGCTGCTAGCGGCATCCTGGGAACAAGGGAGCAGGTGCTCTCTTTTTCCCCTGCCCTGTCCTAAGTCATGTCGACTTAAGAAAAGCAGCAGCAGCAACTTAAGTCGACTTTAGGAAACTCCAGTGTGGACACAGAGTAAATTAAGTTGAATTAAGCCTGCTTAAGTTGACTTAATTTACTAGTGTAGATGCATCCAATCTGTCAACTAAGCACACAAATTAATAATACTTCGTAGTGATATAGCTCCTTTGATTCGAGGCTCTGCAAGTGATGCACAGGCATTAGATTGTGAATTTTCACTCATTATCTTCCAGCTAGGAAAATATTACTGTTGTAAAACACTACAAACAGGGATAAATGAACAAAAGAAGCAATATCAGTCCATTGTTATTTCTGGAATCATTTCTAGTTATTCATGGCACACTTTCATGTGAAAGTTTCTTTGAATGCATACATTCAAAATTGTAATTCATATGTTTGATGAAGTCATAATGTTGTATCTAGGTGGTCTGCCCCTCAGACTAACTGTGACAGGCCACCTACAGTCATTGTGGTTAAATAAAGGATTCTGCATGATAGGGTGGAATCCAGGCACTGGGAAGTGAAAAAACAAGTATCCTGTCTTTGTCCAAAGTACCGACTAAAACGGATTGCTCACTCATAGTCTGACATAAAATAGTGAAGACGTGCTAATCGAAGTCCAAACTCAAAGCATGAAGAATATTGTTGCTGTTGTTGTGTTTTAGATCTAGTAGTCCAAGTGTAACTACTAAGTAACTCATCCAAATAACTCTGAATATCCCATCTGGGTTATAATCTTCCTTGTGAGACAAGGAAATGATTTTTTTTTTCTCATTGTTGAATGGAAAGCATGCTGTTCCTTATTAGATAATTAATGATGTCTGTTTTCTGATTGTTCCATTCACCTGTAATAATGGCAGTTTCAGGAGATATGCTTACTAGATAAGGGGTTGATATCCCTGCAGGACCTTGGTTGGGGAGTCCCTATGCAACCCAGCTCACTAGCTAATCCCAAAAACTACTACTCTCCTTCATCCTATCTCTCCTCAAGATTGACACAGCCCTATTTAAATAAAAAATCAGCCAAGAAGTGACAGCTTGGTTAATGGGCAAAGAGGGGTGGCCAGCACTTGCTTCATCTATGCTGTTTACATTCAAACAAAATACAATACATAAAACCGGAAAATATTCCCACCTCATATTTTAATTATCATCTTTGTCTGGGTGATCTTACACTCTTAGACCATATCTTAATGTCTTTGTACATTGTGTAGTGCAATTCTGACAGTTCTCTGGATTCCACTGAGATGGTAAATAATATATATAATATATACAATAATAGAATATATTATTTACCATTATATATATTATATATCTCAACTAGTCTAAAATTAATAAGATTATTAAATAATGCACAATATTTAGTGAATCAAGACTTACCCATAGGAAATCATAACACAAACATAAGTAAGAAAAAGTCTTCCAAAACATGGAAACAAAATTTAAAACTCACTGCATCAGTTGTAGTATGGTCTCCTTTTAATAGAGCCCTGCATGGATACAAAATTTGTATCCACAATCAAGTCTCAATCTGCAAACATGGTTCACAGATATAAAGCAGATATCCACATATTTGCAAGGTTCTAGGTATAAAATTTTGATCCATGTCCATCTGCATTCTGCAAACGTAATCCGCAGATATACATAGATTTCCACTGTTAACACTGGCTTTATCTAGGCAGAATTTACAAGATCTTAGGAAGACTAGGCATAAAACTTCTTTTGGTTTAAAAAATAATCCAAATTCATGAGCCTAGGAAAAGATTAATTGAAGTCAGTGGAGGAATCTCAAAGGAAAATAATTGTGCTTTTATAAAGATATCCTTAATTTGGATTTACAATATCCTTTTTCCTTTGACATGGTCTCAGTACAACTGGAGATGTATATAGCTATGAGCTTTTCCTATTTTTATTCTGAAACAACTGGGCACAATGATAGCAAGTTCATATATATTTTTTTAAACAGAACTAAGAAGGTTTGTTCAGCGGATTTCAGTTCTTTCTGTGGCTTAAGTTTCATCTTCAGACATTTAGCACTGAAATGCTATGCTCACTGGGTGCGTCTACACTGGTAAATTAAGTTGACATAAGCCTGCTTAAGTCAACTTAATTTACTCTGCATCTACACTACAGGTTCCTTAAGTCGACTTAAGACCTGGTTTTAAGTCAACTTACTGGTTAAGTCGACTTTATTAAGTCGACTTAAGCCAGTGTAGATGCAGAGTAGCCCTAAGTTGACTTAAAGGGCCCCCTGGATCCCCCCACTGACCTCCCTGCCAAGGTGCCTGGCACAGCCAGAGCCTGGCGTGCCCACCCACAGGGCACGACACAGCCCTGCCCACCCTGCTTCTATTCCCTGCCCCTGTCCCTGTCCTGCTCAGCCCCCATGCACCCTGGTACAATGGGGAAGATGCTGAGGTCCCTGGCACTTTTGAAGGGGGCCTGGGAAAGGGGGGCACCCGAGAGGTGCCCCTCTTCCCACCATGCACCACTCCCAGGTCCACCTAGCCCCTACAAGTCGACTTAGGCATCCAGTGTGGACATTCCAAGTTGATTTGGCAAGGTCAACCTTAAGTCAACGTAAATTTACAGTGTAGACATGCTAAATCGACTTACTTGGACAAATGTAGAAATAGCCACTGGAAGCTAAATGGTCAAGGCCCCTTATCAACAGTTGTAACCTTGCTTCTAAACAGTCACTTCTTTATTTGCTCTTTCAAAAACTTGATGCCATCTCCACCTGCCCAGTACTCAAATTATCCTATTTGTAAATTAATGAATAATTCAAAATTAATCACTGATTTTTCTTAAAATCCATGCTGGCCTCACTTCTACTTGCTCCTGTTGCTTGAGGTCCATAATTTTGCCTGTTTTTCCCCTCCAAGGGAGAATTGTGTGATCCTTTGTGTTTTCTCCCAAGTCACAGAAGGGATCAGAGGAAAGGAAGGGACACACCAATTAACCCAGAAAAACAGCAGTGCAATCACTTGGTCACCTGTGTCCCAGAATGAGCACCGCATGAAGAAGGTAGGGAATCGGATCCTCAACCTTCATTCCAGCTGTTTTGCACCACACAGGCTGAAAAGATGATTTTATATATTGTACAGATAACATCTTGTCCAAAAGCAGTACTGGTGTCGTCCATTAGTTTAGAGCTAATCTGAAGCTAACTTGGTTGTTTAACCATCTTAAGGTCTTCAGAACGCTCTCTTACACCGGAATCGTACTATTAGTGCTGGTGGACACCAAGGTGTTTATTCAGCTAAGTTCTTCCTGCACCTATCTATTCATTGCTGGGTCTGCAGCATTGTTTGTTTACTGCATTGTTTGTCTGCCCAGTCACCAGTTTCTATGTGTATGTCTCAAAATTCCTTGCTCTGCAAAGCAATTTAGCAACATGACTCACCAAGAGAGATTTCATGATTCAAGGTAAAAAGTTGTCCTAGGGTTTGCTCAATTCTAGTGCTCAAAGGAGTTTGAGAAAGTTCCTTGTAATTCTACAAAAAGAATCTTGCTGGTAAATGTGCTGTAATTTTGTGAGTGCTTCACTAGCCACCCTAAAGCAAAATCATGTAGTTATTCCATCTCTTGTTCATCACCTATTTACAACTAATGTGTAGAAGTATACAGTGCTGTAGTATCTTGCAGTGGGATAACGCACCCCATGTAATGATTTTGCAACAAGATATTCTGATGTACCTGGCAATATGACTCATTTTCACTGGACAAAAATGAGGGAATAAAAAGAACATTTTTTCCTTAGCTGTCACCATCATATTGTACATTTAAGATTTCATTATTACCGTACATAAAAGTGCTATTGTTACAAGCAAACACTTTCTGCACATGCTAACAGTGCTTCAGCGGTACTAGTCTTTTACATGACACCGCTGTTCTTCTTCATCACTAGTCTTATTGTCTAAAAGACAGCCTACGTTTTTAATGAGGACTGACTCATTTATGACTATCATTCTACCCTCAGACTGTTGGAACTGATTATAGAGCTAACCAGACAACTTTTTAACGGAAAACTGTGAAACTATTTGCCAAAAATATTCTGACGCAATATGTTTAAGCTTTCTGTATTCTCAAACATTTATTGTACAGCTCAAATATGTCAGACACCTGCTTGAACACTAAGGCTATGTCTACACTTGCAAGTTAGGTCGACTTAAGGAGGCTTAAGTCGACCTAACTTAGTCCCTGTCCACACCAGGCTTTTATTAAGTTGATTTAAGAAATTCTTTAAGTCGACTTAATGAAAGGTTAGGTCGACTTAACAAGAACTACCGGTTAGGTCAACGTAACCCTTAAGACGATTCCTTAGGTCGACCTAAGCACAGTGTGGATACTTAAGTCTACTTTATTAGGTCGACCTAAGGGCAGTTAGGTCGACTTACTAAGTCCCAGTTCAGGGAAACCACTTCGTTAAGTCAACCTAACAAGGTCGACTTTAGGTCGACTTAAAGTCGACCTTATTAGATAGACTTAACCAAATTGACCTAACTTTCTGTAGTGTAGACATAGCCTAAAATATTCCGAGGAAAGAAATTAACCATGAAACATGGTTAGATATATAATCATTAAATATTTGTTTTTAAGACTAAGGAGTCACCAAAATATTGTTACCACCAACAGTAAAGATTTTACTTCCAGCTGATTTCAAACTTAGATTGTCTAAAACTCAGACTCTTAAGTGTCTAATCTAAATCTAGAAGACTGATTTCCTCAGACGTGGCTATGAGAGAGCAGAGAAACTGCCAACCAGCACTGCAGAGGTTAAAGAAACCCTTTGGGTTCAGCCCCTATCATGCCTGCAGCCTTTGCCAGGCTTAGAGGGCAGAGAAAAGAAAGGAGCCTGGCTCAGCTGGGGGCTGACTGGCAAGGAGGCAGGAGCGCTCTGTCTTCCTGCCCTAAGGGTAGATAAGTGAACTGCCAGCCAGTGCAGCTACTTGAGGCAAGTAAGGGCTCCTCTGCCAAGGGGAGTTTGTAAATAAGCCCTAGTACTGAGGGCAACTGACTAGTTGGGCCCCAGAGTTATAGTGAGCCTCACCCCAACCCTAGCCAGTGAATACCATGCCAGAAGGAACTGGGGACCACAGGAAGGCACCATCCCTGACCAAAGGGGAAATCTTATTGGCTTCAAGCTCCAGGAAACTGGACTGGTGGGACCACACCCCAAACTGAAGAGAGTTGTAGGAAGTAGCTCAGGGAAGCAGGTCTTGACCACCCAATCCCACCAGGAGAGAGACCCATCTCTGCTATTTATGAGTAGACCTACACAGGGCCCCGGGCTGGTACCCTATAGAGAGGGAGGTCCCTGGTCCCCTATCACTTCCTCTGGCACTATAGACTGATAGGCCAGCAATCTAGTCACAAGGCGACCTGGGCATGGAAGACCCTATCACAATGGTTTATTTGTAGATTAATTCAGACTCAAATCAAGGCAAGTTTGGATTTACTCTGTTTATAAGGTTTAAAAGACATTCTAGATTGTATTATATATTTAAGAACAGAAAAACTGACATGCAGCATTAGACAAATGCCCTTCTAGTCCAGTATCCTGCCTCTGACAGTGGCTAGTACCAGAGCTTCTGGGGGAGGGTACGGAACAGAACAATTTTAGAGAGTTACACCCCATCTTCCCATTGCAGTTTCTGTCAATCACCCTGAGTGTGGGGACCTCACTGACCTCTCTAATAGACAGTGATAGACCTATCCTCCCTGAATTTAGCTAGTTCTTTTTTTAACCCAGTAATATTTTTCACCATCAGAACATCCCATTTAAATGAGTTCCATGGTTAATTGTGCATTTGTGGAGAAGTATTTCCTTTTGTTTTTATTAAACCTACTGTCTATTAATTTCATATAGTCATCCCTGGTCTTTTTATTATGGAAAGACTAAATAACAATTTTTGTCCACTTTATTCACGATTTTAGAGATCTCTATCATATCACTCCTCAATCTTCTCTTTCCTAACATGAACAACCTTAATCTTTTTAGTCACCCTTCATATGGAGACTAGTCCATATCCTTGATCATCTTTGTTGTTGTTCTCTGAAACTTTTCTAGTTCCATTATATTCTTTTTTAGATGAGAACTAGACACAATATTCAAGGTGTGGGTGTACCATGGATTTATATAATGCCATTATGGTGTTTTCTATCTTATTCTCTCTCCCTTTTCCAATAGTGCCTAACATTCTGTGAGCCTTGTTGATTGGTGCTCTACATTAAGCTGGAGTTTTCAGAGAACTAGCCATGAAGAGTTCAAGATATTTTTCTTGAGTGGTAACATCTAATTTAGAAACCATCATTATAGATATGCAGTTGGGATTATGTTTTCTAATGTGCATTACTTTGCATTTATCAATGTTGAATTTCATCTGCCATTTTGTTACCTAATCAGCCAACTTTGTGGAATCCCCCTTTAACTCTTCATAGTCATCTTTGGACTTAACTACCTTGAATAATTTTGTATCATCTGCAAACTACTACTTTATTGTTTGTTCCCTTTTCCAGCCCGTTAATAAATATGTTGAACAGCACACATCCCAATGTAAATCCTTGGAGGACCCTCACTGTTTACCTTTCTCCCATTGTGAAAATGGACCATTTAGTCTAACCCTTTGCTTCCTATATTTTAACCAGTTACTGATCAAAGAGAAGACATTCTCACTTATCTCATGACTACTTAGCTTCCTCAGGAGCCTTTGGTAAGGGACCTTCTTAAAGGATTTCCAAAAACACAAGTACACTATATGGACTGGATCACCCTTCTCCACGTGCTTGTGGAAATCCTAAAGAATTCTAATGGGTTGGGGAGGCATGGTTTCCCTTTACAAAAGCCATGTTGACTCTTCTCCAACAAATCATGTTCATCTGTGTGTCTGACAATTCTGTTCTTGACTATAGTTTCTACCAATTTGCCTAGTACTGACATGACTATGACAACTAGGATCGCCTCTGGAGCCCTTTTTAAAAATTACTCTCACCCAAGTCGTGATGGAGTAAAGGAAAGATGACGTCTGTTCTGGATCTTTGATAATCAGGCCCTAAAAGACTCGAGTTGGGCTTTCAAAATCAGTGGACACTTTTGAAAGTATAAGACAGGAATGGACAAACTTTTTGGCCTGAGGGCCACAGCCAAAGTTACAAGCTGTGGGGGAAGAGGTGGAGCTTGGAGGGGGTGTGGTCATCACACCACCCATATGGTAGGAGGGGTGGGGCTAGGAGAGGAGATTTGAGGGGAAGGGTGTAGCCGGGAGGGAGAGTGGCAGACCTTCATGGCACTAGAGGGCACTGGCCAGAGCGCAACAACAGCTAATCAGAGCTGATCAGCTGTTGCTGCACACTGGCTGGGAAGGTGTGGAGCCAAGAGGGGAGAGCAGCACCTTGCTCTTCCCAGGGCTCTGCTGGGCCCATGTTGTAGTGGGGAGGGTCAGGAAGGGTACAGGCAACTACAGTCCGGGCCACCAGGTGGCTCACCTGGTGAGCCAGATTAAAGGCTCCCAGGGGCCATAGTTTGCCCATCTCTGGTCTAAGAGAGAGTTTTAGAGATCTAACATCAAGTCCATATTTACTGTGAGATGGAAATAGGTAAGTAGATAAAATTACTATCATTTTACTGATGAGAAAACTTGGATATAGTGTGACTGAATAACTTACCTAATGATCAAGGCACAAATTCTCCACAAGAGAGAGCAAGTGGTTCCAGGGGGTGAAGAGTTAATGTCAAATATTTTTTTTCTCTAGAGGGTAAAGAAGGATAAGGCCAGCATTGTTTCACTGGAGATTGTGGCAGTCAGAGCACAATGACAGCATCTAGCTGCTATGACGATTGGTACTATGGGCAAGACTAAAAAAATAGTAGCCTAAATTTAGACTTCTGAACCCATGTTGAGGCACTGAAATAAGGGGGTAAGGGCCTAAATTTAGACTCTTATTTTTTTTAAAGTGTCTTGGACTATTTATATCTCTTAGATTTTTAGAAATGTGTCCTGAGCACCAAAACAATTTCTATCTTCTCCACCGTAACCAAAAAAGAGTCAAGACCCAGAGAGGTAAACAGAAAAGAGTGAGCATGAATGCTTTTTTCACCTTTAAAGATATTGAACTGTGACAGGAAACAAAAAAGGGTGTCATGAAGTAGCATTTCCATGTAGCTTTGACTATTAAACTTAATTACATATAACCTCCTTGGGTTTAAAAGAGCATGGTCCCCTTAAAATCTTTTCTGAAGCAGGGGAAGTGCTGGTGGTTCTGGGGGAGGAGAGTGGAGACAATGCGAGAGCAGAAGAGGTATGTATGTTTGGCACTCTACACTAGAGTCTACAGTGACCAGGCTCTCATGTAGCAAGTGGCTGAAAACCAGCCTGAAGCCTGGGAGGGACAGAGAGGTCACCCGGGGATATCCCAGAATGAGACTCAAGAGAAGAACAGAACCAGAAAGGAATCTCCTGTGAAGGACAAACCAGAGCTACACCCAATGTTACCCACAGCTGTCTGAGGTTGTGAGTACCAAAACTTGTGACTCTGCATGGGGAATAAAGAGGGAAGGTATAGCTAGTTAAGGGGAAAGGTTGTTGCTCTGTGTGGGTTTTCAGAGAGCAACGAAGAGGGCACTGGAGGGGTTTGCTGGGGAAAGTTCACTGTTGCTGAAGATGACCAGGAACACCCAAGACTCACTGCCAGAATGGAACTCAGCCCAGGCTTCCTGAACTCTCAGTGCAGAAGCATTGTTCAGTGTCTATCCTTTTATATTGTGGTATTACTGGTCCTCCTGTAGGTAACCATGTTTTACTGCTCCCTGTTTCATCTCCCCCTGTTGTTCACCTCTCTGGGAATAAATATTTTCCTTTCCTATGTACACTGTATTGTTCGTGTGTGTGTGTGTGTGTGTGTGTGTTCTGGTGGAGTAAGAACAGGGGCCACTGTGGTGGAAGGGAGTTTCCCTGTTGCATCCTGTATACACCTTTTCTTGAACAGACCCACCTGCAGAGGAAACTCCATCTTGGCAAGGAGGACGCTATAGTTACATACACAGATTAAAAACAAATCACTCTTGGAATGCAGCAGCCATCATGCTCTTCAGGTAGGTTTTCCACAGATCCTTAGATTCTAATGGAGATGTTCAGAATTAAAATCTCTGAAGCTCAAGTACCTGCTAACTGTGAAGGTGCCAGCTGCCTTCTCATATGTGTTTTGGTAACCATGGTGACTTAGTTTGATACACAGTCTCTTTTTAAAATAAAGAATTGTAAAATGCAAAAAGTGAGTAGGATCAGATTTACAGTGTAGATGGAAATATTTGCTGTAAATTAATTCTCTATTTGACCATTTGAAAAAAAAAAAGGTGTGAAGTTAATTCAAAGCAATTATTTCTAGCAACAGGCAAGCAGCAACACATGAATGTGGCCAAATGTTTGTGAGGAAAAATAAAAGGAGCAAGCAAAATAAACAATTCTACATGATTTTTTTTTTTTTTTTACAGGATAGTATGATTACCTTCTGCAATCTGTAGGCAAAAAATTACTGTGTTAGCCTGTGAGAATACAGCTCGCTGTTAAGGAGTATGAACCCAATGTGATATGCCCATGCAGAACCCTGATAATGAGAGAGGCAGCAAAAATGCTGTATGATGATTCTGAAAATCAGGTGGCTCCAGTAACCAAGGAGGGGGTAAAGGAATGGTAACAGTTATCCTTCCAACATATAAGCTGGTGTCGCAGCCACAGGGGACACACATTGGTATACTAGCTGATTCGGTGGGTGCGTGAATTCCATACTTCTTGCCCCTGCTTAGTGCCTTTCACAAGGTCAGTTATTTGTACCTTGTGCTTTGAACTTCAGCCAAGTGGAAGATATTTGCTAGTAGCAGTCAGTGGATATTTTATGTGCACATCTCAATTAGAGATGGCTTAGTATGCTATTAATATTATTGTTCATCAGCAAGCTTAAGATTTACATTATTAGATGAAATTAAGACCAGTAAAAAATTTATAGCTCTGTATTTCTTGCAGTGAGTAGGCTTCCTTTGTCATTAACAAAGCCATCTGTAGCTCAAAATGCAGCACAATAAATGTGCTGTCTGTGAACATTTAATGGCATGTAGCCAAGGAAGGAGCAGCAGGGTTTGATTAAGTGTGGAAAAGGTTGCCTTTGTGTTTTCCACTAAATTAAAGCATTTTTTCTTGGATTTTGTTATCCTGTTACTATCTGTTCAGTATACAGAAGCAGAGACAGTAGAATTTGCCTTAGTAATTTTGTTCTACTGTATTTAATTTGAGATTTTTGCTGTAAGCCTAATTTAGGACCAGAGCTTCAACTGGTGTGGGGCCATGTAGTGCCAGTGATGCCAATTTACACCAGCTGAGGATCTAGCATACAGAATTTTCAAGAACTAAACCCAAATTGCATTGTTAATTATAGAGGCTATGTCTACACTTGCAAGTTAGGCTGATTTAAGGAGGCTTAAGTTAACGTAACTTAATGCCTGTCAACACCAGGCTTTCATTAAGTTGACTTAAGAAATTCCTTAAGTCAACTTAATGAAAGCTTAGGTAGACTTAATAAGAACTGCCAGTTAGGTCATTTTTATTTGGCAAATCTTTTGGAACATCACTGGAATTATGTTTTGAATGAGTTGATATCAATCATTACATTATAGGTTTAATTATATTGTGGTTTCTGAGGTAGATGCCAGAAAGGTATTGTTATTAAGTACATATTATTTCCATATAGAAATATCCTGCATTGCTAACGATTTACAAATGAAGGAAAATTACAAAATTGCAAAAACTTTTTTTCAGTGACCCTGCAATTATTATAACCTTACTTGAGCATGGTTTTTCAAGTTAGTTACCAACTCTTTAACATGCAGTTATGACAGACTGACTACAATACAGGAGGAGACCTATCTTTCCCCTTTCCATCTTCATAACTTTGTAGACAGCAACTTTTTGGAATTTTTTGTATTCAGGTTACCTTTCCCTACAAATGATAGACAAGCATTTTAAACTTTAATCCTATAATCAATGTTGTGCAGATGGACCCTTGTTCTCACATGGCATCCCAATGTCCACAAAGTTATGGAATTGCCTCTTCCAAGTACAGGAAAATTAACGTAGTTTCTCAGATATTTGTATATGGTAATTGATTGCA
Source organism: Pelusios castaneus (assembly GCA_007922175.1). Lineage (NCBI taxonomy): Eukaryota > Metazoa > Chordata > Testudines > Pelomedusidae > Pelusios > Pelusios castaneus. The sequence goes on from ML685797.1 coordinate 8,683,604, forward strand.
CATACTGATTTGTGTATTACACCTTAAAATGGGCTCCATCATTGAAGTACAGAAGGATTAACGGGTTTTAAAATAAAGGATGGAAGACCAGCACCAGCCAGATAAGAGTCCAGCAAGCACAGGAAACAATGTGCTCCATCAACTTGTGCAACTTTTTTTAAATGGGTCACTTTCTCTTATGAACAGTTTCTCTGGCTGGGAACAAAACGGCCAATAGGATTTTGCTGTAACTCCCATATGTCACTGACAGCTGATTTTGGTTTGTTTGGGTAATTTTTATATAAATTCACTTTTGCATTAAGTTACTGTTATGGTTTCACTTTTGTTGCAGGCTTCAAGCCCCTCCACAGTTGCTGATTGCATCATGACAATATCTTCTACCTGGTAATTAGGCCTGACCATCGAGAACCTTGCCTTAGGGGTGAAAAAGAAACTAACACCCAGTATGTTTTTAGAAACACTCTTCTTATTCCAAATATTCTGGTAATAAAACAGCCACACAACTTGTCCTCTGGAATGTATCATGGTTAACTGTTGTTAACTACTGAGCTTTTCAAAGGCTACGATCTAGAGTATGTTGCTACAGTGCTGGACACATTCAGGCTAGTGGGGCTCATGTTTGTTCCCTAAAAATAGCTGTATTGACAACACTTGGATGCTGAGGTTCAGTCTCAGAAGCCCACTGACCTCTCTAGATTTCCACACCCAAAGTGCAAGGTCAAAGCACTGTCAACACAACTATTTTTTAGAGCACTAGCCCTGCTAACCAAATCTATTCAACCTGGATGGGCAGCTGACTCTAAAATATCATGTAAATACAGTCCTAATCTGAAAACCTGATGGGTCACAGACTTTTCACCCATTTCCCCTTCATTCAGGCCAATAACTTAGTTCTGACAAAAGCAAGTTTTCCAGAAAGGCATCTAAGTCTTGATCTGAAGGCTTCAAGAGAGAGAGTTGCATTATCTACATTTGATGAGGGCCTGGTGGGGAAAAAAAACACAACATCATATAGCATAGTTAAATGCAAAGCTGATAACTATTCCAAATGGGGTAACTACCCCACACTGCCTGTAGAGTTGTTCCCATACTATTCTCAGGGGACATCACTGACCCCAGTGGACTATAACCCTGAAGATGAGTGTGAACACCATGACCTCCTTTACCTTCTCAGGGACTTTGACTGGAGGCAAGACTCCTGACCTATTGCCTTCCTCAGCACAAGGGATAGGAGAAATAAGATGAGGTGGTGGCACAAGTTTTGTGACACACACAGATGCATCACCATCAATGAAAAAATTACAGCTAGGACCAATGCACAGATAATCTGACTTAGACACTTTCCAATTCACTAACCTCATTGGAATCTACCACGGTAGTGGCAGCTGTAATTTAAATCACTTCAAACAGAACTGGTTGCTACATGGAAGGGGAAAACCAATTAGCAGTTTCCCTGATTTTACCACATGGAAAAAATCCCTTCTAAATGTCAAAACTAGTGATCAGCCAAGCCCTAGCCTTTTCAAATATCCAGCAACTGGCTTAAAGATAGGAAGGGGAGGGCGTGCGTGAGGGATGATTCACAATGGCTACGCCATCTAGGCAGCAACATGTATAAAACCCCTTCATGCTCCATCAGAACTAAAAAGGAACCAATCACCTAACACCACCCTCCCCTTTCTTCAATGGCAGCAGTGATAGACCAGACAGGTCTGAGGCTGTGTCTACACTTGTAAATTAAGTCGACTTAATTTACCCTGCATCTACACTACCGTTTTCTTAAATTGACTTAAGCAGCTTGCTTAAATCATCTTAAGGAAAATAAAGTCGACAATGAAAATTAAGTCGACTTTATTTAACCTAGAATTACTTCGATTTAAGGCTTAATTCAACTTTTTAAAATTGACTTAAGCCAGTGTAGATGTGGGGTAGCCCTAACTCGACTTAGGGCTACCCCAGAACTACACCAATGCCCTCCCTGCTGGGGGGGGGGGCACAGAGGGAACCTGGCATGCCCCACCCAAAGGGCAGGGCAGACCCCTGTGTGACATTGTCTGGATTTAGGGAAGCATTTATGATATTATTTTCTATGGGTGTCTCATAAATGCTATAATCCATAGGAACTATGTCATGTTTGGTATCAATAGAAAGGTAGTAATTTGCTGGGAATGATTATATAGTTTATGTATAGGAATTGTATTTGTATTAGAAGTTAGGAATATGGTTGTTATATCTATACTTTAACTTGTGCGATTCTGGGGAAACACCCCAGACAGGATGTCTACAACCATTGTCTCCTTAATGGCTCATCAGGTTTCTCCCTGGGCCCATTGTGCCTGGGAGTGTCCTTAACATTAAGGAGACAATGGTAGTAGACATCCTGTCTGGGCTGTTTCCCCAGAATTGCACAAGTTAAAGTATAGATATAACAACCATATTCCTAACTTCTAATACAAATACAATTCCTATACATAAACTATATAATCATTCCCAGCAAATTACTACCTTTCTATTGATATCAAACATGACACAGTTCCTATGGATTATAGCATTTATGAGATATTAATACAAAATAATATCATAAATGGTTCCCTAAATCTGGACAGCGTCACACCCTGCCCACATGCCCTGCCAGGGTCTCTGTCCCCCTTTGCCCCATTGTACACAAGGGGTGCCCCCACCTGCTACCGTGGACCTGCCCAAGGTCCCCCTAGCCCCTAGAAGTCGACCTAGGCATCCACTGTGGATGCTCTAGTTCGACTTTGCAAGTTCCCTCCTAAGTCGACTTTAAATTTAAGCGTGGACATGCTAAGTCAACTTAACTAAGTCAACTTTAAGTCAACTTAGTTAAGTCGACTTAGCTAAAGTCGACTTAAATTTACAAGTGTAGACTTAGCCTGAGAGCCTAAGATCAGATGTAGCATGTGTCTACTGTTACCACACAATTGAGCATAGAGACTGAAGAATGGTGGGGGAAGCAGAAAGAAAAATACAGCAGCCACAAATGCTGAAAGCAAAGCAGGGCAGAGAGAAAGGAAAGGAGACATGTTATGCAGAACATTGGCTCAGCTATCCCCAGCTGAGATCTGGCCCCAGAAAGCATTTCCATTGCTCCCAGCCTCAAAGCCACACCCTGGCTAGTGAGGTGAGTATTTCTATTATTCTACCTGTACCACATTCCTCCTTGAAAGATGTGACACAAAACAGCCATTGTTTCTTTCTTCAGCAGTGAAATTTCAATCATAAATAAATTACTGAGCAACACATTCTGCAGTTCCTTATTGAATACACATTCATAACATCCACATCACTATAATAAAAATAGTGCTGTGGACACTGACGGGGGAATATATATCTAATTCTTACATTGTCTTATATTGTTCTAGGTACTTTTCTCCAAACAAATAGCTATAATTATTCCATTCTGGCTTAGACTGCTTTGCCAGCGCCTGTCATGCACCAGCAGTCATCTGCAGAGGCACAATCTCTACACTTTCTAACACTGCATCTATAATAGATTCCCCTGAATTATAACAGTGCCTACAATCTTTAAAAGAATATATCAATTATAATATAATCATAGAAATTTAAGACTGGAAAGGACCTTGCTAGGTCATCTAGTCTATGTCCCTCCACTGAGGTAAGATTAAGTACTATCTAGACCATTCCTGACAGGTGTTTGTCTAACCTGTTCTTAAAAATCTACACTGATGGCAATTCTACAACCTCCCTTAGTAATTTGTTCCAATGCTTAGCTAGTCTCACATTTAAGCAATTTTTCCTAATGTCTAACCAAAATCTTCCTTACTGCAGTTTAACTTAGTTCTTCATTACTTCTTGCCCTGTCCTCTTTGGGTTAAGGAGAACAATTTATCACTGTCCTCTTTATAACCTTTTATATTATTTGAAGACTATTATCACATCCTCCCTCCTATTCCTCTTCTCCAGACTAAACAAACTCATTTTTTTTTTCAATCTTTCCTTTTAGGTATTGGTTTTTGCAACTTCAATCATTTTTTTTGTTGTCCTCTGGATGTCTTCCAAATTGTTCAGATCCTTCTCAAAATGCAGTATTCCAGATGAGGCACTATGTTTGCTGAGTAGAGCAGAAGGTTTACTTCTAGTGTCTTTCTCACAACGCTCCTGCTAATATATCCTAGAATGATGTTCACTATTTTTGCAACTGTATTACATGGTTCACTCAGTTTCGATCCACTATAACACCCAAATTCTATTCCACAGTACCCCTTCCTAGGTAGTCATTTCCCATTTTGTATTTGTGCTATTGATTATTCCTTGCTTAGTGTAGTACTTTGCATTTCTCTTTATTGAATTTCATCCTATTTACTTCAGACTTTTTCCAGTTTGTCAAGATAATCCTATCCTCCAAAGCACTTGCAATCCCCCCCCAGCTTGCTCTCATCTGGAAACTTTAATTATATTTTCTGTGCCATTATCCAAATCATTTATGAAGATATTGAATAGAACCAGACCCAGGATAGATCCCTATGGGACCCATTCAATGTGTCCTTTCATTTTGACAGCAAACCATCTATAACTACTTTGAATATGGTTTTCCAACCAACTGTTCTGCTACCTGATAGTAGGTTTGTCTATGCTATATTTCCCTAGTTTGTTTATGAGAAGGTCATCTGAGGGAATATCAAAAGTCTTATTAAATCTGGAATATTTCACCTGTACTGCTTCCCCCAGTAGTTTGCTAAAGTCTGCCTTCTTGAAATCCATTGTCTTTGTTCTGTTGTTTTCCCTCCTGCCATTCCTTAGAATTATAATCTATAACATTCCATGATCACTTTCATCCAAGCTGCCTTCTACCTTTGAATTCTCAACCAGTCCCTTCCTATTTGTTAGAATCAAATCTAGAACAGTCTTTCCCCTACTCACTTTTTCCACCTTTTTCAATAAAAATTGTCTCTAATACATTCCAAGAACTTTTTGACTAATCTGTTCCCTTCTGTATTATTCTCTCCTAAGATGTCTCTATAGTTGAAGTCCCCTATCACTACCAAGTCCTGTGCTTTGGTTGATTTTATTATTTCTTAAAAACAAATACTTTTATTCCTGTAGTATATTCCATTCATAAATACCAGAGCAATTAATTAGACCTCACGAACACCTCTGATATAAAATACCTCCTGAATTGCAAATGGAATAACTTAAAAATATAGTGCTCATGTGGCTTCACTGATCCAGGAACAGGGACACCTGACTTTGACTTTTATGCTTCAACCTTCTTCTACTCTTTTAAGCCATCATTCAAAGCCCATTGAAATCAACAGGAGTTCTTTCATTGACTTCAAAGAGGTTTGGATGAGACCCTTAGACCCTTTGAGGGATAGACAAATTCAATTCTTAATTGATATTAAAGATAAGGAGACCTGTCATACAATGGTCCCTCCTGAAATGCCCTCCAGTGGCAGGCTATAGCGGAACAAGTATACTTATTCAGTTTCCCTTCTTCAGAATCCCCAATAACTCCACACCATGCCTTTTCAACTCAATAGTGCTCCTCTTTAGGCCAGTTTATTACAACAAAACCCAGCACAAAATAGTCCATAACAAAAGCTGCAGAACATCCTCCACTTATCTCCACCTATTCCATCACAATAAGTGGGTGGGTTGCACTCACCGCTTGAGCCCTCTCTGGTTGTGTGGTCACGGTACTACCATTCTTGTCAGGGAGCAGTGCTCCTTGCATGCTGTCAGATTATATCCGTGGGTCTTCTGTGGACTGGGCAACAAAATGGGAAATAAAAATAGAAACAGTTCTTTGTCCATCAGGGCCAATTATAAACAAAATATTTTTGTAAACTTTATGAGCCAAATTCCTTCTCTGGGGTTGAATCAGCAGGAATTCTTCTTAGCCCCCGCAACATTGATTATGGCCAGTAATTAACCTTGGCCTGCCCTAGGTCATCTGGCTACAACCTAGGTAACAACATCCCTCTTGATTCCTCTGGCTCCAGCCAGAAACTGACACGCACACAGCAGGAAGATCCTTTTATTTCAGCTTGGTGGGCTTGATTGGCTGTTGCTGGTCCCCAGCCCTTCTGGCTGCCAGAAGACTGATTCCCAAAACAGCTGCTCATGTCCTCACAGCAAACTGTTTTGTGGGGCACAGCCCAGCAGGGCAGCAGTATCTCCAGTAGGAAGCCACCAGATGTTCATATACCTAGTCACAGTAAACCACTCAAAAATAACAAAACAAAGTCACAGACTCCAAACCAGGCTGGCCGCACATTATCAGAGAGAATGATAAGTTAGAATCCTGCCTTTCTTTCTCCCACAGAGGGTTAGATTAAGCCATCATCCGTATCAGATTATTTATTCTCTGTCATTTGCATTTAGTGTCACCAGCATCTGTGTTATTTTACATAAGAGATAAGCAAAACCCCTTACTTGAACAGGTGGCCAGTTACAGAAGTAGTCTCACTGAAGACATTCATGCTGCCCAGAGAAGCATACAACTTTGCAACAATATTTTTCCTCTGAAAACAGGGAAATCATCTCAGGAGGACTTTGCATCAGTCTCCCAGATTACCCAACTGCTCTGACTAGAAGTAGAGCCAGTTCATAGACATAATAAAATGACAGTCATGAAGCAGGTGCCAGTATTATTCTTGGTCATATTAATTTCTGGGCATTTTACATAAAGAACTTAATTAATTGATTTATGCTACATAAAAGATACCTTGCTGAAGAATGCAGATTAGATCAAATCATATCAGGAAGCAACTATGACAAATTACCCAGTGCTAATCAGGGTTGTCAGGAAACTGGCCTATCCCATGGCTTGCAGACAATGTGGGTAGTCTTTTATCTGTAAAAATCTTTTGCCAGAAGGAATGGAGCGTTTTATTTGAATGTATCAAATAATTGAATAATCCCATTAACCAAGATGCTTCATAAATTGAACAAAAATACTCTTTTTGCACAGATAGAACTGGTTCAAATATTTACATAGGAGGATCTTTCTAAAATGCCTGCCAATAAGTTATAAACAGGGATATCTTTTGATAAATGACTCATTGAAATGTCATTTTAACAAGTATGACTTCTTGCTTTATTCAGTAAAAAGACTAAACAGTTTGATAAAACCATGTCTCCTGTTAATTGTTCTTTTTATAGTAATGGTGGCTATTAATAAAAAGGGAACTGCATAGAAAAGATTTCAAATTTTGCACACATTTGCACAATTAGAAATGCATTTTCTGAAGTTTGTCTCTGCAATTAACTAGAGCACTGGTGCATAATTAAGCAGTTATTTGCTAATTGTATCTCATCAGAAAAGCCAAGATGTTAAGTGAAATTTACTAATGTACTTCATTTCATTTTCTAATGCACCAAACCAAGATCATTATCACCAGGTACTAAAAATGAAGTGGTTAAGCATTTTTTTAAAATTATCAGAGTGTAAGTAATGACTCAGTATCATCAGAGTCTTATCCATAACCATGTGATAGCATTCTAATAGCTTTCAGTTTGCAAGTGATTTATGGTGTGATTTTAACATATTTTCTTGTAATCAGCAATAAAAATCAAGCCAATAATGCAAAAGTGGGATGAATATAATTTGCACACTGCATGTAAGTCTTCCAGTTAAGAGAATTCAAAAGATTCACAGCAAGGTTATTTGGACTGTTGATCTCCGACATTTGAATAACAGTCTTGGAATAACCACCAAGGTAGCTCACAGCAGTTGAAGTCACAACATTTACGAATGATGGTTGACATTTACTTGTGATAGTTAAATGTCTAGATCTCAGTAATTTTGTTCTGAGAAATACCCCTACATTAAGAGTTACTCCCTAAAAAGCGACTGAGGAATACATGTTTTATACTCAGATATCTTCTGATCATATTCATTACAGTAAATAATTGATTACAGTAAATAAAATAAATTTGGTCTGATGAATAACTGGGGGCACTGCTAAGTGAGTGGAGTCTTAATATTCTTGAATAGCCAAATAATAGGAAAACAAGTCAGCCTGTCAGACAATAAGGGATTGTGTTTTAAAATGGATGAGATGGTGAGAACTAAATAAAGCCATGAAATAACAGCTCATGACACATCTCTTTTCTTATATGTCTAGATCTCTATGAATATATGTTTCCGTGTTTGTGCATGTTTGATCACAATTACAGTCATCTGATACCACTTTAAATAATAAATAATAACAGGATAAGAGTGATGGGCACTGACTGAAAATGAAAGTGCAAAAATAATAAACGAATGGATGCCAAATGCTGTGAAGTTGGAGAATTGCTAAGAAACATGTTCACTGTTAGTGGCAGAAAAGGAAGGAGGGTAGCAGTGGGAAGGTTAATCAAGGAACTCAATGAAATTTAAGTTAGAAAAGAAGTTTGTGAGACTGATTTTATTTAACCAAACTGGTCCCTTTGTTTCTTTTCTATAAAAGTATTTCATTTCAATTTATTCAAGTCTTCTGGCAATGTAGGCTAAATGAACGGCAGTCAGTGGCTCTATAACTTTACACACCCCCAAAAGAGGTTTGCTCACGAGCAGTCATGTCCCATGTGGCTCTTCTATTATCTCTTTTAGTTACAAATAATTCTTTCTGTCTGTCTTGCCTGACCACAAGAACTTATTTATAGTAATAATTTTTTGCCACAGTAATTTATTTGGCTTGCTACAATTTTTAGAGGAATGAAGGCCACCATACTATGTATGGCAAATCAGCAAGAAGCTTCATGTTTGATGCTGTTTGTCCTGGTAGGTAAAATATTACAACACTATTAAGTCTTTTTTTATTAACTTATTTTAAAATACAGCAAATTACTATATCTTAATTTTAAAAAGTCCAAAAATAGAAATAAGCATATGTTTATTTGTCAATTTTTAAATAATTATTTTGATTTACGTCATTCTGAGAACTAGTTAGACAATGCCTCCAGGAACAGATGTACACCATGTGAAACCAAGAGTGGAATACATATTGACATTAAATTATTTCACTTCTACTGATTATTAATTAGATTATGTCATAGGGTAGCCATGCCTCTGGCACACTCCTGGAACAGGCCAAGGCCCAACTGGTGCACCTGCCTTATTTTTCCTTTTGAGACTCCTCAGTAACTCTGTTGCCCTAATAATACCCATCCTTGCGAACTAGTTGATTACAAAAACATTGTGCAGATAATCCAAAATATTAAGTCCCAAACCATAGTCCATTGATGTCCCAGTGCAAGTAGTCCTTAAAATGCAAGACATCTTATCCCTTGATGTAACATATACCACATTTCAACATTTTCCACCACACCCAGACTCTTTGGCTTTGTCTGCACTTGCTAAAATTAGTTTGAATTAGTTAGTTCAAACTAACAAATCAAACTTATTTTAGTTAGTTCGAATTAGCTTAATTTGAACTAAGCAAGTGCCATGAATGGCACTTGCTTAGTTTGAATTAGTGATCCCCATTCATTTCAATGGCCGGTTAGTTCAAACTAAGAAATTAGTTCGAATTAACATGGCCACATTGGTTAATTCGAACTAGTTAGTTTGAATTAACCCTTTAGTTCGAATACCCTATTCGAACTTTTTAGTTCCAATTAAGGAAGCCCTTAATTCGAACTAACTAAAGCCTAGTGTAGCCATGACTTTAGTTAGTTCGAATTAAGCCTCCTTAATTCGAGCTAACTTGCCAGTGTAGACATAGCCTTTGATGGTCTTTTGTACCACTACCAGAATAGCCACCCCAACCCTTCCAGCTTGAGTGCAATTCTGCTTTTACTCATCGGAATCTTTATAGCCTCTGTTCTGGAAGATCATCCTCCCTCAGGAAGCATCCCTCAATCCCCCTGACCCCATTGTTCCTCTGGGTTTATCACTCAGGCATGGAGATGTCTCTTGCATTCACATAGCATGAAGTTGAATGTAGATTTAGTTTAAAAAGTGAACATTTATTAAACAATGCACTGCCCTTTCCATGTGGCTGAGTTGCTTCAATTGCAAAACATCTGGGGAACATGGTCCCTCTGACTCCATTTCCACTCATTGTGATACATCTTTGCTGTTTTACAAAGCATATATAATATATATATAACACAAATAATTGACTCTGGGACTGCTACCCCATGTCAGTGAAAAGTTGCTAGTTCATGTCTGAGATAAACTCACCTCTTTACCAGACACTCAGCTGGTTAAATAGTCTTTGAGGTAGTTTGGTCTCCTCAACAGGTGAAAACACCAGGAGTAACCTATCCCTGTTTCCCTGTCACCTTAGTCTGTGTACACCAAACTATCTCTCTCCTCCCAGCCTCTGAGGTGACCTCTGGATGGTTTTCTGTCTCTCTGTCCTGTTATGATCTCTGTGTCTCTATAACTCTCTCCAGGTGTTGTATTTGCTACATGCCCCCTCTTCTTTCAGACACCTTAACCCTCTTAGCTCCCCACCTTAGCCACTGCATCACTCATGCTGTTTGTCATGTCTTTTCTCCGCTGATTTTTTTTGTTCTTGCCCCTGCATCATTGTAGAAAAATGTGTTATTTTCTATCATGATATTACTATGCTTCTGTCTCATGGCTCCCTACGTCTTCAGTGAAGATATCAACTGCAGCCATTTGCACTCAACCCTGTCTTTCCAGTAATTAGGTGAGTCTTCTCTGGAACATAGGCTATGTCTACACTAGAAAAAGTTAGGTTGTCTTTGTTAAGTCGAGTTAACAAAGTGGTTTCCCTGAACTGGGACTTAGTAAATTGACCTAACTATTCTTAAATCGACTTAATAAAGTTGACTTAAGGGTTAATAGATGTCCACACTGTGCTTAAGTCGACCTAAGTAGTTAACTTAAGGGTTAGCTCGACCTAACTGGTGGTTCTTACAAAGTCGACTTAAGCTTTCATTAAGTCGACTTAAGGAATTTCTTAAATCGACTTAATGAAAGCCTGGTGTGGACTTGAACTACGTTAGGTTGACTTAAGCCTCCTTAAGTCAACCTAACTTGCAAGTGTAGACTTACCCATATAGAGTACTGAGTTTAGGTCTCCCAGTGTGCACAGCCTTCTGCAGTGACCAAATGGTTGTCAGCATCCTGAACTCTTTATCCAGGCTTATTTGCCAAACTTGTTCCCCACATCACAAACCCTAAAGTGTCTGCCTTAAAGAATTCTAACAAAATGTCATAAGTTATGGGCAGTGGATAGTAGCATCTTTTAATGCTCAATTCAATGCCTTTCGGTTTAGCTAGATGCGTAATGTGCCTAACAGCTTTTTACCAACATTATGCTGCTTACGCAGGTTGAAATGACCTCTCTAGATGCTACGCTATCCTGCTCTACAGACTTTTGAGTTCTTTGCGTACTGGATTATGTAGCACTACTAGAATTTTCCTTCATGCTAAGCACTCACATTCTAGTCAGGGTTCTGCTACAAGATCCAATTTTCCTTCAAGGGATATGTCTATACTAGCAATTTAGGTCAACTTAAGGACTCTTAAGTCAACCTAAATTACTCCATGTCTACAACTGACTTTCATTAAGTCGACTTAAGAAATTCCTTAAGTTGACTTAATGAAAGCTTAAGTCAACCTAATAACAACTGCCCATTAGGTCGACTTAAGCCTTCATTTGACTCCATAAGTCAATTTAAGGATGGTGTGGACCAAGAGTAACCCTTAAATCGACAGGAGGTGGGACTTCTAACACTCTCCCACAGAGGAGAGTGCCTAACTATCTGACTATAGAGTCATTTCCCCTCTCTCTTTGTCCCACTAATTTAAAAAAAAATACCAAGTGGAAGAGCTTCAACAGGAGAGATTGAGAAAGAGTCACTCTAAAGTATACCAAACATCTGGTTAGAGTATTCAGCTGGCATATTTGAAACTTGGCTTTAGATCCATGCTCTCCTCAAGCAGAGTGGGAATCTGAATCCATGCCTTCCAATTCTTGGATGAGTTCTCAGACCAGTGAGTAAAGGAGGTGCACCACCACCTTCTCCTTTATCAGAGGTGTTTAATTGGGTGCAATCCGTAGGCTTGCTTTAAGTGTGCCTGACAGATTGCATCCAGCAAATGAGATAGGGATACTAGTTTATGAATCCTCCTGAGGCTTAGACATGAAGTATGAGCTGAGTATCAGGACTGAGACAGATTTATTTACACCCAACAGCAGAAACTGAGATGTCTTGGGAATTTTATTGGTGGAAACTTAAGCACCCTGATAATTTAAGCACCTATAGGGTTAAGTGGCAGTTAAGTAGTGAGACTAAAAATCTAAGTTTTAGATTTAGGCACCTGAAGTGCCTAAATATCTTTGTGCAGCTAGTCCTTAGGAACCTAAGTCTCACTGAAAATCAGTGGGACTTTCAGTTAGGCACTGCAACCAGAGGCATCGATGCCGTTGGGCTCACAGGGCGTCGGTCCTGGGTAGATTAGCCTGAGCCCCGAATCTATTTTCCTTAGCAGGCACATGAGCAGACAGCCTGTTTGCAGGGGAGGCGGAGCTAAGCTGGGAACGAGCCTGCTGCAGCTGTAGCTCAGTCACTAGCAGGGAGAGAAGAGGGAACTTTAAATTCTCTCTCCCCTGCTGTACTGGCTCAGCCAGCAGCACTGCAGCTGACTCCTCTGCACCCTGCTTTATTTAGGAGCAGCTTCTTCTACACAGTACCAGTAAGTACTGTGTGTGTGGGGAGGGAGGAACCTGAAGGAGGAGGTGGGTGGGGGTTGGGAGCAGGGGATCAATCCCCAGGTCAGTCCAGTGGGTCTGGGGAGCAGGCTGGGGATCATCCCCTGCCCCATGGGTTGGTGGCCAGCCAGAGCAGCAGCAAATTGTAGGTTTGGGATTGTCCCCCCTCCTTCTCCAGGGTGGCAGGTGGGGACTGGTCACCTTCCCCCCACCTGGTCATTTGAAGGGTGGGTGGCCTGGGGATCACCCTGCAGCCAGGAGTGCCAATGATGACCCTATTTATGAATTCTGCAGACCATATGATGTGCCTAAAATTTATTCTGTGCTTTGAAATGTGGTTTTCTTGTTTGTTGTTAATTAAGCAGGGGATGGAGGATGACTGGAGGAAACAGAGTTGTGTTTTTAAACTACTTTCTTGTGTTTGAGTCCCTCCCTGCCCATCCCAGGTTGCCCAGGGTGTGAGTATGTAACAATTTAGGGTTGCACTCTCTCCCACAGGTACTGGAAAGTGATTATGGCCCCTGGTACAGGACCTGTCCCTCCACCTCTGGCCCTCTCACCTCCTGCCCAGTAATTAACCCTATCCCCTCAGTTCTGTCCCAAACCAAACCCCTCAGGGATCAGTTCAGTCCCCCAACCTCCATCATCTGCCCCCCATCCTGAAGCCATAGTACAGCTCCCCCATCCTCAGCTTTGATCCTCTTAGGGATCTTCACCCTCCCCAAGTCTGAGGGGAGATGGGTTTCAAATGGAGTCCCCTCTCTCCCACTTCCCAGGCTGGGAGGGGAGCAAATGCCAGGGCCTGGGGAAAAAAATCCTAAGATTTGAGATTTCTGTTGGGAGATCATGAGTGAAGCTTATTTTTACCTGCTAGAAATCATGTTATTTTATGTGTTTCCATTTTGGCATGTGTTGAAAAAGCCACAGTGGACTAATGCTTGTTATTTATGCAGGCTTAAAGTAAAAGTTTCAAATGCAAAGACTAGCTCCTGTAAGCATTTTGCAACTGCAGATCATCATACCAATTACCTTAAGTAAAAGTCCTCTCTGGTATAAGAGGCCCCAGAAATAAGCTCTTTCACACTTCCAAGTGTCTTGTTATCAAACTTTCCATCCCCTCCCTTTTTCCAGGTGTGATTCTCTGAGATTCTTTGTTTCCTTCTCCTTGTTGTTAGGTGATTCTCTTTATTTATATTATCTTTTGTCATGTATCCAATCTCATCAGCTTTCATGCTGAGAGAGACACACTCCACCCAGAGCCATATGAAATACCTGGGATGTTTCAGATCTATTGATCTATATACACATACATGTGATGCTGCAGGAAACATGATACCATAATAATGCAGAGCATGTTTATGAGCATTCAGAAAGGAACCTTGCTTGCATAGCACATTTTTCATCAAACCACCACACAATTACATGGTAGGAGAGAAAGCAAAGTTATACAGATTATACCCCACTATGCAACACATGACAGGGCAGGCTGGGGATCACAGCCCTTCTGTGCTTTCCCCTGGCCCAGGTGGCAAGTGTGAGGTGAGGTTACCCCTCCCATCCAGCCAGGGACCCCCTCTGAGCCTGGGTCCATCAATCCAGCTGGGCATCGCCCCTCTTCCCCATGCAGTGAGGTCAATTGGGGGATGAGTGGCCCAGGGATCATCCCCCAGCTGGGGGTGCCAATGCTGGCCTTATTTATAAAGATGAAATCTGCAGACCAGCACCATATTGTGCACCTAAAATTTATTCTGTGCTTTGAAATTTGGTTTTCTTGTTTGTTTGCAATTAAGTAGGGGGTGGAGGGTGACTGGAGGAAATGGAGTTGATGTTTGAGTTCCCCCTGCCCATCCTAGGGTGTGAGTATGTGACAGTTTAGGGTTGCCCTCTCTCTGACAGGTACTGGAAAAGGTGATTTTGGCCCCTGGTGCAGGATCTGTCCCCTCAGTTCTGTCCCCATTACTGTCAGCCCAATAATGCTGCATTTTTAGTTTGTACTCTGCCTTTCCTTTCCTATAAGAGCGGGCTTTCTCAGTTTTGGCTGTTGTCCTTTCTGATTTGTCTCCCCAGGAGAGGGATTGGGAGCCTGGCAGGAGCTGTGGGGTGAGAGTAGGGAACAGTGCAGCAGCCTTCTCTGCCTTTTCTTCAGTTCACTCTGTTGTCTTCTCTTTGGCTATTTGCAGGGGAGGCACAGGCTGGCAGCCTGGCTGGCTGGGTCTGCTAGTTTGGTGTGACACCGCTCATGGTACCACACCCCAGGCAGTCTACCTGCTTGCCTTGTGAATTCCCCAACTTCCTCCACCTGGTTTGTGTGCACCTGAAAGCTGGGACCTGGCCAGAGCCTTTTTCAATTTCCTGCCTTGCGGCATGCTCAGGCGTGTGGCCCAGGGCTGTAACAGCATGGGAAAATGCAGCTGCTCTGCTGCCTTTCCTGGTGCCCACCATCCAGCTGCACTGCTCCCCTGCCACCCTTCCCCTTCTCCCCACTCTCCTGCTCCACCACCCTCCTTCCCACTCCTGTTTGCTGGGGTCCCTGGCTCCTGATATTCAGCCATGGGAACCTGGAGGAGATGGGGAATGTTGTGCCTTGTCAGACAGGGAGGCACATCCTTCTGACATGGTCTGACTTTTTAAGAAAGATTGCTTCTGTAAGAGTTCTTAATACAGATGAGTATGAAGTTGTATTGCAACCCAGCATGGGGTGTGGGTTTGTTTCTGTGTGTGTGTGTGTGAGGGGGGTGAACTGGGGGAGAGGCCTAATGGCTTGGCCAGGGGGTGGGGTCTAGCTGGGGGTGGGGTCTGTGTGTCTGGCTTGGGGGGGTTAGCAGGGAGTGGGCTGGGGGCCACAGCCCTGGATCTTTTTGCTATCCAGCAACGCCCCTGACTGCAACACCAAATTATGACTACAAATCTGGGACTCGGTCCATGCAGCAGGCAGACAAATGTGGCCTAGGTGAAATTACTCTAAAGTGGGTACGTGTCTGGTTAAAAGACTGTACTCAAAGAGCACTCAAAACCTGTATTCAAATTGATAATTACTGTATCAATGGTTCCCTGTCAAACTGACGTGATGTACCCAATGGGGTCCCAGAGTCACCAGCCCTAAGTCCTGTACTATTCAATTTGTTTAATGACTTGGATAGTGGAGTGGAGAGTATGTTTATAAAATTTGCAGATGATACCAAGATGGGAGAGGTTGCAAGCACTTTGGGGGAAAGGATTAGAATTTAAAATGATCTTGACAAATTGGAGAACTGGTCAGAAATCAACAAGATTAAATTCAATAAAGGCAAGTGCTAAATATTTCACTTAGGAAGGAAAAATCAAATACATGAATACAAAATGGGGAATAAATGGGTAAGTGGTAACACTGCTGAAAAGGAGTGGGGGAATTATAGTGGATCACAAATTAACTGTGAGTAACTAGTGTGATGCAGTTGCAAAAAGGCTAATATCAGTTACAGGCATATTAGCAAGAATGTCATATGTAAGACAAGGCAGATAATTGTCATTCTCTACTAGTACTGCTGAGGCCTCAGCTGGAGTACTGGGTTCAGTTCTGGGATCCACCTTTTAGGAAATATTTGGAGAAACTCCAGAGCAAGCAACAAAAATGATAGAATATTTAGGAAATCTGATCTAAGAAGAAAGATTTTTTAAAAGTAGTTATGTTTAATTTTGAAAAAAGAAGACTGATGGGGGACTCTGATAACAGTTGTTAAATATGTTCTAGGCTCCTATAAAGAGAATAGTGATAACTGTTTTCAATATCCACTGAGGTAAGACAAGAAATAATGGGCTTAATCAGTAGCAAGGGAGCTTTAAGTTAGATATTTGGAAAAACTTTCTAAATCTAAAGGGTAGCTAAGCACTGAAATGGACTTCCAAGAGGCTGTAGAATCCCCATCATTGGAGATTTTTAAGTAGATTCATGATATACTGATAAACTTAACAACGTAATTACTTTTCTGATTTTTTTAAGATCAGACATGACACTTAACATAGAACAACCTGCATACTGTGACCTATAGAAATGTGAATAGGAACTAACTAGAGAGCCCTCACTAATCACAGTTAAACAAAAATCTGGTTTAATAAATGACAGACTCATGCTAATTTTGGTAAAGAAGGTTACATCCCTGTTCTGGCCCAGGACTCCTGAGTCAGTAAAAACCCAATTCTGATTTCACCTGTGAACATTTAAGAGCCTGATTTACTCTGCCTGAACTAAATCCTATTTTACCAATAATATAATTATAGTCTGATGTTCCCAGTGACATTAGGTAGTACCTTATTCCATAAATAGGTCCACTGATTTCACTGACCTATTTCATGGGAAAAGACACCACTCAGCATCAGGAGGCAGAATCTAGCCCTTATATAATAATTTTGATTGAATAATTACTAAATAATAATTTTAATACTTCTTCAGTAGCTTTGAAATGGGTCTATTGTGGCATTTTTGGTCTATTAAATTGCAGGCTATGCTACTTATCCCATATTATACTAAATAGAATAGTCTCACACGAAGGACAAAGATGTTGTATGATTAGTGTAGAATAACCATATAGCTCCATCTCCTTCCACCACCACCCGCTGTACCGACTGTCTCTATATTCATTTTACATTTAGTCTTAACTGTCTTGTTCAATTATGAAAGTATTCTGTAAATAATTATAGTGTGCAAAACTCTGCACAGAGAATGTTGAGAGCCATGATTACCCAGACTACAGGCCTTTGCTTATGTAAATGGCCACCCATATATCCAACTGTTCATTTACATGTACAACTATAGTCCTTATTAGGACAGATAGATGCACGCTTGTAGGCACAGTTTTGGCATTCAGCCCTTGGATTCTTACATTTTGAAAATATGAGCTAGTGTACATGCTTCTGATTTATATTCAATTCATCATGGTGGTAGACTCCTCTCTCTTTCTTACAACATTGTTATAACATTGAGCTTTGTAACTTTAAGTAGTTTTCAAAGCCCTTATCAAACTCTGAGGATTCCTTTTCTGGTCAGTACTGAGCATGTCTGTTCCATTTAATACATGCTGTCTGCTTTGGTTCATAGCTCCCAGGCTTTTTATTTTACATTTCTGTTGTGCCTTGTCCTACCTTATCACATGATTTGGTTATATAGAATTTTTTGTCTCTAATTTAAGGCAATCATAACAGATAGCTATTGCTTTGGGGATCCAAAAATCAATTAAAATCATGTATCTTTAAAAAAAAAAAAAATCTCTTGGCTCAAACTCCCATGTCTGAAAGCTTAGTAGTCAAGCAAGGTACCAGTTTAATTTTTCATCAGCTGTCCCTGCAAAGAGGCGTAATCTACCTTCATTTACTTAACTTTACTGAATGGGTCCTCTGTTGTGCCTTGCTTATGATAAGGTCCTAGTTTATGCCTTTTTTTCACACCTTTTTGGACTAGATAGATAAGAAATGCAAGCTCTGTGGCCTGAAAATTTAAGGGTACATCCGCACTGGAGCCTTAGGTTGACTTAAGGATGGTTAAGTCGACCTACAGACCGCCGCATCCACATTGGGCGCTTATTAAGTCCACTTAAGCGCTTCTTTAAGTCAACTTAATAACAGCACCTCTGAAGGTCGACTTAACACTTAAGTTGACCTTATTAAGTCGACTTAAGCCAGTGTGGATGGGGAGTGCCCTTAAGTCGACCTAATTGCCTACAGGCCCTGGTGCAATGTGGGAGGGCTACCCACAATGCACCACTCCTCCATCGACCTAGCACCTGCCAGTGTGAATGTTGGCAGTTGACTGGAGTTTTCAGTGTGGACTCTCTAAGTCAACTTAACAAGGTCAACTTTACGTCGACTTAACAGAGCGTCTAGTGCAGACATACCCTTTGTGAGTAAGGAACTCCCTGTGTTGGTGAACAGGAGAAAAAAATAGCTACAGATCTTTTTCATCTGGCTTAAGCTATTTGTACACCACTCCAGATAGAAGTTCCAGAGGGAAGGAGCTCTCCGCTCCATCTCTTGGTGTACAGGGGGGATGTACAACTACAGAAAGAACTTTATTTGCATAAGTTTCTATCCAAAATAATTCCAGTTCCTCTTTGGAGCCACCATAACACAAACTCAGAATTGGTTGGATGTAGAATTGAAGGACACAGTGGAAAATACTCTATGTGATCAGCATAGCAACCTCAGTGGCATGAACTCGGCTCAAGGAATCTGCAAACTACTGGTTCCCTTGCCCTGACAAGGACTGAAGCAGAGTTAAGGGAAATTTGCAGAAGATCTTCCTACCTAGCCACTAAATAAAACAAAAATCACTACATCTGGGTTGGGGATAGATATTCAAGACAGATATTCAAGACAGCCCTTCACAGGGACCTGGAGACAGACCTGCCCAAGTACACATTAAGACTTTGGGACTACACGATTTACTGATACAAAACCATGAATGGGGTGCAACCACATTTGGAATTCTGGGCTCATTGCGGTCTGATAATTTGAAGGATGTTTCAGAGAAGAGCAATAAAAGTGATGATGGGCTGAAGAGACTGACTTCAGGGAAAAAACTAAAAGAGCTAAATATGTAGAGTTTAGCTATACATGGAGTCAACATATTAGAAGGGCATACACATCATGGAATGAGATTAATTATATAGCTTGTACATGGGAATATTACTTAAAGGTAATGGGATCCAGTTAAAAGTAGTAAAATTTAGGCTGAATATCCGTAAAACTTACCAACAGTGCAATATAGGTTGGGGCTAACCTTTTAAGAACAGTAGTTGAAACTCTTTTGCTTAAAGCTGTTAAAACTAAGCTTGAAAAGTCATTCATTGTTTCCACCTCATACAAATTTATCATGAATAATGTGTTTAACCTCTGTTGCAGACAGAGTTCTCTCATTCCATTCCAACAAAAGGAAGTTTTGGGTAGGGTAGGATAGGTGGGAGACAAAGCATTAGATCCATTTCCACAAGGGCGAGGGTGGAGGGGTGGGAGGAAAGTAGAAAATATCCAGGTTGTCTCTGTTCCATCCTCCACCTCTTCTCTGGTAAAAATGTATCAACCCTTCTCTGCTCTATCAACACAGTACTCTCTATTCCTGCAACACCAGGCCTGGGAAGTAGCAAAAAAGGACCTCTCTGGAACAGCCTCTGCCCCAGGACTGTGAGTAGGGATGAGAAAACTTGGTGCCCATCTCCCATACCTGAGAGAAGGGTGGGAAAGTGTGAAGAGTTCTTGGAGCTGCAGTAGGAGAAGACATAAGCTGGGGAGCCTGAAGGGCATATAATTACTTGATGTGAGACTGAAGGGTGCCTTATAAATAGATGTGGGATTAGGAGGTGGATAGATGTTAGGCTGAGAACACAGAATTAATGAATTGGCCCTTTTGTGGGTTTGGCTGAAACTGGAAGTCCTCTACACCATCAAGAAGCATTTTCACTTGTATAAACTATGCATATTGAAGAAAGAGCTACTGAGGTTTTTCTGTGGCAAGATTTTGACAGGCAGGGATTTTGGAGAAGCAAAATAAGCAAGAATCAATGGGCGTAACAATGAGCAAGCACAAAGCTGTTGCCACACATTATTAGGGCTAGTGTGGAGTGAACCTCGTGAAGTTTTGAGATCTAACTCCTGACTTTTGAACTTTGGAGACTGGCAATACTGGACACTACTGGCTTGTAGGAAACAATCCTGCACCCTGCTCCCCCCACCCTGCTCCGCACAGCATTTATGCACCCTGGCTATCGTACAAAATTACTCCCAATTGGAGTTTGTTTTATTATTAATTTAAACACCAGACAAATGTCAACCAAAACTTTCTTCCAAGTTTTGCTGTTCTAAGACTTTCCATGCAGGACTTATTATGTCACAACACTTATTTCCCTTTGGGATCCAGTGTGGACAACTTTAATGATGTTATAGCAAGTATTGCAACAGTGGACATTTTTCTTAGACCAAGAGTAGAAATCTCAAAGTTCTCCACATATTAGGAAATGTGCGCTTCTGTTCTGCATCATGAATGAAATGGAGAACTTGGAGTGAAGAATGGTTCTCATGTGGCAAAATGTGATGGGTGTTGTCCAGTTCGACATAGTGGTCTTTATCATTGATGTCTGAATATTCCCCATGTGTCAGCATCTGGTGAAAGTCCATACATTTGTTCAAGAGTGTTTTTCAGTCTGCCAGCAGCTCCTGAAGTCAGATGACTACATGAGAATGTCAACTGTCTTTCAAAAAGTTTCTAGCCCACAAGATTTTGGAGAAAATCTCAAAAACATAACTTTTGTGCACACTAAACACTTAAAAACCAGAAGACAAATAAAAAGAACCCAATTTTTATTTTAAAATCTCTTACTATTTAATCCATTCTCATGGCTTTGTGAAGCCTGCCTCATGATTTTGAACACTTAGTATTGATAATATTGATGATGATTCAACACAAGAGACCTACATCATACTCAAGGTCTCAGAATCTATCACCCTGTTCATGTATATCGGTTGCATAAAGCATGGATGACGTAATAGACCTTTGTTTCTCATTTCTTTGCTTTCTGTAAAGGTTTAAACAATCACATTAAAAGTTTCTGGGTAAAAATAAAAGGATTAAAAAACAAGGGTGATGTCATGGTAAGGGTCTACTGCAGGCCACCTAGCCAGGAAGAAGAGGTGGATGAGGCTTTTTTTCTTTTTTGGGAACAATTAACAAAATCATCCAAAGTACAGGACCTGGTGGTGATGGGAGATTTCAGCTACCAAGACATCTGTTAGGAAAATAATACTGCAAGGCACAGATTATCCAACAAGCCATATCGATAGAGGGCAAGTGGTAGATGTGGTATATCTGGATTTTAGTAAGGCTTTTGATACAGTGTCACATCACCTTCTCACTAACAAACTAGGGAAGTACAACCTAGATGGATCTACTATAAGATGGATGCAAAACTGGTTGGATAAACACTCTAGAGAGTAGTTATCAATGGTTCACAATCATGCTGGAAGGACATAACGAGAACGAGCGGGGTGCCACAAGGGACGGTTCTGGGTCTGGTTCAGATCAATATTTTCATCAATGATTTAGATGATGGCAGACAGATTACACTTATAAAGTTTGCCGATGGTACCAAGCTGGGAGGGGTTGCAAGTGTTCTGGAGGAGGATACCAATTCAAAATGATTTGGACAAACTGGTGAAATGGTCTGAGGTAAATAGGATGAAATTCAATAAAGACAAGTGCAAAGTATTCCACTTAGGAAAGAACAACCCATTGCACACATACAAAATGGGCAACAACTGCCCAGGAATGAGTACTGCGGAAAGGGATCTGGGTGTCATAGTGGGCCACAAGGTAAATATGAGTCAACATTATAACACTGTTGCAAAAAAAGCAAACTCCATTCTGAGATGTATTAAAAGGAGTATTGTAAGTAAGACATGAGAAGTAATTCTTCTGCTCTACTCCACTCTGATTAGGCCTCACCTGGAGTATTGTGTCCAGTTCTGGGCACCTCATTTCAGGAAAGATGTGGATAAATTGGAAAAAGTCGAGAGAAGGGCCACATGAATGATTAAAGGTCTGGAATACTTGAATGATGAGGGAAGATTGAAAGAGCTGGGTTTGTTTAGTCTGGAAGAGAGGGGACTGAGTGGAGACATGATGACAGTTTTCAAGTACCTAAAAGGTTGTCATGAGGAGTAGGGAGAAAAATTGTTTTCCTTAACTGCTGATGACAGGACAAGAAGCAATGGGCTTAAATTATGGCAAGGGAGGTTTAAGTCGGACATTAGGAAAAAATTCCTAACTACCAAGGTGATTAACCACTGGAATAAATTGCCTAGGCAGGTATGGAATCTCCATCATTGGAAGTTTTTAAGAGCAGGTTAGACAAGCACTTGTCAGGGATGGTTTAAGAGAATTCTTGGTCCTACCATGAGTGCAGGGGACCGGACTCAATGATCTCTCGTTGTCCCTTCCAGTTTCTATGATTCTATATCTGTTACTATAGATATCTGTTACTACATAGCTATGAGTAGTTACTACATAGTTACTATATATCTGTTACTGACTGACTGACGATGATCCGCCCCTTATTTACCTGAAAGAACATGGCTGACAAAATTCTAGAAGGTTTGTGGAAAATGTAGTTCTCAAAAATTCTGGAAGGTTATATGAGATTCTATAGTAGTTCAGAACATTCTAGAAGGTTAATGGAAAATGAATCCACATATAGAAACATTTTAGTTCAAACATTCTATTTTCTCTTTTACCTTTAACAACAAAAACAGCATACCAAGCCCAGCACCTCCTCAGCCCAACACCCCAAGCAAATTGCCTATTCCTAATTCTGGCCTGCTTCAGTTTAAGGTATAATTGTGGCATGAGGTAAATTTAATCTAGCCAGTAAAGAGAGTAGGTGAAGAGGTCGTAAGAAACAATAGTAGTGAATGTTAAGGGCTAACGATCACAGTAGAAGATCCCTAGGAAATCTGGGTGTATGCTCAGGTTGCTGGACCATGCCCCAGGGTCTGTTTCAACAAATTTTCACTGCTATTGTTATCTAGTTAGATTATAGCTAGCATGGGAATGCCTACCAACACTATAATAACACCTTAATCAGTCGTACAGATACACCCACAGCCTAAAACTCACTCATTTTACTTCATGGTTTGCTTTGTGTTTTGTAATGGAAAAATGCAAAATTCAAACCGAAGCTAAAACATAGCTATTGCCTTTTGCCTGATTTGGAGAGACTATATTTTGACTAGCCTGCCACCTGAACATTACCTGGCCCAAGTTTGCTTGAAGTTAGGTTCAGGTTTAAAACAAAAAGATACAAAAATGAGCAAGTTTAACAGGCCTTGTTAATTTGGAGTTAAAATTTTGTATAGATCTGTGCCTGCGATCTGTTTTCTTGATGTCTAGAGAGATTAATATCTACATGAATAACTGTAAGTACTGTTAAGCAACCTCTAGACTTAGCACCCACAAAATCTCTCTCTCCTTTGCAGTAATTAGTCAAAATTGTTTTAATTATTCAAAACACTTTTTAAACAGAAAACATAAGGACAGTATCAAAAATAGAAACATCTTATCAAAATAGAATCAAAGAAACAGAGTATGGAGAAGGAATAAGCTTAATGGTTTTTAATTTCTGAAGAAAATATTTTATTTCAGCCTGCCATATATTGCCAGCATTCCTGTGAGAGTATTTCAAAAGGCAAGTGTCATTTAAGTATATGGTATATCTAAATTGCCAACAGTGAGGAACTATTCCTTTAAAAAGAAAGATAAGCATGCAATGTTGAAAGAATTTAAAAAGTTGACCTAGTGTATTGTCAGATATGTTTATTTTAAAAGATTAAATATTTGATTTTCCTTGCTGCTATGAAATTATAATATTCTGTCAGATAATTTTCAAAGCCTATGCTTCATCTTTTTCAACAAGATATAATCCAGTTACAGTTCGGTTTTGGGAGTGGTTTTTTATTTTATTTTATTTTATTACTTCTCCAAAATCAGATGTTTGTCTAAGAAATTTGGATTTTCAGTTATATTTACATAATCTCACAGTAGTTTTGATTTCAATAAAACTAATTTCTCACACTAAAATATCAACTCAGTTTTGAAAATATAACTTTTAACAGAATAGAAGAACTTTGGCAATTAGGGTGCGTCTACACTTACAAATTAAGTCGATTTAAGCTTGCTTAAATCGACTTAATTTAATCTGCGTCCACACTATGTTTTCCTTAAGTCAACTTAAGCAGCTGCTTAAGTCGACTTAAGGAAAATTAAAGTCGACTTTACTAAATCTAGTTTTAAATCAACTTTTCTGGCTAAGTCGACTTTAGAAAGTCGACTTAGCCAGTGTGGACGCCGACTAGCCCTAAGTCGACTTTAAGTCAACTTAGGGGGCTTCAGGGCTCCCCCACTGCCCTCCCTGCCAGGGTGGCTGGCACAGCCACAGCTTGGCGTGCCCCCCCCACAGGGTAGGACAGAGCCCTGCCCACCCTGCTCCTATGCCCTGCCAGGGTCCCTGTCCATCTCAGCCCCCATTGTACCAAGGTACAATGGGGCAAATGCTGAGCCCACTGGCACTTGGCAAGGGGTGCTCCCCCCCACCACCGTGGATCTGTCCCAGGTCCACCTAGCCCCTACAAGTCAACCTAGGCGTCCAGTGTAGATGCTCTAGGTCGATTTGGCAGGGACCCCTCTAAGTCAAGTTAATTTTTGAGTGGGGACATGCTAAGTCAACTTAAATTAACAAGTGTAGACATAGCCTTAGTGTTTTGCAAGGCCTGATATAGAATCAGAGAAGATTAGAGTTAAGAATGGACCTCAGAAAGTCATACTGTCCAACCCCCTACTCTAAGCAGGACCAGCCCCAACTAATTCATCCCAGCCATGTCTTTCTCAAGCTGCACCTTAAAAACTGAAAAGGATGGACATTCCACCACCTCCTGAGGTACCCATTCCAGTGCTTCGACCACACTCCTAGTGAAAAGATTTTCCTAATATCCAACCTAGACTTCCAACACTGCAACTTGAGACCATTGCTCCTTGTTCTGTCATCTGCCACCACCGAGAACAGCTTAGCTCCATCCTTCCTGGAACCCCCATTTAGATAGTTTCAGGCTGCTATTAAATCCCCTCTCACACTTCTCTTCTGTAGACTAAATGGCTATGCCTACACTTGAAAAAATTAGGTCGACTTTGTTAAGTCGACTTAATAAGGTCGACTTTAAGTCGACTTAAGGGTGACCTTATTAAAGTCAACTTAACAAAGCGGATTAAGTTGACTTAACTTTAAGTAGACTTAACAAAGTGGACTAAGTCAACCTAACCATCCTTAAGTCTACTTAATAAAGTAAGGGTGACTCCATGTCCACACCGTCCTTAAGTTGACTTAAGGAGTCAATTTAAGGGTTAAGCTGACCTAATGAATAGTAGTTATAAAGTTGACTTAAGCCTTCATTAAGTAGACTTAAGGAATTTCTTAAGTTGACTTAATGAAAGCCTAGTGCAGAAGTGGTTTAATTTAAGTCGACTTAAATCTCCATAAATAGACTTAAATTGCCAGTGCAGACATAGCCAATAAGCCCAGTTCCCTCAGCCATCTCTGCTAAGTCTTATGCCACAGCCCCCTAATGATTTTCATTGCTTTGTTCTCCAATCTGACCACATCCTTTCTGTAGTGGAGGGTACAAAATGACACCAGAACCGAATAGAGGGGAATAATCTCGTCCCCCAATCTCCTCTCAATATTGCTGCTAATGGAGCCTAGTATGCAGCTAGCCTTCTTGGCAACAAAGACACACTGTTGATTCACATTCAGCTTCTTGTCCACAGTAACTCCCATGTCCTTTTCTGCAGAACTGCTGCGTAGTCAGTTGGTCCCTAGCCTGTAACAGTGCATAGGATGCTTCCATCCTAAGTGCTGGACTCTTTGTTGAACCTCATCAGATTTCTTTTTGCCCAACCCTATAATTTGTCTAGGTCACTCTGTATCCTATGCCTGCCCTCCAGTGTATCTACCCTTCACCCAGCTAAGTGTCATCTGCAAATTTGCTCAAGATTCAATGCATCCCATCCTCTAGATCAATAATGAAGATGCTGAACAAAACTGAAAACAGGACCACCACCCCCTGGGGCATTCTGCTTGATATTGGTTGCCAACTAGATATCAAGCTGTTGAGCACTACCTGTTGGGCCTGATGATCTAGTCAGCTTTCTAGACACCTTAAAGTCCATTCATCCAACCCATACATCTTTAACTGGCTGGCAAAAGTACTGTGCGATACCATATCAAGAGATTTGCTAAAGTCAAGGTATATCACATCCATCGCTTTTCACATATCCATAGCCAAACATCTTATCATCAGATTCATCAGGCATGACTTGCCATTGGTGAATCCATGCTGACTGTTCTTGATCATCTTCCTCTCCTCCAAGTACTTCAAAATGGATTCCTTGAGGACCCACTCCATGATTTTTTGGGGACTGAGGTAAGACTGACTTGGCTGTAGTTTCCTGGATTCTCCTTCTCTTTTTTTAAAGATGGGCACTATATTTGACTTTTTCCAATTGCCCAATCATCATGACTTTTCAAAGATAATGTCCAATGGCCCCGCAAGCATATCAACCAACTCCCTCAGCACTCTTAGTTACATCCAGCCCCATGGACTTGTGCGTGTTATTTTTCTAGTTTTAGTCCATCACAATTTCTAAATAGGTTATCAGCAGTGTATTTGTTTTATACTCAAATAGTTCATCAGAAATGGCAAAGTATAGCACTTATGTAGACTCCTGCAAAGATTTTTTACAGAGCATTTAAGACAGTGTTTGACCCAATGGTGTTGCTGGCACAGGGTGCACAAGCCCCGAGTCCCAGCACCAGTGCCCCTGAGACTGGCCAGGGATCTGGGGCCAAGCCGATGTCGCCGGAGGATCTGGTGCTGAGGCCAGGCCACCATCATTGGCAGAATCCAGCCCTGACCCTGGCTGGGGACCTGGGGTTGGGCTGCTGGCATTGGCAGGAATTGGGGGCTGGGCTGCCAGCTGGAAGTGGCAGGAGCCTGATCCAGTCCCCAGCTGGGGACCAAAGATGGATTGGGCCTGGGGGCGGGGACGGGGACGGCATGGCAGAGGGCAGGGACCAGGCCCTGAACCTTTCTTCGGGGCAGTGTTGCCCCTGGTTTGACCTCTAAGAAAATGCACAAGGAGGTGTGTCTTCACTACCACCTTCACTTGTGCTTCTTGCCCAGGGCACAGTGAGAATTCTTAGACTCAGAGAATGCAAGTGTTCAGCAAAGCTAGTGCTGCTGACACTCCCAGTCTTTGCAGAGCTGGGGCATGAAGGAAGCATGGCCATGTTTGGGACTTACATCAGCCAGCCTAGAGAGCCAGCTAAGGGTGGTGAGGACCACGCAACCACTTCTTTAAGGGAAGTGCAGCAGGTGGATTCCTTGGTAATTCCAGGAGTAATTGTGCCTTTCTCAGGAACAATTCCTTCTGGAGCTCTGCTTTGGCAGTCAGTCTTCAGCAGCCCCAGTTTAAAGATCTAGCTGACTGTCACTATTTAGCGATAGTTAAGTCTCACAAGAATCTTAGGATGAAGCTGAATATTATACCATTTCATAGAAGGGGGAAATGCAGATGGAGAAGTTTAAATGATTTGCCCAAGGCCATAGACAGAGTCAGTATTTCACTCAGGATTGCAGTTTGAAAGATCCTAGCCTCTAGTCTGCAGTTCTAATTACTATCATAGGCTATGTCTACACTAAAAAAAAAGTTAAGCTGACTTTTGTTAGGTTGACTTAATAAGTTCGACTTAAAGTCGACCTTATTAAGTCACTTTAACAAAAGTTGACTTAACTTTTCTAGTGTAGCTGTAGCCCTGTTTCGACCTTATTAAGTCAACTTAACATTTTAAGTCAACTTAATAAGGTCGATTTAGGCGCTAATCCCAGTCCACAATGGCTTAAGTTGACCTAAAACTAGGTGTTATTAAGTCGACTTAACTTTTCCTGAAGTCAACTTAAGAAAATGCTTAAGTCAACCTAAGGAAAGACCAGTGTGGACTTGGAGTAGTTGAGGTCGACTTAAGCCTCCTTAAGTTGACCTAATTTGTAAGTGTAGACGCACCCATACTGTCCTCTAGCATGATGAATGTAGGTATGAAGGTTATCTTGCAACACAAACATAACTTCTTACACCTAGACTAAATATAACTGAACCTTTTCTATCTTCTTCAATCACACTAAAAGGGATTTTATATACTACATCAGAACACAGAAATTGCAAAATATTTTAAAATGAGACAGAATGAATTACAATCCCAAAATTGTTCAATCAATTACAAATGTATAAATTCTAGTTATGGTTTTAGTTGATATTGCTCCATAAATAAAGTGACTTCACTGTAAAAGTATGTCTAGTTGTGTTTTATCTTAACAAATTAGAATATTTCTTATCTATATAACTAAACCACAGTTGTATATATGCACGGAGGGTCCGGAGGGCAGTCGCATGGGTGTGGGTTCTGGGGGGGGTGGGCGATCCCATGGGTGGGCGGTCGGGGGGGGCGGTCGGTCCCATGGGGGAGAAGCGGAGGTTCTGGGGGGAGGGGTCTCCCGTGGGGGGGCGGTCCTTACCCGCCGGCTCCAGGCACATCCCCGCTTGGCTCCGCACAAAGGCTCTGGCCCCCCCCCCGACCCCCGCTCTGTCCGCCCGGCCCTGCCGAGGAGGCGGCCACGCCTGGCCTGGCAAGAGGCTCCATCCGGCCCCGCGAAGCGACCCAAGCCAGTGCCGTGCAGCGCCGCCCATGGCCAGGAGGGGGAACTGCAGTCTGAGGGATGCTGAGCAGGGAGTGGGGCAGGTGATGGGGTGTGGAGCTGGGGGGACACTGAGGAGGATATGGGGGGCAGGTGATGGGGCGCTGATGAGGGAGTGGGGGGCCGGTGATGGGGGTGCTGTGGAGGGAGTGGGAGGCAAGTAATGGGGGCAGGGAGCTGGGGGGCGCTGATGAGGGACTGGGGGGCAGGTGATGGGGTGGGGATCTGGGCAGCACTGAGGAGGGAGTGGGGCAGGTGATGGGGTGTGGAGCTGGGGGGTGCAGAGGAGGAAGTGTGGGGCAGGTGATGGGGGCGGGGAGCTGGGGGGCGCTGAGGAGGATGTGGGGGCCAGGTGATGGGGGCACTGAGGAGGGGTGGGGTGCCGGTGATGGGGGCTCTGATGAGGGAGTGGGGAACTGGGGGGCGCTGAGGAGGATGTGGGGGGCAGGTGATGGGGGGGTGATGGATTCTGCCCCGGTGTGAGAGCTGCAGGGGGCGCCACATTCACCAGAGGCCACCTGGCTGCATGGACCGGCCAAGCCAACGTGGGCAGCCAGGGTGTAATGGGGAAGGTGCGTGTTCTGGTCCCTCGGCATCTCCGAGCTCATTGCTCTCGCCTCCCTGGGGTCAGCCTGGAGTCTGCAATGCCGGGAGTGCAGAAAGCCCCCCCACGAGGGGTCCATTGGGACGGGGAGTCCCCAGGGCCCGGTGAAAGCGTGCTACTCACTGGCTCTCCGCGGTGGCGGCACAGAGCAGCTCCCACATGGTCTGACCTGGAGCCAGGACAGAGAATCCCCGACGGCGCTGTCGAGCCAAGAGAAGGCGGCTTGATTGCTCTTATGGCTCCAGCCACCGCCTAGGACCTGCCTTCCTCCCCCCGCCCCCTCCGTCCAGCTGGGTCCTCTGTACCAGGGACGGATCCTGCAGCTGGAATGGAGGGGCTGATTCTTCAGCCGCTGCCCACGTGGGGATCCAGTCCATCTATATAACTAAACCACAGTTGTATATATGCACGGTGGGACGTGGGCGCAGCTCCTGAGCGCGTATATAACTGACACAGTTGTGCGCGCGCAGCAGCTGAATCCACGTGCATAAGCCTGTGGATTAGATAGCTCGCATGCACGGCTGCCCGCCCTCCCTCCCACCCAGCGGTGATTACCATTTTTCAATTTGCGATTCTTTAGAGAATCGGAGGTTTACTGGTCTATTATAGAAAAGCTTTTGTTTTGATGAGTGATTCTGCCCTCTAGCGAACATATAAAATCTGCTTCTGTATGCTCCCTCAAATGCTTGGTTTGTGGAGGTCACAGATTCTCATAGATATATAGATATTCTTGAACTCGCAACAGCTGTAAGGAATGTTTAAGAAGTATATATGTACTTAGAGCTGTTATGATTTCAATAACTAACTTTACTCTCTCTCCTTATGCTCTCAGCCATAGTTTGTGTAAGGATCTAATCAGAATGATCCAAAGAATATTAACTAATTCAATACTTAAATAAAGTACTTCTATTTTCTCATCTTAATAGCAACAATAGCAGTATTCTTAATTTTTCCCCATACTGCTGAAGATTTTTTTGGGGGGGGAGGCGGGGGGGTTGGATAGCATTTTGGAATGATGAGAAATGCATTCTTCCTATAAGTTTCTGGACAGTCACGAATTGCAGTCACCATTACATCTTGTTTAGCCAAGGAAGAACTTGTCTTTGTATTGAATCAGCTGCTTCCAACTGCTTCTTAACAAGTGATATGGAGCTCTGGGGTTCCATATTTGGTTCACTGATCTCCTCGCAATCTCTAACAACATTTGGAACTATGATTTCTCAGTAGGGCTTTTGTTACTATGGCTGCATCAATCATTCTTACATTTCCAGTTCAGTTACTCAGGATCCTCAGGGCTCTATTGTTAATCTTCATTAATGTATTACTGACTTTTATAACCAGGTTTTTTTACTCTGGATTCTGAATAACTGAAGGCTGCTAACAGAGGATATTGTCATTTCTCTTTCTGATTGCAAGTGACTTAGATTTTGAGAAGATCATCAGTAATCATTCAATGTTCCCTGAAATTCTAGTCCTGTCAGGATAAAAAAATAAAGTTTGTCTTCAACTTGGAAACTTAATTTGCCTTACTGCTACATCTCTCAGAAGTGACAACTGAAGTTTGATTACTTTAGCTCAGTGACGTGTACTTCCCCAGGTTCCATTATTTAATTAGGCTGTTAAAGAATCTCATAAAAATGATCACATTACTCACTTAATGCAATACCTTTTACACAAACTGCCTTTGTCTCTTGCATTTCATGTTCATGCTGATCTGCCTTGGATTGTTAAAGTACAATCTTAATCTTTCTGGAAATGAGACGTTTCTATATTTCATTGTGTAAGACAAACAAAAGTTTTGCTCCTTTTCCATTATTTTTTTCTTACTTCCTTATTTAGTTTTCATTCAGTGCTTACTCCTAAACCAAAAGGAGCTACAGGTTACCTCATATGTCTGCCTTGTGCAAAAGAATGGGTGGGGGGGTGCAAGTTTTGGCCCTCTTACTATTCATGATGTAAATAACACTTATGCATGGCTATGAAGCAATTCTTAATACACAGTGCATCTCACAAAATCTGCATCTTATAACTTCTTCTGTCCCAGGGACAGGCACAACAAGGCCCAGGCCACTAACTTGGCCCAGGCCTATGTCTCTGGCCAGGTGGCTGCTGATGGAAGAGTCAAGAATGGGATCCAGTGGCATTAGAGCAGCCACAGAGGCACTCACAATTGGGCTAGGGAATAGGTAGAAACCAGGGTGTTGAGGATAGGAGCAGCTATCCCAAGGAAGAGATGTGAATAGTCAGGACCACTCTTCCAAGCCTGGAGCCAACTGCTCTCTATGCTCCTTATCCTCAATTACTCTCAATAGCTCCCTATGCACAGGAGCCCTCCTATCCCCCCTTTATCCCCTAACATCACACCTGCCCTCTTTCCCCCCTCCCTGGTTCTGCTACCCCAATTCTCATACAGAGCACCCACCCTGGCTCCTTTTCCTATTCCTGACACCCTGACCTTCCCTCTCTACCACTTTGCCTCTGACAACCCCATTCCCCTGATCCCTCTACCTCTGACCCCCTCCATTCTCTGCTTCCCATACAGAACTGCCACCCTAACTCCTTCTGTCAGTCCAGCTTCCCGCTATTCACCATGCAGAGCACCCACATCAACACCCCCTCTGGATCTACCCATGACACCCCAACTCTTCTACCCTACTGCCCCAACTCTCCTCATGGACACAGGTTCTACCACAGGAGTATAGTAACTCCCTCTGGTGGAAGCATTTGGTGCCCTCATATGGGGCCATGTCATCCTGTGAGGGTCCTACCTATGTCTGTGTCTTCCCTCCTCTGAGGCTCAGCCAGGCAGGGCTCACTTCTTTTGGGTGAAGTGTGTGTATGTGGAGGGGAGGCATTGCAAGAGCAGTGTAGCAAGTAACCCCAATCACAGAGATCACTCCAGTGTCTCAGACACATCATTCCAACTGTACAGATGTTACTTTCACAGAGTTAGAGCATCAGTGTAAGGACCTGAGGTGAGAATTAAATACAGAGGGCCTCACCCTGATGCAGTTAGTCTTTTCTCACCCCTCTTTCCTCACTGAAGTCTGTGGGAACTCTTTGCTGAGTAAGAATTTTCAGCTCAGGAATAGTAAATGGAAATGAAACCACTCAGGGGTTACAAGGGAGTAAATGAGGGAAGAATATGGACCACAGCGAGCTAGATTTTCAAAAAAGATAAGTTCCTAAATGAAGTAGGTGACTCCCACTGAAAGCAGTTCTGTGCTATTTTGAAAATCTGGCCCAGTATGTCCCTCAGGACTGGAAACTCATTAAAGTCTGTGTTTCAATAAAAGGCTTGGGTATGTTTAAAACAGGAACTTTGGCCTGTGTTCTAAAAAGTAAAGTTTTCTTCTTTCACTGAGAGCTCCTCCCAACTTTCCCCCCATAATTCGAGCACTACTCACCATAGTGATTATTATCAGTCATTCAGAGCTTCTCTATCATAATGTGTTTTACACAGGAGAATATTTAAATTCATTCAGAAGCTTTGGCTAGTGGAGTTACAGCTAGCATGGGATGTGAAGGATAACAGGAAGGGGTTCTACAAGTATGTTAGTAACAAGAAGAGGATCAGGGCTGGTGTAGGTTCCTTAGGCTATGTCTACACTAGAAAAAGTTAGTTTGACTTTGTTAAGTTGACTTAATAAGGTTGACTTTAAGTTAAGTCGACTTAGTCCACTGTGTTAAGTCAACCTAACCACCCTTAAGTTGACTTAATAAAGTCAACTTCAGGGTTATTCCACAAACACACCATCTATAACTTAACTTAAGGTTTAAGGAATTTCTTAAATCGACTTAATGAAAGTCTGGTGTAGACGGGGAGTAATTTAGGTCAACTTAAGGGTCCTTAAGTTGACCTAAATTGCTAGTGTAGACATACCCTTACTGAATGGGACAGGTATCCTTGTGGTGGATGATGCGGAAAACACTGAAGTACTCAATGCTTTTTTTACTTCAGTCTTCACAGCGAGGGCCAGCTCCCAAGCTACTACACTGGGTAACGCAGAATGGAGAGAAGGAGAGCAGCCCTCAGTGATGGAAGGTCAGGTTAGGGACTACTTAAAGAAGTTGGATGTGCACAAGTCTATGAGGCTGGATGAACTGCATCCGAGGATGCTGAGGGAGTTGGCCAATGTGATTGCAGAGCCGCTGGCTATTATCTTTGAAAACTCGTGGTGTACGGGGGAGATCCCTGATGATTGGAAAAAAGCAAATATAGTACCAATCTTTAAGAAAAGGAAAAAGGAGGATCTGGGGAACTACAGACCAGCTGGCCTCACCTCAATCCCTGGAAAAATCATGGAGCAGGTCCTCAAAGAACCCATCCTGAAACACTTGGAGGAAAATAGAGTAATCAGGAACAGTCAGCATGGATTCACCAAGGGCAAATCATGCCTGACCAAACTGATTGCCTTCTATGATGAGATGACTGGATTTCTGGATGCCGGAATAGCTGTTGACATGATATACCTTGACTTTAGCAAGGCTTTTGATACAGTTTCCCACAGGATTCTCATCAGCAAGTTAAGGAAGTATGGGTTGGATGACTGGACTGTAAGGCGGATAGAAAACTGGCTAGATCATCAGGCTCAGCGGGTAGAAATCAATGGCTCAATGTCTGGTTGGCAACCAGTAACGAGTGGAGTCCGCCAGGGGTCGGTCCTGGGGCCGATTCTGTTCAATATCTTCATTAATGATCTGGATGACGGGATAGGTTGCACGCTCAGTAAGTTCACAGATGACACCAAGCTGGGGAGAATGGTAGACATG
Source organism: Pelusios castaneus (assembly GCA_007922175.1). Lineage (NCBI taxonomy): Eukaryota > Metazoa > Chordata > Testudines > Pelomedusidae > Pelusios > Pelusios castaneus. Next base: position 8,717,966 of record ML685797.1, read on the forward strand.
CTGGAGGGCAGGGACAGGATTCAGGGAGACCTAGACAAATTGGAGCACTGGGCCAAAAGAAATCTCATGAGGTTCAACAAGGACAAGTGCAAAGTCCTGCACTTAGTACGGAAAAATCCCATGTACTGCTACAGGCTGGGGACCGATTGGCTAAGTAGCGGCACTGAAGAAAAGGACCAGGGGGTTATGGTGGATGGAGCTGGATATGAGTCAACAGTGTGCTTTTATTGCCAAAAAGGCCAATGGCATATTGGGCTGCATCAGTAGGAATCTTGCCAGCAGATCGAGGGATGTGATTATTCCCTTCTATTCGGTACTGGTGAGGCCACATCTGGAATACTGTGTCCAGTTTTGGGCTCCCCACTACAGAAAAGATGTTGACAAATTAGAAAGAGTCCAGCAGAGGGCAACGAAAATGATTAGGGGGCTGAGGCACATGACTTATGAGGAGAGACTGAAGGAAGTAGGCTTATTTAGTCTGCAGAAGAGAAGACTGAGGGGTGATTTGATAGCAACCTTCAACTACTTGAGGGAGTGCTCCAAAAAGGAGCAGCTTAAGGAAATCTTAAATCGACGTAATAACACCAGCTCTTTAGGTCAACTTAAGCCTTAAGTCAATTGCTTAAGTCAACTTAAGTCCAGTGTAGAGGGGGATTAGTGCTCAATTGAGTTTAAGTCGACTTAAATCCAGTATAATGGCTATCTCTGCTGTTAAATCAACTTCACAAGGTTGACTTAATGTGTAGCCAATTTGTTAAGTCAACTCAATAAGGTCAATTTTAAGTCAACTTTAAGTCGACCTTGTTAAGTCGACTTAACAAAGTTGACTTAACTTTTCAAATGTAGACATAGCCCATGAGAGTTTAGGTGCCTACAGGGGAGAGAACTACTGCAGTGGGTTTTTGAGTATCTTCATTTTGAACTTAGATGCCCGAAGAGGCAGCTAGGTATCTAAAGACCTTTGTGGAAATTCTAGCCCTTAATGCCTAACTTTGGAACTTTAGTTTTTTTAATTATATCTTAATGATACTTTATATTATATATTAATCCAAGTTAAAAATCAACCTAAAAAACGGAGAACATTTTCCTCTAAAGACGTTCTGCTGTTTGTGTCTCTAGATAGTTGTCCAAGTTTACTTTCTGGACCATATTAAGTGCAGGGCTTTGAGAAAGCTAAACAACAGTTTGATGCTCAGCCAGCATCATTGTTGAAGCAGAATGTTGTACAGTGAGTGAAAATAATATTTTATCAGTCTAATAAGAGCAGGCCCAATCTTGCTCCCATTGAAATCAATGGGATTTTTTCTATCAACTACAATGTGAGGACTAAGCCTTCCATTTTTTCTAGATATTCTGACAAATCTACATCATTATTTTATCAAAGTTTCCATTTGGCATCTCACTGTCAACCTTACTGATTAAATGACAGGTGACAATATAAAACGGAAGGTCATAAACTGTGTTATAGTGCCACAAGAAACATGGACTGTGATTAAAACACCCAGATAATTACAGTGTAAAGAAAATTTGCATAGGCAATCAAATAGCATGATTATCCCAGCACCGTAAGCTATGAGGGCGGATATTTCTTGCTAAAAAGAATAATCTGAAAAATTACTGCTGAGTTGAATCTATGGCTTATGTTTTTCAGTACCATAGTGATTGCATGAAGGAGAAGACATACCCATATGATCCTGGAAAGTGAGAGGGGAATCTTGATGCCTTGCCTTGCAAGGGGAATCTTGATGCCTTGCAATAACCATTATACCATACAGCCACTTGTTCATGTGGCACAATGTATAGAGTAAATTGCCTAAATTTCAGTCTGAATTGTCTCCAATGAGTTCCTTTCCAACCTATTCCAAATAAATACTGTGTTGCTTGGATTTATGGATCAGCGAAGGCTTTTAAATAGCTATACTTATCTGGTACATGGTAGTTTGTATGTTCAGAATAGTTGGCCAGCTAGTTTAAAAGCATCTGAGGTTATCTCACAGAAACTGAGAAGGGAGAAATTCACTGTTATGAATGTTTGTTTCTGTACATCTGTTAATGTTTTTATGAGAACTGTACAAATTATCTGAAGAGCTGTCTTGCTAGGGCAGTTTCTGCTACTGTTTGCAGCATTAGGGTAATGGTTTCCTCATTCTTCCTTTAGTAAAGACTACTTTCGGTCGAAGACTGCTACAAGATTTATGGGTAGTAATTTTCTCAAATAAATTAAATCCTAGTTGTCATTTTATCAAACATTTCTTCTTCTATAAAATGCTTTGGGGTTTTAAATGTCTAAAGGTGAGTATGATTATTCGGAATGTTTTGATTGTTTCTATTTTTATACTAGGGGTTCTGATCGATTCTGTCTTAGCCCTAGTCTATACTTGCCACACTATTTGATGGCAGTCGACGGGAGATATGTACGGTACGTAAAATACTTTGCGTATCTCCTGACGATTTATTAAGTACTCCTTTCTGGTCAGCTTACTGATACTCCAGTTCTGGGGCTGGAGTTGCTAGGGTAAATTCCGGATCTATTGAGCATGTCTACACAGACCGCTCAATCGAACCCAGAAGATTACGCTGACGGCTGCCGTCAGTATAGACTTAGCCTACCTATTGCTCAAAACCCCTTTCATTTTGAACACAGATGGTATTGCTTACAGTTTGTGGGAAGTATTGAGGCAAGAACACAAAGCATCTAAGAGGGTGTCGGCTTGTTATAGCAAACCTCTAAGTTCTTTGGAGAGAAATTATTCCATTTTTTTATAAAAAATACGTGGCAGTGGTTAAATCTAAAGAATCTGACACACAGGCCTGGATGCAAGCATGGAAGTTCTTTATTTTGCCCAGATGGCCTTATTGGGAGGCTAATTGCAAAAACTGCCCTCAGCAGGAGAGCAAGCAATCATTTGCTCAAGGGAATGAGTTGCTAAGGAGGAGATAGCCATCTCCTCTCCTCCCATAATTTGCAGAAGTGCACATGTTCTTCATTAACCCACTGGAACATGGGTTTACAATAATTAGAAGAAACTGTCTAAGAATTTGCAGAGGGGTAGCCATGCAATGTGGAGTTGCAGAAATGGATTGCAGAGCAGTTAAAATCTTCCCAATGGGTGCGTCTACACTTGAAAATTAAGTCGATTTAAGCTTGCTTAAGTCGGCTTAATTACCCCACATCCACACTACATTTTCCTTAAGTCAGCTTGAGCAGCTAGCTAGTGATCCAGTTAGCTCTCGGGGCTCCCTTGGCCAGTACCGGTTGGTCCCGGTTAGGAGGGAGCCCTGCGCTCCCTCCTACCTGGAGCACAGCAGTGCTGGCAATTGCCGGTGCTCCAGCTCTTTAGGAAACCCCGGGGTTTCCTTCTGATCAGCTGGAGCATAGGGCAGCAATGGCCGGCGCTTCAGCTGATCAGGAGAAAACCCCAGGGTTTTCTAA
>ML685797.1:8721798-8825593 GCA_007922175.1 Pelusios castaneus
CTGGAGCGCGGGTTCCGGGGAGACGGAAGCATGGGGCTTCCTTCTTGTCGGGACCTGAGTGGTCCCGGCGAGAAGGGAGCCCCAAGGTCCCTTCTTGCCGGGATCCCCACTCCAGCTGCCCGCTGCTGAGCAGCTGGAGCACGGGTCCCAGCCAGCGCTCCAGCTGCTCAGCAGCTGGCTGCTGGAGCGCGGGTCTCCGGCTCTTCCTCCTGGCCCAGACCACTCGGGAAAGTTCTCCCCGGGACCCGACTGGTCCAGGCTAGGAGGGTTCCCTTCTGCCCAGGACCTGGGAAGTCCCAAGCAGAAGGGAGCCTAGTGGTCGGGGCAGAAGGGAGCTCCTCATTCCCTTCTCCCCTGGATGCTCAGGGTCTTGCTGCCCCAGGGAAAGCCAGCCCCGTGCGGGGCTGGCTCTCCCTGGACCGAACAAGTCAACTTAGAGAGTCCAGTGTAGACTCTCTAAGTCGTCTTAGTAAGCCCCCCTTTAAGTCTACTTAGGAGTCCAGTGTGGACTCTCTAAGTCAACTTAATAAGATCGACTTTTTTAAGTCAACCTTAATTCCCCAGTGCAGACATAGCCAATGAGAGGATCATGTTATTATAAAAGAGTGTGAGCCGAAACTCAATTGGCTAATGAAATGTAATATACTTTCAGAATGCCACAGTAAAGCTGTCTGGTCACAGTGGAAAATCTAGGAATTTAAAGATGAAGTATGGTATAGTTGGAAAAAATAAAATTTGATGCATTGGGTACAGGTAGCAGCTGGTTGGATTTGAAGAAAAAGGTATTTTTGGTTTAAAATAATTACAAAGTTTGAATACTGCACTGAGTTGTGTGGGAGTTTTTTCCTCTGTAACAACTGTGGAACTGGATCCACAATAATATCACAGACCATGAAAGATAATTAAGAATAGTTCCGTATGTTTAATAAAACAAATACACCCTTCTCTCAGACAAAAAAAAATGAACCACTTGTGGCACTCTCATTGTTTTTGCTGTACACAGACTAACACAGCTACCGCTCTGGAAACCGTGCAAAGGGATTTAAAATCAGTAGTAAAAAGTTCTATAGCCATATAGTAGGAAGAAAACAAAGAAGGAAAAAGTGGGACCACTAATCACTGAGGATGTGGTGGAAGTTAAGGACAATCTGGGCAGGGGTGACTATCTAAACAAATACTTTTCCTCTGTTTTTAATGAGGCTAATAATGATAGTGGTAAGGTGGCTAATGAGATTAAGAATATAGAGGTAAAAATTCCACATCTGAGGTAGAAACCAAACTTCAACACCTTAATGGGACTAAATCTGGTGGGGGGAAGAGGGCAGATAATCTCCGTCCAAGAATATTAAAGGAACTAGCACATGAAATTGATAGCCAATTAGCAAGGATTTTTAAAGACTCTGTAAACTCAGGGGCTGTACTGTACGACTGAAGAATTGTCAAAGTAATTCCTATTTTTAAGAAAGGGGAAAACAGTGATCGGGGTAACTACAGGCTTATTAGTTTGATCTCTGTAGTATACAAGGTCTTGGAAAATATTTTGAAAGAGAAAGTAATTAAAGAGATCAAGGTTAAGAGTAATTGGGATAAAATACAACATAGCTTTACAAAAGGTAGATTGTGCCAGACTAACCTGATTTCCTTTTTTGAGACAATAACAGATTTTTTGAACAAAAGGAATGTGGTGGACCTAATTTACTTAGATTTCAGAACGGTATTTTATATAGTTCCACAAAAGGAATTATTAGTTAAATTAGAAAAGATGGGGATTAATATGAAATTAGAAAGATGGATATGGAACTGGTGAAAGTGGAGAGTACAGCTGGTCACACTGAAAAATGATCTGTAAACTGGAGGGAGGTTACTAATGGAATTCCTCAAAGATCGGTCTTGGGACCTATCTTTTTAAACCTTTTATTACTGACCTTTTAGCACAAAAAGTGGGAAGGTGCTAATAAAGTTTGCGGATGAAACTAAGTTGGGAGGTATTACTGATACAGAGAAGTATCGGGATACCATACAGAGAGATCTGGATGATCTTGTAAACTGGAGTAATAGAAATAGGATGAAATTTAACAGTGGAAAGTGCAAGGTCATGCATTTAGGGACTAATACAAGAATTTTTCCTATAACCTAGGAATGCATCAGTTGGAAGTAATACAGAAGGAAAAGGACCTGGGGGTATTGGCTGATCACAGGATGACTATAAGCTGCCAATGAGATGCGGCCATGAAAAACTCAAATGTGGTCTTTGGATGCATGAGGTGAGGTATGTCCATTAAGAATGGGGGGGCGAGGGTTGTTAGTACCTTTATACAAGGCATTAGTGAGACCTTATCTGGAATACTTGTGCAATTTTGGTCACCCGTGTTTAAGAAAGATGAATTCAAATGGGAACAGGTGCAAAGAAGGGCTACTAGGATGATCCATGCAATAGAAAACCTGCCTTATGAGAGGAGACTGAAAGAGTGTAGCTTATTGAGCCTAACCAAAGAAGGTTGAGGTCAGATATGATTGGTCTGTATAAATACATCAGAGGGATAAATACCAACGAGGGAGAGGAATTATTTAAGTTCAGCCCCAACATGGGCACAAAAACTGGCCATCAGGAAGTTTAGACTTGAAATTAGACTCAGGTTCTACCCATCAGAGGAGTAAAGTTCTGGAATAGCCTTTCAAAGGGAGCAGTAGAGGCAAAAAAATCTTGCTGGTTTCAAAATTGAGCTTGATAAATTCATGGATGGGGATGGTATAATGCAACTTTTGCCACCCCCTGTGCCAGACCTGGCCCCACAACCTCTGCAGGTGCCAGGGCGAGGCCAGCAGGTGCCAATGGCAGGGCCAGCAGGGGGTCCTTTTCCCTGCGGGCCCTGCTTCTGCACATTGCACCTTTCCCCTGCTGACTCTGCCCCTCAGCTGGGGAGTGGGATTAGCAGGACATAGAATCCACACCCATAGAGGTGCCTTTTCCCTGATGGCCTTACACCCCAGCTAGGGAGCAGGACTAGCAGGATACAGGAGCCAGGCATGTAGCCATGTCTTTTCCCTTCTGGCCCTGCCCCATGCATGGTTCCGGTGCCCTGCTGATCCCACTCCCCAGCTGGGGGGAAGGGTCAGCAAGGCAAGCAACAGTGGCACCACGTGCTGGGTGTTGCCAACCCCTGGTATAATGGGAGAGCCTAGTTTGACAATTGACTGATCTTTGGCTCCAGGTGGTAGACACACCAGTGAGATGATTGATGGGATGGGTTCTGAGTTATTACAGAAACTTCTTTCTTGGATGTCTGACTGGTGAGTCTTGTCCACATACTCAGGGTTTAACTGATCACCATATTGGGGTCAGGAAGGAATTTTCCCCCCAGGGCATATCAGCAAAGGCTCTGGGGGGTTTTCACCTTTCTCTGTAGTAGGGGGCAGTACTCAATTGCTAGTAGATTCGCTGTATCTTAAAGTCTTTAAATCATGGTTTCAGGATTTTGATAACATAGTCATAGGTTAGACACTTATTGCAGGAGGAGGTGTTTGAGGTACTGTGGCCTGCATTGTGCAGAAGGTCAGATTAAATTATCATATTGGTCTCTTCTGATCTTAGAGTCTATGGCTATGTCTACACTTGTTAATTTAAGTCGACTTAGTGTGTCCACACTTAAAAATAAAGTCGACTTAAAGGGGAACTTAAAAAGTCAACCAAGACCGTCCACACTGGATGCCTAGGTCGACTTCTAGGGACTTAGGGGGACCTAGGGGAGGTCCACAGGGGCAGGGGGGGCACCCCTTGCTCAATGCCAGGGGACTCAGCTTTTGCCCATTGTACCTAGGTACAATGGGGCAAAAGGGGACAGGGACCCTGGCAGGGCATAGGGGCAGGGTGGGCAGGGCTCTGCCCTGCCCTGTGTGTGGGCATGCCAGGCTCCCCTTGTGCCCCCCCCTCCTCTGGCAGGGAGGGCATTGGTGTAGCCCTGGGGTAGCCCTAAATCGACTTAAGCCTTAGGTATAGATTAAAGGTGGTGTTATAAAGTCGACTTAATTTTAATTAAGTCGACTTTATTTTCCTTAAGCTGCTTAAGTCGACTTAAGGAAACTGTAGTGTAGACTCAGGGTAAATTAAGTTGACTTAAGCAAGCTTAAGTCGACTTAATTTACCAGTGTAGACGCAGCCTATGATTCTATGAGTTTAAGCATACCAAAAGCAAACAAAAAAAAGTGAAAAGTCCATTTGCTGAAAAGATTAAAAACATGCTACGCTTCACCTCAAAGGCTCCCAGTTAGCTTAACATGTCTCTTTTCCATTGGAAAACCAATGGCTTCCACTAAAGGCAGGTCATCACAATGGTATGTGATGATGAAGTCCCAAAAATATAATAGAGTTAGTTTTCCCCTGTCAGCTGGTGATTACTGAGAAATGATGCAAATACATTATGAAGCTCTCTGTTATATCTGAAAAGTCAGAAAGAGGCAAATAAAATTAAATATACTTTTTCTTGTCAGGTGCAAGGACTGCATTGTAAAACATTGTTAATTCATTTCCCAATACTCTGGCAAATTGAAGATTAAGCTAATCCTATGCTTCCAATTTTCAAAGTGGCAATTAAAAACAAAACAATACCTTACACTGTCTCAAATTACTAGCAGAATTTTTCAGACACGAATCAGACTTTTCACACCAAAGTTTCTTTTGTCAGGTAAATTTCATAATAAGAGTGGATTGTACAAACTATTTCATTTATGACTCTGGAATCCAAATGGAATTCATTTATTTTTCCATTTGTTACGTGTAAAAGATTTACAAGCTCATACTGACTGTTGTGTAAATCAGGAGGTATAATCCAGAGGTCAGTTATATACTAGAACAAGATATTAATGAGTGATCTGGAAGCAAATAAAATAGGATCAGCTTTGCTTTATAGACAGTGCAATGCATATGATTGGTATTGTAGGTGGTCTGATGACACATGATATTGTAAACTAAAGGCCAAATCTTGTAAAGTACTAAACCACTTCTGTGAATTCTTGAGAGCCCTCAGTTCCCACTGACTACAACAAAAAGTGATCATGCTCAGCATTAGTAGGACTGACCCAAACCTGTTTCTTCTTTATATGTTGGCTTTTGATATAGACTGATTTATATATTTTCTTTTTAATAGAATTTTTCAAAAACCAGGAGGCTTGCAGATTTTTATAATTTCAAAACTAGAATATCTCATGATAATATTTTACTCAGACTTTTCAAAGAAATCATTTTTGTTTCATCACTAGCCATTTCAAAACATTGATTAAATCTTAATGGTTTTTTTAGGATTTAGTTGACATTAAGTCTCAAAGCTGGATCACATTAATTTCTATTTCACTGAATCTCTGTTTTCCAATGTCTTTTGAAAATTATTCACTGGTCTTAATAACAAGAATAACTGATTATAGAATATGCTTATTATATGATTTTGTGTTGTATCTTTAATTAATTACTATATTCTTGGGCTAACCCTGCATCCGTTATTATACAATATATTGTTCCAAACAAATGTTGTAAAACTGAGGCATTACGAACTCAGTTGTTGGACATTATGATCACTACTGCTTTGATGAGATTTGATGATATTATCACAGCTGCCAAATAAAACATCAGAAAACTTAGGAATTAAGCTTGTCTTCTTACTCATGCTTAGAAGAGACAGTTTAGTTACAAGGCAGAGATGAGGTGAGAGAAGAAAAAATCAAGAGGGAGGCGGAAGTTGTATGATTGTAATAAGCAGACAGAGGACAGGAAAACACTCTTCAACCAATGTACAGACCTTCACCAGACCCTGACAAAGGAGGAATATTTGGACATCAATGATAAAGACCTTTATGTCAAATTGGATGATATTCATCACATTTTGCCACATGGGATACACTCTCCGCTCCAAGTTCTCCAATTCATTCATTATGCAGAGATGAAGGACACTTTTCCCAATGTGTGAAGAAATAAGAGTATTCTGCTCATGCTGCTGGTCAAAGTCATGAGAAGTCAGAGCAACTTCTTGCAGCTCAAGCTCATTAAAACATATCTTTACTCAACTATGGCCAATGAGAGACTGACATAATTTGCTATTTTTTACTTAAGAATGCCATTGGCCAGTCTTTGAATCTGTCTGCTGCTATGTTTCAGTTCATGAGAACAAAGGTGAGAAAATCAACCTTTTGAATTTAAGGACTAGGGTTAACATTCTAAGGCTGTCACCTACGTAATACTATTTAATACTTGTCCAGCCAATGCTGGAGCATAGTTCAAGCACTTGATGTTAAAATATTTTAGTTATTCTTAAAATTAAAAAGTTTCTATAAGTGTAGAGAAAATATTTTTATTTGCTTATATGTGGCATGTATAAATACAGATTTAAAGATCCTAATGTGCACATTTATCATATTAAATGTCAGGGATAAATCATACATACAAAGCATGCATTAAATCATGAAGTGGGCTACAAGTGCAATAAAAAATAAGGTATTCAAAAATTTAACAAATGGAGGGTGGGCTCACCAAAGACACTCCTTGCTTGAGGCACCATTTAATCTAGGGTTGGCCCCATACACAATAATATAATACAACTGCTAAGTCTGAATCTCAATTTCCATTCCATCATCCTCATAACTTTCTCATGCTTAGAATGAGCTATTTCTATTTTGGGATACTAGCAGATGATAATAGCAGATATTTTTATCAGATATATTTGTTTATATTTTTGGTGGTGACCCATAATATGTGAAATACCATCTTTGTTTACCTTAGAATAAGGAATCAGTAAAACATCAATAGATTACCCATTTTTAATTAGATGAGATGATCATAGAAAAGCCATTATCAACAGACAGAATGAAGAACTTCTCCCAGCTACTAACATTATCCTGAATTTACTTGAAAATCTCATCCTATATATCTTCAAAAGCACTAAGGCTATGTCTACACTTGAAAATCTAAGTCAACTTTAACTAAGTCGACTTAATTAAGTCAACTTTAAGTTGACTTAGTTAAGTCGACTTAGTGAGTCTACACCTAAATTTTAAGTTGATTTTGGGGGGAACTTACAAAGTCAACCTAGAGCGTCCACACTGGATGCCTAGGTCGACTTCTAGGGCCTAGGGGGACCTAGGACAGGTCCACGAGGGCAGGTGGGGAACCCCCTACCCAGTGCCAGGGGGCTCAGCCTTTACCTCATTGTACATAGGTACAATGGGGCAAAGAGGGTCAGGAACCCTGGCAGGGCATAGGGGCAGGGTGGGAAGGGCTCTGCCCTGCCCTGTTGGGGGGCATGCCAGGGTCCCCCTATGTCTCCCTCCCCCTGGCAGGGAGGGCATTGGTGTAGTCCTGGGGTAGTCTTAAATCGACTTAGGGCTACCCCATGTCTACACTGGCTTAAGTCAACTCTAGGGAGTCGACTTAAGCCCTAAGTTGAATTAAAACTAGGTGTAATAAAGTCAACTTTATTTTCATTAAGTCGACTTTATTTTCCTTAAGTCAACTTAAGCAAGTTGCTTAAGTTGACTTAAGGAAACTGTAGTGTAGACGCAGGGTAATTTAAGTTTAGTTAAGCAAGCTTAAGTCGACTTAATTTACAAGTGTAGACTCAGCCTAAAAGACACAGGGGCACAAGTCCCACTGAAAATCAGTCATCAAAAGTGAATGGGACTTGTACTCTGAAGTCATATAGTTGGTTTTGAAAATCCCATTAATAGTTACTGTCCATTCTCACCTCTTAACTTTCATTATAAAAGGAGGAGATACTGAAAGGCATACAATAAAATGGTAAAAAATGGAATTACAGTAGTAAATTATTTTCATTATACCAGCACAAATCAAAGACATTTTGACAGTGCCAGCTGAGTTCCATTTAAATCCCACGGAAATTATTAAACTTTTAAGCCCCATGAGTAGCATTCAGGTTCAGATAGGTTTGCAATATATCACTTCAAATATCAGAAACTGAAGAGAGTAGACTGCAGTCATGGGTTTGCAACTGTGACCCAGTCAATATCTGTGGAATGTGAAAGCTGAAACGGAAGTTTCAATTTGACACATCTGTTATCTTAAATTTCTCTCATCAGTTTTTGGCCAATGCCAAAGATAAATGTGTGTAGCACTTCCTATTAAATCAGAGGAACTGACTGAGCTATTGAATCTCCCCATAGTACATACATGCTCTGCTGACAATACAAATGATAACTTAAGTAGCTTTCTGGAATTTAATGTATCCTACATTGTGTTATGAAGTTAAAGGCTATTCCAAATATTAAAAAGTAAAAAATTAACATTTCAGAACCTCTCTTTCCTAGGTCTTGTCTTCTACTAACAATTTACTTTCTGCTTCAAAAAGAAGGGTGCTTGTTGAAAGTGTAGTATTTACAACATTGTTCCAATCAAGAGTCAGATCACAGTGGTTCTATATCAGTGGGGAGCTTTCAATGGTCTCTTTGTCACACACACATTACTTGCATCCAAATAATGCTAGCATTTTAAGCTGATAATTGATAACATTCATTTACTGAGAAGAAGTCATTCCCTGGAATAAATCTTGCGTGTTTAAGATTCTTGCCAAGTTAACTGCTTGATAAAACTTAAAAAATTGATCCTTTAGGATAACTTTTGATGACAAAAGAATGAGTTCATTTTATATGTTCTCAGTTGTACAAGGTAATTAGCATAAAGTCTAGGCACTCTGTTCTTTATAATGTGATTGGTTATAGTCCCATGGCACATTTTTAACAATCTTCTAAAATATATTCATGATGCAAAAAGCTGTTTCACTACTGTATACAGTAAATTGGCATTTATAACCTGATCTGACATAATTAAAGAGCAATGAGTAGAGTTACATTTTATTTAAAATATTCTAGTTTTGGAGATGAATTTTACATTATAATGCAAGTTCAGTTAGCTAGGATCTAGACAAGTTTTTGATATAAAACTATACGTGGATCACTAGAGGTTGAAAGCAGTCTCATAGAGGACTACTATATTTTCATTCCCCTCCCCCATGGCTACCAAAATATAAATAATCAATTATACTAAATTGTAAAACAAGCACATGTACTAAGAAGTAAATGCTCTAAATTCCATGTTTTAGAAAACATTTTCAAAAACAATACTAATGCTCTTTGACAATGTTCACAGCCTCTAGAAAAAGCGAAGTTATGAGGAAATTACAGTTTTCTCAAAATATAATGTACACAATGTATGTTGTTGATATATGTGTATTCTGGAAGCCCTGTCTGCTACAAGTTAGGGTCTAATATACTGAAGAACTGCTAAATTCTAAGGGGAAGAGGTGGCAGTGCAAATATATTCAGCAAGAAATAGAAACATAAAACAGAAAGTATAGAAGTAAGAGGTGGAAGTGAGGTGGAGAGAGCTGATAAACGAAAGAAGAAAGACAGAAAGGGAGAAAATGAGGAAAAGAGAGAGTAAGCAGGACTAAGATGTAGGAAAGCATAAAAGGAGGTAAGGAACTGGTGAGATGAAGGGAGAATCTCTTCAGAGAGAAGTAATTTTTCATTTGGGAAAGTAACTCATTTGCAAATAACTCTCCATCTACTTATTTGTAAAATCAGTTCACAGCACAATTTGAGAGAGTCCATCAAACAAGCCTGATACTTGGGAATTTTCTGAAATGGGATAACTGGGGAAAAAGGAGAGGAGATGTGGAAAGATTCAGGCTTTCCAGGAGATGGGCTCCCAATTTTCCATATGAAGGCTCAATCAAAAAGGGCTGCAAGTGATCCTTATGTGTCAAGAACACAATGGAGACTCCTTTACTGGGACATACTTAACTGGTACCACATACTGTTGTGCTGCTCCAGTCTTCTCATGCCTCTGTTGTTATCAGGCAGCAAGGTAAAGTAATAATGCCAAATTAATGCCCTATTGATTCTTATTAATATACTGTCTATTTGCATCTATCAAATCTAATACAGACAGTAGTCTAAACTAGACAGGAAAGTCCCAAGCCCACAAGATAATGAGCTCCTCCTGCAAAACTGTCAGGATCATTTGCCCCTGCGGAGCATCTGTCTTCGGATTTTCTACACTCAAGTTCCTGCAGCTCAGAGCAAGGCTACAGATTCTCAGTTTATGCTGCTGCTTGAAACTGCCAAAACAAATGAGCACACAACCTTTGAAGTAACATCCACTATACAAAGGTAAACGTAACTCTGACTTGTTAGAGGGGTTTATCTTCCTCAGTGTTGCCCTGCAGTTCTCATTAGCTGTGTAGTGAGACTATTCCCTGACAATTTACTTTTTTGTATGCCATTATTTAATCGAGCGCTCCAGCCAGCCATTTAGCTGTAGAACCAGTTCTCCATATTTAACTTATCAACTTTCAGACAACAGAGGTTATAAGTACAATCTGGTCTGGTTTTGTTACATCATCTTCCCTTTTACACTGCTGAGGAGGTTGACACCTGAGGGTGATTCATGTATCCGTTCTTCACAGTTTTATTCTTATTCCTCATTTTCTTTTTAACATGTATAATTATTCTAATTTAATACTAACAGATTAATTATTTGTAACATCCCCTTCAGTCTTCAAAAAGTCCCCATATTTAGACAGCACAGCATATGGGTCACTGCCGTGTGAATTACCATGCAATGACATTGTCACACAAGTAAAGTACTGCAGTCTTAGTAATGACCAATCTCCTGATGCCCTGCTTGCCATTTATACCAAGAAAATTAATCTGCCGCTCTTCTTGATCTCTTTCCAAAGGATAAATGAAGTGAAGGTAAACTGGCCAACACTCTTACATCAATGACTTACCACAGAGCTGAAGTTTTAGGAATAATGCATGACAAATGATAGAAATATAGGGCTGGAAGTAACCTCAGGAGGCCATCAAGTTCAGCCCCAAGTGCTGAGCTGGGACAAAGTAAACCTAGAACAATGGTTCTCAATCTTTCCAATATGCTCTGCAGGGTCTTAGGTGTTGTAACCCTGACCATTGCAATACCTAGTTTTAAGGCACTTATAAATCACTAGAATAACAATGTAATCCACAAATCCTGATTTAGCCACCTAGGTTCCCTATTGACCTCTTCATCACCAGAAATCACTCTATATTGAAATCTCCCTGGGCCTTCGGTGGCATAGAAGCATCAGCAGACTCAGACCACATACCCAGCTCTCACTGCATCTTCCAACCCCTTCCAAGCCAGATGTTCATCAACTGGACAATGTCCAGCATCTTTTCAAGGATCTTGTAGAAGCTGTGAAATACACACAGGCCAGCAAAAATCGCATACATAACCTCAATACCCTCTTGAATGATATGGAGATTGCATGGAGTGGAATATGAAACATTATATCACATACTACTGATGAAACAATAAATTTCACATGGTCACACAAGAAAACTTAGCTTTCTTAATAGGGCTTTGATGTATTAGTGCAAAAGGCAGAAGCACACGAGTAGGAAGATGGCCAAAAAGGTAAATGGTTGAAAGGCATTTCCTAGGCCAAAGCAAAATGTGATGGTGAGATCACATCCTCCCCAGTTGGATTTTGAAAGGGGTTTGATCTGGTAGGCAAGCTCTGAACACTCCTACCAAATGAGGACCTGGGAACAAAATAGGCATCTTCACCTAGTTTGAGAACCACACTGGAGTTCAGGTATGAGACAGGCAACCAAGCATCTGAGGTTAGGCAGCAGTGTGCATGCCCAAAGGCAGAAACTTAGGTACTGAGTGAATTTAGGTGCCTACCAAGTTAACTGGCAGCCAAATGAGGGTTTTGTGGAACACACTGGTGCCCAAATCTGGAGTTTAGGCACCTAAATCCCCTTGTGGATCTGGTTTTCTGTCTCCCTTTATCTTGATACAGCTTCTTCATTGTAATTATTTTATTTCTTTGTTGTTCAAAGAGAAGGATGAATGTAGTTGGTGTCCGTTTTAAAAAACATATATCTCCAAATATGCTATTTGCAATATTCAGATTATGGAGATTAATATACTGTTATAATGTGGGATGTGAATCCTATAATAGTATCCTAGCCTGTGGTCAAATTAAAATTTAGAAACACACCAAGAATGAGCTCACATGGAATCTTTTCGGATGAATTTCACCCCCTGTTAAGCATGGAAGGCTGATGTTCAAAGAGGCAACAGTCAGGGCATAGTTTTTTTTTAATATATATAACCATTTTTGACAGCAGCTTTGGTTCTGGTGACCAGAAAATTCAGCCTTTGATGTTACAAAGCTGAGCAACACTCAAGCTATTTAACATTCATAGCTGTGATACTACAATGCAATTTTAATATCAGTTGCATTTATGTGTTGGAGATAATGTCATTAAGAACAGCAGTTACCTGGGTTTATATGTGAAATCTTTACGAAGTATGTTTTCCTGTCCATTTGGCTTTCTGTAGTATTGAGAGACATTCATTACAAGCACAGGACAGTTGACCCATCCTTTTATATAGCAAAGAAACTTTACATATTGTATGTGTGACAGCTTCAGAAGGCAGTATATTAGCAGGAAACAAACTGTCCTGGAACAAGTAATAAAAGATGGCCACTTATTTCAGTGGTGTCAGCTTGTAAATTGTTTTGCTGAAGTTGATTTGTTTAATGCATTATTATTCTTTTACTCTAGACAATCTGGATTTAATTTAAAAATTTTGTGGTGTATCTATAGAATTACATTTTTAAATGGGACTTTGATTCATTAAGCCCCAAGGTCTGTTGTAAAAGTCTGAAGTTAGCTAGCTAAAATGGTGATGGGGACTGATTGCAAACATCTGAAAGGGGAAAAGTAGGATGAAGAAAGATAATAAGGGAGCATAGTAATTGGATTAACCAAGGGAAGACTTGAGAAGCCTGAAGAGACTGAAGGGAAAAAGAAAAAAAAAATCAGAGAGGCCTAGAGCATTCAAGACTAATAAATGAGCTCTGAGGATTAAGAGATCAGAAAAAAATAGATCCATGAGTTTATTTCCTTCCCGCCAGCAATGTCAACAGTTGGAACAGGGAAACATTTGTGAAAGTTATACATATATTTATATATTTAAATAATAGTTTGTGTACATATACAAAATATATATCCTAAATGTTCATCAAGCATTGACCGTTAGAGATAACTGATTGATTAACTGTAAAATGATCACTATACGTATTTCCAAGGCACCCCTCTGTGGAGTAGTTCACAAATATTGAATATTTTGCCACTCCGGGATGTGGCTGTATATTAAAAGACCATATGTTGTAGTTTTACTGGGACTGTCCTGATTTTTGATACAGTATCATTGGAATTATTCTGAGACACCTACAATGTCCTCATTGTTTCATTTAATCAATCGGTGAAGTTAACAGGACTACTTGGATTATATGCATGATTTACATTAAGCATGTACATTGTTTCATCAGGACCATCAGTCTAAAGTGAGTGTTACTTAGTTTTAATTTATTTAAGTATTTAGGTTAACAACCATAAACTTGCATATACAAGATTTCTCTGCACTTCTAACAATAAATTAAATTTCCAGTAACAATAACTACCCAGCAATATTAAATGCTAACATAGAAATTTTATCACCTGCTGCCAAGCACATTTATTTAAATCTGAAAATTAAAAAAATCCCAGTCTAACCAAGAACATGCCCTTATCCTTCCTCCAAAACTCTATCAGATAAATGACTTTTACAGTGTGTCTTGAATCTCATCAAATTCAGGTTATTTCACACCAAATTGGGAATGCAGTTCCAAAGACCCAGCCCCCACACCAAGAATGTTCTGCTGGCTGCCCCTCTCCTTTCTAACAAGAAGGATGCAGGAGAATCATGGGCTATGTCTACACTTGGCCAAATAAGTCAAGTTTGCTAAGTCGACTTAGCATGTCCACACTCAAAAATTAAGTCAACTTAAAGGGGACCTTGCCAAATAGACTTAGAGCATCCACACTGGACGCCTAAGTCGACTTCTAGGGGCTAGCTGGACCTGGGACTGGTCAAGTGCCAGGGGGCTCAGCATTTTCCCCATTGTACCTGGGTACAATGGTGGCTGAACAGGACAGGGACACTGGCAGGGCATAGGAGCGGGGTGGGCAGGGCTCTGTCCTGCCCTGGGGGGGGGCATGCCAGGCTCTGCCTGTGCCAGCCACCCTGGCAGGGAGGGCAGTGGGGGAGCCCTAGAGCCCTTTAAGTCAACTTTAAGTCGATTTAGGGCTAATCTGTGTCCACACTGGCTAAGTCAACTTTATAAAGTCAATTTAGCCAGTAAAGTTGACTTTAAATGAGGTTTTATAAAGTCGACTTTAAATTTCCTTAAGTCGATTTAAGCAGCAGCTTAAGTCTACTTAAGGAAATTGTAGTGTAGACGCAGATTAAATTAAGTCGATTTAAACAAGTTTTATATAGTTTTACTCACTTCAGTGTTAAGTGGTTGTAGAATAGGTCGATACTTCTTAATGGAGCTCATCCTAGAATGGTAGTTCCTTGTATTCCCAATATTTAGTGAATAGATTTAACGGACATCTGGCTATGAAATATCTTTATCATAATGGTTTCAGATGTATAAAAGCACAATAAAATACTTTTGTGAAGATCTAATGGTAGAAGCTTTAACCAAGTTCTGTATTAATTTTAATTTTACTGCTACGAGAGCTCTTTTCACCATGCCTTAAGGAAATAAACAAGAATATACAAATTCTACCCTGGTTTACACCACTAAAATGTCTCAGGATGCAAAGCCCAATAGTAATACTAAGAATCATTTTTAGGATAGCTCAGAAGGTAGCACTTCATATTTATTAAACATATCTTGTCATGAATAATGTTTCTCCCTCCCCTAATTTCACCATTGGTGTTAGCATTATAATTCTGTTAATATCACACAATTTAAAGGGCTCAAAATTATACTGGAAGTTTGTATAGTAACACATTCAGGATGAAATGATGATTTTATAATACTGATTTGAGAAAACTAATTCAGGATTTAATTATAAATTTCCAGTCATGTCAAAGGTTCTCATTTTCTACCACTATTAACAAAATGCCACCCAGAACGTAGCAAAACAATGTACTTACACATTGTCAATAGATTAGTTCACATAATCAATTAGACTTGAAATAATTTTTTTTCTTTGGTAGAGTTATTAACCTGAACAACTAAACTAGCACACAAGTTAATTTTAACTGCTGATTTTATTTGGGGGAACTAATGATATATTAGCAGTGTCTGATAACAGCACCAAATTTGCAATGTATTTCACTGAACAGAGAAAAAGGAGGCTGAAGAGACCGACTGAAAGTAGAGAAAAACTCAAAATAGATAGGGAAATATCTGGCATATATACTGTTCATCCTGTATGCTGCGTTGATCACCTTAAATGCACCACCAATGCTGAGAAGCAGAAGGAATATTGTGGCAAAGGATGTCATACTGAATGTTTTGAATATAACAAATAAAAATCATATGCAATTTTCCCTTTAGCTCTTACCTGGAGAAGAATCAGTTCTATTCATTACATGTTTATCCACAGCAAACTGAAAACGGTGGATAACTATAACTACACTTTAGGCATCTGGTCTGTTAAGAGTTGTTCACTGGTTATTTCAAAGCACAAAGCCAGATGATAGTCAACTCCTGAATGAGTGAGCTTATGGCAAGGGTGGGGGAGGGTGTATATAAAGCCTTCTCCCCTTATTGGCTCACCCAAGGACTAGCCACAATAGTGGCTCTTTCACTTCCCAAATTGCAAGTGCTTCTCAAGACTCTACCTCCCTTGGCACTAGCCTTTCTAAATATGGGCGAGAAGCAACAAAACCATTGGCTGCATCTACACTGATAAATTAAGTCGACTTAAGCTTGCTTAAGTCGACTTAATTTACCCTGTGTCTACACTACTGTTTCCTTAAGTCGACTTAAGCAACTTGCTTAAATCAACTTAAGGAAAATAAAGTTGACTTAATGAAAATTAAGTCGACTTTATTAAACCTGCTTTCTAGTAGACCTAAGACTTAAGTCAACTCCCTAGAGTCAACTTAA
The DNA here is from genome assembly GCA_007922175.1 of Pelusios castaneus. Taxonomy (NCBI): domain Eukaryota; kingdom Metazoa; phylum Chordata; order Testudines; family Pelomedusidae; genus Pelusios; species Pelusios castaneus. Next base: position 8,737,809 of record ML685797.1, read on the forward strand.
GCCAGTGTAGCCGTGGGGTAGCCCTAAGTCGAGTTGGGTCTACCCCAGGGCTACACCAATGCCCTCCCTGCTGGGGGGGGGCACAGGGGTAACCTGGCATGCCCCCCTACCTGACAGGGCAAAGCCCTGCCCACTCTGCCCCTATGCCTTGCCAGGGCCCTGACCCCCTTTGCCCCATTGTACCTAGGTACAATGGGGCAAAGGCTGAGCCCCATGGCATTGGGCAAGGGGTGCCGCCCTGCCCCCGTGGACCTGCCCTAGGTCCCCCTAGCCCCACAATGTTGACCTAGAGCATCCAGTGTGGACACTCTAGATCGACTTTCTAAGTTCCCCTTTAAGTCGACTTTATTTTTAAGTGTGGACACACTAAGTCAACTTAGTTAAAGTCGACTTAAATTCACAAGTGTAGACATAGCCATTGTGGCCTGATCAAAATCCTGAGAAGCTTAGCTTCCTTTATTAGTATTTAAAGTGTGATTTGTTTTCAGTGCCTCTTACAAATGTGACTCCCTTGCAGTCATTTAATCAAGGTCCAATTTTTCTCAAGTTTTAATTACAATCAGTTCTTTCTCATTGATGATTTGCACCTGTTGGAAGAATTCTGAAGTTTCCATACAGGTTTCTCGACCATCCTAACTACACTTTCTTGTTCCTTCTGTTGAATCTCCCATAATCAAAGTAGCCAATGAATCTTTTTACTGGATTAGTTACAAAAATGTTTAATTTAAATTGTAGAACAAAATAATTTAGTGAACAAGGTCCCTCTCTCTGGCGACGTCTACACTTGTAAAGTTAAATCGACTCTGTCTACACTTAACTCTCCGGTCGACTGCCTGCATCCACACTAGGAGATGCAAGGTCAACGGAGGAGAGCCGCAGCCAGGGAAGATCAGGATGGGGAGAGCCTGGGCTGGGGGAGATGGGGCTGGGGCTCCTCTGCCCTGTATGGAGCCGGCGACCCCGCACGGCTGGAGCTCTGGGGCCACAGATGTTCCCCCGTGGCTGGAGCTCCTCTGCCGAGAGAGGAGCCAGCAACCCTGCACGGCTGGAGCTCCGGGGCCATGGAGGTTTCCCCGTGGCTGAAGCCCAAGGCCGCAGCTGGGGCTCCTCTGCTGGGCGGGGAGCCGGCGAGGTTGACTTAGTGTAACCTTCGGGTGGGCTAAAATTAATTCAGTGCCTCACAGTGCCTTCTCCAGTGCCTCACAGAAATGAACCCCAATCCCTGTGGAGAAAGCAGCTGGAGACCCAGGATCCAGTCTGTATGGGACTCACAGCAAAGATTGCTCAGAATTACCACCCCACATTAAAATACTACTAAAAACAAACATAACAATGAACTTTATTAACTACTAACTAAATAAAACTTATCCTAAGAAAACAAAATACAATTAAACAGAACAATCCCTACAGAAACCCTGCAGGAAAGATACGCAAGAGTCCCAACGTCCAGATGGAGTTCACCCAACTCTCAGTTACAGTCTTTGTTCAAGTCTAGAGGCTTGAGTGGCAAGAAATACCTGTCCTCTTCTTCTCTCATTGCAGGAATCTTCTGTAGAATTCCATGCAGGCTTTTCCTTCTCTTTTGGAACTAGCACCATCTGGTCAGCTCACTGGTTAACCAGCCCTCAGTCCCATATGCATGTGCCCAAAGTCTGTTGCAGAAGACTCCTTGGCTGCATCTACACTTGTAAATTAAGTCGACTTAAGCTTGCTTAAACCAACTTAATTTACCCTGCGTCTACACTACATTTTCCTTAAGTCAACTTAAGCAACTTGCTTAAGTCGACTTAAGGAAAATAAAGTTGACTTAATGAAAATTAAGTCAACTTTATTACACCTCATTTTAATTCAACTTAGGGCTTAAATCAACTCCCTAGAGTCGACTTAAGCCAGTGTAGACATGGGGTAGCCCTAAATTGACTTAGGGCTACCCCAGGACTACACCAATGCCCTCCCCAATGGGGGGAGCCTGGCATGCCTGCCCACCCTGCCCCTATGCCCTGCCAGGGTCCCTGACCCCCCTTTCCCCATTGTACCTATGTACAATGGGGCAAAGGCTGAGCAAAGGTGCCCCCCCTGCCCCCATGGACCTACCCTAGGTCCCCCATCCCCTAGAAGTTGACCTAGGCATCCAGTGTGGATTCTCTAGGTCGACTTTGTAAGTTCCCCCCAAAGTCGACTTAGAATTTAAGTGTAGACTCACTAAGTGGACTTAGCTAAAGTCAATTTAAATTTCCAAGTGTAGACATAGCCCATAGGAGGGAGAAAACATCTTGTTGTTCACTCCTGGCTCAGCTTCTCTTATGAATACTGAACACATGGGCTCTTCTCAATGCAGCTCCTGCCTGCTGTCTGCATAGACTGCTGCTCTTGTGTGATCTTACTCTGACCACATCACACCAGCAGGGAACCCTGTGGAGCATGCCCAAAATGCCACCGCTGCCTGCTTCCAGAAGTTTCTGGTTGTGGGTAGTTAATCTGCCCAGCAACTGTAACCCACCCTCAGTAGGTCTCTTAAAGAGATAGCCCTCTTTAGGCATATGGGTTACATTAGCACTATTCCCCATCCACATTGGCTTTAAGTCGACTTAAGAAGTCGACTTAAGTCTTAAGTCAACCTTCTGAGGTGGTGTTATTAAGTCGACTTAAGCTGTTATTAAGTCAACTTAAGGAAGCACTTAAGTCAATTTAATAAAAGTGCCGTGTAGACGCGGCTTTGTGTAGGTCAACTTAAGCGTCCTTAAGTCGACTTAAGTTGCCACTGTAGATGCACCCACTGTGCTAATCCACTTCCTACTTGGCTTCAGTCTCTGCAGGCCAGATGCAGCTACATCCATCTGACAAACCTTTTTGAATTCTGTCACTACAGAATGCTCCAGACTTTAAACTGGAAGTAATCAAGCAGTAGCCATGACATATCTTAAAGACTCACATGTCATATCTTCCTCCGCTCCTGACTGGTAGCATACAGAATCAATCAAAAAGGTGAGCTCAATCAGCTTGTGTTATGTTTCAATGTTGTTTTCTGTACATAAAATGATAATAGAAAATGTGGAGGGAATAAATTTTACAGGTTATAGCAGGGCTATTTCATAAATACAATATTGTGAATGCCAAAGAACTGAATTCACTTAGAACCATTAAATAATCTACCTAACACTGGTCGGTACATCTGGTTTGTGTTGCTCAGAACAGCTTAATTGAATTACAGATGGAAGGAAAAGCAATGTCAGTTTCAAATTTTCATTTCTTCCATAGCCAGTTAATGCACTGCATTTGATCCATTTAGGTCTCACCAGATTAGGTGGACATTTGGTTTTCCTCTGAAGTTAGAGAAATGGGTCTTCTGGATCTATGGATGAAATCACTGTCAAGAAAATCTGTAATTAAGTTAGACCAAAGCCCGGTTTCTGAGGTGAATTATCTTTCTTCTTTTATGGGACTGATGAAAACAGAGCAGGTGGAGGCTCTTCTTTTCTTAATCCTGATTTTTTGCTTTTGTGAGCTATGCACTTTTGCTATGGGAGAGGAATGGACGTATCCCCTAGGGAAATAAGAGGAAATGATAATGGTCAAATGTGTGGCTACCCTGGGATCACCTTCTAAAAAGTCATTAATTTACAGACTATGGGGGATTCTAAGTATTGGACTGTTTTTAGGGTTATTTTGTTTTTTTGGATTTTTTTTTTTTTTTTTTTGGTTGGTTGGTTGGGTTTGGGTTTATTTTGGTTTTTGTTTTTTTGTTTTTATTTTTAATTATTACTGATTTATTTCTTCGTCTTTTTATTAAAGGCTACAGAAGCTCTCGTCACTTTACTCTCTGTATTGGTCACTTTTGACTTTTCACCAAGTTGTTCTTTCTTCCAAACCCTAGATGTCTCCAGATGGCAGAAAGGAAAGGAGAAAAATTGCTTTACTTAGGAAAAAAATGTTTTATTTCAGAGTGAAATAAACTAATCTATACAGACTCAGCCTTAACATGGAAAGAAAAAATGTTGAGATGCTTTCTCAGTGGGAGGGGGATAGAGGCCTCCACTTGGAGTGTAGCTGCAGGGAATATTTTGTCACTAAAGGAAAATGGTGACTAATAATGGCTGGCTTTATAAGGGAGGTGCTGCAGCATTTCTGGTGAAGTAGGTTCTTGAGGAGTGGGTCATGTGCTCTAGAAACTTAACCCAGGAGTCGGAACAGAGAGAAATAGTCTGCCTATGGCTAGACTAAACTAATTAGAAATAGCTCCCAAAGCTGAGCTATGTTGATTTGTATTTAAGGCTTATCCATAAAAATATACTGTGCAATTCTGTTTAATTATCTTTTGGTTAATTTTAGCTTTTGTTTCCATTGTTAAAGATGGGAATTTTTAATCACCACAGTCTGGCTCCTGCAAAGACTGTTCTGAGTGTAACATACATACAGTCATAAAATGGTCTGAAATTTCCTCCCAGTCATTTGACCCAAATTGAACTCACAAGATCAGTTAGTACTTGACTGCTCAAAAAATTATAATTAATCTGAGCTGGAAGAGATACCCAATTCCTCAAAGCTTCTAATATAGCATTTTTTCTTATTTACTGGACTCTAAAGTGAATAAATGTGACATTACTGACGAAGTATTACCAACAGGCTAATACACTGAGTACAGTGGCCTGAAGAAATATATTGACTTTTGCAGCCATAATTCAGAGAGAAGTAATCGCCAGATTCTGCCTTTTGGAGGTGACTATGAATAAGACACTGAGGTAAAAAATCACCCTGTTATGGAATTCCTACAAGACTGACACATATCATGACACTGTAATAGGTAAACAAGACAACATAGTTTTCTTTGCTTATTTCTATTTGCTTGTTGAATTTAGAGATTTTGCTCATGTAGGGATTTTAATTTAGTCACTTTGTAATGGGCTTTTTCACTAGACACACAATTTCAGCACTTTACCAAGAGAAAAATGAATTAAATCACCACCTTTTGATCTATGACTGGTAAAATAATGAATACTATAGAGAAAGTAAATCAGAATTGTCTGTTCTTTCTGTCTCATAACTTAAGAACAGTGGGATATTTAATGAAATTGAAAGGTGGCAAATTCAAAATTGATCAAAGGAAATTCTTTTTCGTACAGTATATAATTATACTGAGGAAATCATTGCTACAAGAAGTCATTGAGGCCAGGAACTTAGCAAGATTCAGAGATTGCATGTTACTATGGATAACAAGAATATCCATTTTTTTATGGTCAAGCCTATATTTAAAAAAAATAAAAAAAGATTGGAAGGGTAATAAAACCTCATGTATCAGGATTTAAACCAAGCTCTAACTACTGGGGATAAGAAAGAAATTTTCATGAGGGACAGACTTCTGCATACCTGCCTATTTTGAAGGGGCTTTCCGCTTCCTCTGACACATTTGGTGCTGGCCAGTATTGGAGACAAGAAAGTAGAACAATTGGACCATAGTACTGAGACGGAGTAGGAATTCCTATGAGACACATATACATAAGTTTATCAAAAAGTATATTGAAAAGTGGACTGTGAGTAGATGGAATGCGTACCCTGCCTCACTAAAGAGGTACACACTTTGTAAGGTCATTCACAACATTCCTGGGTAAGGTTGTAAATAACAGCAGTACCCCAGCTAAATCTCAGCACAAGGTTTGTTCTCAAACCAAGCTGCTCCCAGGGTTTCTTTTGGAGGACAACTGTCCTAGAGAACCATTGTCTCTTCCCTTATTTCCAGGAAGAAGTTATCAAGCTCCACCTGCCACAATGAGGTAACAGGAACATCCCCATCTCCCTACTACAACACTTCTATAACTACATGTAGGCATCCTGTACTTGAGGGACCGCTGAATTTAATTAGGAGACTACAACTCCCATCATGACCTGGAGGAAAAAGGAGGAGACTCTGTCTCTTTCCTCCAGGGAAGACAGGAGAGCTGCAGGGTGGACTCCAATTTGGAAGGAGATCATGACCTTTTTTGAAAGCTGCTATTGACTGTTCCTGCGGGTCCTGAGACTGCTGGAGGTTTATTTGAGCAGGAAGTTTTGGAGATTGGTAACATTGCTTAACCCAGGGCAGGGTCTGAGCCTAGAGCTGGCTGAACAGGGCCTGCACTGAGTGGTGTGACTGTCCCCTCCACCCCTTTTTGGAGCAGGGTTTGCCAAGGAAGGGCACAGCAGACAAACTGGCTATGTCTACATTTACTAAAATTAGTTCAAATTAGTTAGTTTGAACTAACTAATTCGAACTAATTTTAGTTTGAATTAGCTTAATTCGAACTAGAAAAAATTAGTTTGAACTAAGCAAGTGCCATTCATGGCACTTGCTTAGTTCAAATTAGCGATCTCCATTGATTTCAATGGGCCGATTAGTTAGAACTAAGAAATTAGTTCGAATTAACATGGCCACATTCGAAGTTATTAATTCGAATTAAGGAAGCCCTTAATTTGAACTAATTAAAGCCTAGTGTAGCCATGGCTTTAGTTAGTTTGAATTAAGCTTCCTTAATTCGAACTAATTTGCCAGTCTGGACATAGCCACTGTGACTAGGCCTGAGAAGAGGCAGAGAGGTTTCTCGTCGAGCCAGGCCATGCTAGTGATACATTGGCTGAGCAGAAACACCAAACAACAGAGTGCTGTCTTCATCAGACCTTCAAGCCCATACAGGCAAAGGGTCAGGGTTCTGAGCTCTGAGGGAGTGTGCACTCCCAAGGTGGGGTAATAGTGGCAGTATAAATGCCACTTAGATAAGTTTCAATGATTACTGTATTCTTTCTTTGTTAATTGATCTATTCAACTGCCCATGAAATACTTAATGTCAGCCTGTAATTCCGAATTTCTTTAATCTAAGTAAAGGTTTGTTAACATTAATTTAAGTAATTGAATGTATTGTATATATAATTGATATTTTTTAATTAGACCTATACCATAGATTATTCTTATTAGCATGGGTTTAATCTTGGAGGCTCCCAAGGCATGCTACTGAGCGTGTACAGGATCCAGCCAGGTGGAAGCACCACCAGTTTTAAATTTCTGTAAGAATAAAAGAACTGCAGCAGAGGGGTGGAGAGAGGAGTCCCACTTAATCCAACATCAGTACTGGAATATTCAGGATCTCCTTTTTGTCATTAAATTTAGGCGCCTGTGCACACATGAATGTCGCCTACTCCCAAGTGACCCAGGAAGAAAAGGAAGGCATTACATACAGTTTGAATATATATATATTGTTAGAATATGAACAAATATTTTATTACTAGTCTGAGTCACCACATGCCTAGCTTCCATCCACAGCCATTCATTCTTAAATGCAAAGATAATCAGTGCTTTTCCCAAATCACAGATGAGCAAGCAGGTGATAATCACTGTTATGTTTGTCTGATCTATGAATATCCATTTATGGCATATTCATAGATCAGCAGAAACATTAATATTAAACACAATTAAGCAGTGGATGTTCATGATCATTTTCTGAACAGAACACTGTTTGTAGCCAATATTTTGTATGACGGGTAAAGAACACTATATCAATCAGGTCAGAACATGCCAAAAAAATGCTACCATCCAATAGATTTAATCAGTGTAGCAGTTGACGAATCATTTTCATTTTAGAAACTGCATTGATATTTTAATGATTTCCAAAATGAACTTGAGAAAAATGTGTGTATTTGATTGTACACTTCATTCCCTCTAATCCAGCTGTGTTAAAAGGATTTAAAAGGGATAATTTAAAGAAAAGCAGTTAATAGGCCAGAGAACAATTAGTATGAAGGTGTGGAGAATAAACCTCTCTCACACCAATACAGTTATTTTCTCTCATTGCTATTATCTGATAGGCCAAAGAAGGGGCTCTCCTTATTTTGTGTCCTGTATAGGGTGAAAAATGCAATTGTCACTTAAATGATAAATAATAATTTAATCTGGCATTAGGCTGGCCACTTGTCAAAAGACAAAAGCAAGATACATAAAAGAGCACTGCCTCCCTCCATGGTCCCACTCCTATCCCGCTCTTCCCTGAAAGCCCTGGCCCCTTCTTTCCTTTAGGCCCTGGCCCTTGCTCCTCCTCCTCTTCATCCTGAGGCCCTACTCCCTGGCCTGGCTGGAAGCTGGAGATGGGCCAAGGTGAGAGCTCCCAAGGGAGCCTGGTTCACTATGGAGAGCCCTGGACTCTCCACCTGCCCAAGCGACATACTCCAGCCCATGTCACCAGCTCCCACAAAGACCTGGGTTTGCTGGGCAGGTCTTATGCTAGCCAGGCTCTGGTCTCCAACCTGGCCAGGGTCAGGGTCTCTGGAGGACAAGGAGGAGCTAGGCCTCATGGCAACTGGGAGCTAAAGTTCACCACCTCTCACTGGTAGGAGGTTGACACTGCCCCTGGGCCTTGGGCAGGCACAGACCAGTGCCCCAGGGAACACAGGTTGGAAGTGGGACTTGAACTCTGCATTTCAAGACTGTCCCACCTCATTCGGAATAGATAATCACCTGGTCTGGCATAATGATGTGTTTCAATGCAACAATTCTAAAACTCAAGGCAGTTCCACTAGCTTTCCAAACATCCCTCACCACATTCATGATCCTGTATAGGAAGCTGTTCTTGAAACAGTGCATACATCTTTCTTCATTATTGGATAAACAATGCAACACTAGTTTCATTTAACAAGGTGGTAAATTTTTTCTGCTCCATTTGAGTGCTTTAAATGATGGGCTGATCTAGTTTCATGAATGCTGTTCTTGCCTGGTTCAATTGCTGCTTTATGTTCTTTAATATCCAAGGTAACAGAAACTCTCAACTTCCTCTAAGGTTACATCTCACATGTCTTTAGGAACAGTAGTGCAGAATTTCTCATTAGAACAGTAAACATTCAATATATCAGTCATCCTCATGCTGATCTTTCACCTGCACTGTTTACTGCTACAAAGAGTATTTATTTTTGCTTGTAGCTCATCTTTGCATCATGACAGGAAAGCCTCTAAATCTGCAGTTTTAAGGATGCTCCCACTTCACTAAGTCCTTCCAGTAACTCCTTCAGCTTCCCTGAATGATAATACTACCTAGTGAAAAGCTCACCTGACTGGGTATTAAGAGGACCTGAATTCTAGGCTTCTCTCTGCTGTAGCTAGACTGTGTTATCTGGAGCAAGTCATCTCTGCTGCCTATAAATTATATATATAGTAGCTATCGTTTGTAAATTGTTTTTAAAGCCTCAGATCAAAATCACCATATAAGTAAAATAATAATAGTATTTTCATAAGAATCAGGGTATTATCCAGAGAAACAGAAAGCTATGTACAACACATTTTAGACAGACAGTAGCAAGATTGAACATAGATTACCGTAGATGACAAAAACATGCTAGTTCCTATACAAATGCTTAACAACTTATGTCATTATGGTGACTGATGTTCCATACTTATTTTATGAGTGGACACTATCAATTCATCTTAAAGTTTACAAAAGGGATACAGTTAGCTGTTCTGACACTCTGTCACTCTTCAGAGATACTGCATTGTATGAAAAATTGCTCAATATAGCTGCAAAGTTGTTGGAAATCTGCTTACACTCTAGCAAGTTATTGTGTACCTTATTTTGAAAAGAATCTTGCTAAAGATACCCTTGCAGAGCATTCTATTGGACATGAAGGGAGGGCTTGCAGGTCGTGGTACTGAAGATTATATAACTGGGCACCTGGCAGGTATCATGGTTATGAAATACCTGTTTATCCTCACTACCTAAAATGACCTTGTTTACTCAATCTCACTATCCATTCGTTACATTGCCATTGACACACAAGTAACCAATGTTACTTCCATCCCCATCAAAACACAGATGTAAATGTTCCCCTACTGTAGTGAGGGGCTGTGGCCTTCGCTCGCAGAAAGACAGGGTGGGACGGTTCACCCCCAGGTGGGTGGAACTAGAACCCTCCTGTCTGTCATACCAGAAGCAGTGGGGTGGGACAGGAAGTGTAAAAGAGGAGCCCTGGAGTTCAACCTGGGCAGAGTGACCAGAGGGGAAGGATGCCTCTCCTTTCCCTCTGGAGCCCCAGCATACCACTGCCTGGCTGAGGAGCTGCCCATGGCCTGGGGTCAAAGGACATGTCAGAGCTGGCTGCTGCCTGGGATCTGGAGGATCTGCTGGAGCTGCCTGCCACCAGGGATCCAGGGCAGCTGCCAGTTGCTTGGGGCCCCAAGGAACAACGAGAGCAACTTGCCAGTGGAGACCTGAGGATGCTGCCAGCTGCTTGGGATGTGAAGGAGCTGCTGGCAGCCTGTGACTAGGAATAGTCCCTGACTGCTGCAACATGGAGGAGTTGTTGTTCACCAACAACCCTGAGGAGCTACTGGACGTATTACCCACTGATAGCATCAAGGGGCTTTGCAACCTGCCTCTGGGAGAATAGCCTGAAGATGCCGAGTGCGACCCGACAGATCAGGTACCACAGGGAAAGGGGGTAGGAAGTAGCCCAGAGGAGCTGGGTGACCGTCCGGCAGTTCTGTGGCAGGTGGCCAAGTCAGCATGTTGCCATGGATAGGGACCTGAGCTGGGATGCAGTGGAGTTGGGTGGGCATGCCCCCTCTCCCTTCTTCCCACACCACCCCTGGTGTGGTTACCTGATCCTGACCTGTAAAGCCTGCCCACCTGGGGGCTATAGACTATAGACTAGACTGGGGGCTACAGACAGTTTGCCTGCCTCAGGATAAGGCTGTAAATCATGGACTTGCCTGCTAAGGGCTGGAGACAACTTGTTCGCCTGCCCTACCTGAGGCTGGGCTACAGACTGCTGACCCTCCTGGCCCCGCAAAAAGGACCCAGATTCTGCACCGCCACTAATTCCCCCACCTTTGATTGGCCTATACCTGCAGGAGAATGAGAGCGAGGAGGTGTGGCGTCCTTCAGACAGGGAGGGGCAGCGTGACACTTTACACCAACCTAGAAGCTATATGTCTCTATATACCCCTGGAAAATATATGTGGCAGGAGAATAATGGAATCCTGAATGCAATATAAGATGAAGAGTATAACCATATCATATTAGGTCTACACATGTTTTCTGCTTGAACACAAGTGCTTGCTCAAATGTGAAAAACATTGAACAGACCTGATAATCCTTCCAATATGGACACGGTTCCATGGGGTCCCAAATCCATATTAGGTAAAATCCTGAATGTTTCAAAAGTTTGTTCTGTCAAAATAAAGGACTTGACTCTGTAAGTAAAGAGAGTTCTATCTTATTACACACATAAAGACTAATTTAAACATTATTTAGGTTGCAAAGTCAAGCTCCCAAAAGTTAGGAAATGCCAGTATTCAGGTTGTCTATGCAACTCTAATTCCTTCAAACACATCTTGTGCGTATACTTTATGATATAATGTTCAATGATGTGACCATACACAGTTTTTTCCAGTGGACCTCTTCCTCACTGAGTGTACAGAATGGATGGTGCTTGGTATATGAATAGCTATTCAATACTTCATTGTTCCCTCATTGTTCAACATGTGGTTATAATCCTTATTTATTGCACTTTACTCAAATACTGCTCTTGAGACCAAACTATTAATTTCCTTGGGGGCCTCTCAACAGCACTAATCACTACAGGACATGAGTGCTTCACAAGCATTAATCAATTTATACTTGCAACACTCCTGTGAGGAAATGTGCTATCATTATTCCCATTTTGCAGATGAGAAACAGGTTAAGAGACAATGCTAAAAATGTGTTCTCATCATGAGTGCCAAATTTGAGATGCCGATGGTCCAATTTTTCAGAGAATTTAGCACTTTATAGCACTTAATTTATTCACAGCAGAGCTCCCGTTCATTTCAGTTGTACTTGTGATTGAGATGAGGTTTCTGAAACTATCATTATTATTAATTAACATTTATGTTGCAGTAGCATCTGAAATCTGCAAGCAGCTGGTATCCATTGTGGTAAGTGCCATAGAAATATATAATAAATGATAGTCACAGCTCCAAAGAGCTTAAAATCTAAAAGGGATAAGAAAACTTAGCCTGGTGGTGGGTAGAAATTAGACACTGGTGTCTGAGAGAGTATAGGAGGCAGTGTGGAAGGTGTAGGGTGAATGTGAGAAGGGGCAATTTATGGGGGTGAAGTTAAATAGCTGCATAAATGCCAGGAAAAAAAGTGTGTCAGATGACTTTCTGCAATAAAAAAGATACTTCAGATAATGTCAGGCCCTTTAAACACAGTGCCACCAGCTTCAAGCAAAGATACATAATAGCATAATACTCTTTTTATATACAGATGTCCATTCCAAGATTCACTGCCAAATAAACATTAAATCAAGGGACAGTGGCTTTATATGGTTTTTAAAAATGTATAAATGTGAAAGGAGTAACAGCTTCAGACAGAAAGAACCAAAAGTAAAGCCTTTAGGCTAAATTCTACCGTCAGTTGCAGATCTATATCCCCACCAAACTGAATGGAGATTCACATATTTAACTGAGGACAGCCTTTGTCCTGTATGGCCAAAACATTGCATAACAGACTGTGACTTTAAGTCTTGGTCCATGTTGTAGAACATGAACAAAACTGCAGGAGAAAAGGTTCAGGGCTCATCTACACTGCATAGCTCCATCCATGCAAAATACACAGGTAACGTAACTGAAGCCTATGTAGCTTGCATCAAGTAGTTACTCTTTCCTCCCTGTGCCATGTCGATGGTAGCTGCTCACCCATCAACATAACTTACACTTCTCATTCCAGTGGAGTAGTTGCTCTGTCTTTCCTGTGCTATGTCAGCGGAAGAAGGGCCCAGCAATCAATTACATGCTTCTTCACCAAACTGGCTCAATCAATGCCTCTGCATCAATGGTTGTGGTGCCAACAGAGCTTCTCCTCCCCCTCCCCCAAAAAAGGTGGGGTGGGGGGAATTGACTAACTTCTTATTTTGAAACTGTTTGATGAAGTTTTTCTAACTTTGCAGATTCATACACATTTGCCTTCGGCATACATGTCATAATGCGCAGGGCAAGCCAGTTTTCTACACTAAAATTATAGGAGAGCTAAAAGGAAATCTTCCTAATGGAAGTTGTTTGCAATCTTAACCTGAGAAAAATCTATGTGTCTCTGTAATATCAAAAGGAAACTACTCTATCCCATATTCTAGCTCATGCATAGCTGAATACATACTTAGGTAGTACTTATGAAAGTTGGCATGTTGGGCCTTATTCTCATTTACGTGAAAGCCATTAAAGGACCTTTAAGAAAAAGTAAGCCACATATACATATACTTTAAGCCCCTTCACACTGTCAGAACAATGTGAAAGGATCTTGGTGTAAATGAGAATCAGACCCATCATCTATTCATATGGAAATGTTTCAGTGAAGAAACTAAATGACTGCAATATATACCATCTTCTACATTATTTCAGTTACTTTGCATCACTAAGTTCTGATGAATATGCATGTAACACATCTCATTGTTATATTACTTCTTTCTTAAGGAAATTATCAATCTCATGAAATTACCTTTTAAATCATTACATGCATTTGGAACCTGTGTTTCTTCAACTATATCATCTCTAAAGTGACAGATATGATATTCTGCTGTGCTGCCAAATCACTTTTTTATGTATACTGTGATTGCTCAAAGGGCTTTTACTTCCTATCAGAAAAAAATTGTTTTGTCCTGGGTAGATTAATAGCAAAGTTTTGATTTATATAACTCTCAAAATGGCCTAGTGTCACTCTGAAATCTAAATCTGGCTGATAAACAGCACCTTAGATCTCCTTTTCTAACAATCAAGCCAAAATTAAGCTAAAAGTGTTGTGGTTCACTGCTTACATGAACCACTGGCTTTCCATTCCAACTGAACATTAATTTATAATTAAATCCCACAAGGAGAATGACAGATGATATCTAAAAATTAATGGTCTAATAAGTAAGAAAGACAGGGTATAGAACAAACCTTAGTTAAGCAAACCATTAACTGATTACCCATACCACCTTTCTGGGGTGCTTTGAGTTTTCATTTAAAGAAAAAGAACTCGAGAGATAAATTTTAGAAGGCACAAATAGTATTGGACTTTGATTTTGGCAACAAACTAGAAAACTGTTTTTTTACAATAACCATCCAAGTTGTTCAAATCAAATAATACCATCATAATAGAAAATAATACTTATGCCCCTATTCTGAAGGAATTGTCATTAATCTGGGCAAAGTAACCTTTCCAGGATAGTGATTGAGTATATTTTTGCTATTTGGTTATCAACTCTGGTGTTGCTAACAAAGCACAGGCTAAGCAAGTCAAAGCTAAAGCATAAGATTATTTGGTCAATTACTCGCATGCCAGATGACCAATATCTCCTTCCCAATGGATCCACAATAGTTAATCTCTTTACTTACTTACACGTCTAACTTTTTAAAATAAACTACTACATTTACGACAATCTTTATATTGAATGCATTGCTGGAGCTTTGTACTTCTATCTATATTTACTAGGAGTTGTGCTCCTCTTGATCTGCCACTCACAAACAAGGAAAAATTGATGGGGAAAGTAGAAGTGGGTGGTAACCTGGGCAGCAGTGACTATGTGATGGTCAAGTTCAGGATAAGCAGCAAAAGGAAGAAAGGAGAACAGAAGACTATGAACCCTAGACCTCAAAAAAGCATACTTTGACTCCCCCAGGGAATTGATGAGCAGGATCCTCTGGGACGTTAATATAAGGGAGAAAGGACTCCAAGAGAGCCAAATGTATTTTAAAGAAACCTTAATGAGGGACAGTAATCAACCATCTCAATGTGCAGAAAGAACAGCAAATATAGCAGGTGACCAGTTAGGCTTAATCAAGAAATCTTCGGTGAACTTAAATGCAAAAAAGAAGTTTACATGAATTAGAAGCTTGGTCAGATTACCAGGGAAGAGTATAAAAATACTTCTTGCTCATGCATGAGTGCAAACAGGAAGGCCAAAGCAAAACTGGAAATGCAGCTAGCAAGGGATGTTAAGGCTAACAAGAAGGTTTTCTACAAGTATGTTAGCAACAAGAAGAAGATCAGGGAAAGTGTGGGTCTCTTACAGAATGGGGGAGGCAACCTAGTGACAAATGATATGGAAAAAGCTCCAATACTCAATTATTTTTTTGGCCTCTTTGGACCTCAGAACAAGGTCAGTTCTCAGAATACCATACTGGGCAGCACAGAATGGGGAGGAGATGAGCAGCCCTCAGTGCTGGAAGAACAGGCTCAGGACTATTTAGAAAGACTAGACTGCACAAGTTCATGGGTCAGGATACAATGCATTCGAGGGAGTTGGCTGTTGTGATTGCAGAGCCATTGACCATTATCTTTGAGAACTGTGGCAATTGTGGGAGGACCAATGATTGGGAAAAGGTAAATATAGTGTCCATCTGCATAAAAGGGAAGAAGGAGGATCCAGTGAACTACAGACTGGTCACCCTCACCTCAAACCCTGGGAAAACCATGGAGCAGATCCTCAAGGAATCCATTTTGAGGCACTTGAAAGAGAGAGAGGTGATCAGGAACAGTCAGCATGGATTCATCAATGGCAAGTCATGCCTGATCAACCTAATGGTATATCTACACTGGAGGCTCTATTAAGTCGACCTAACTTAAAGTCGACCTTGTTAAGTTGACTTAGAGCACCCACGCTGAAAACTCCAATCAACTGCGCAGGTGCTAGGTCGACGGAGGAGTGGCCAGAAACTCTGGGAGGGGGTCAATGATCCCTCTAAGCTGATGATGCAGCTGAGCAAGATATTGTACTTGTTGAGCGGCAATTTGTGAGGCATGGTGCCTCATGGGCAAAAGTTCTTTGGCGCTGGAAGCATCAGCATCCCTAAGTACCTTAAGTAAAAAAAAATGCATAAATGTCTTTTTGTTTGAACTTTAATAAAAAGGTAAAAATGAAATATTGTAGCTTTATGAATTTACTATGGGTCCGACTGGAGAGGAAAAAAAGAGCTGCAGCCATCGGGCTGGGGAGAGCTGTGGCCCGGGAGATCAGGCTGGGGAGAAGGGGAGAGCCGTGGCTGGGGAGATTGGGCTGGGAAGAAGGGGAAAGTTGAGCCTGGGGAGATCAGGCTGGGGAGAAGGGGAAAGCCGTGGCTGGGGAGATCAGGCTGGCTGCAGTTCTCCCTTTCTCCCCAGCCACAGCTCTCCCCAGCCTGATGCCACAGCTCTTTTTCTTCTCTCCAGCCCAACCCATAGTAAATTAATATTTACTTGCTTAATTGTTTAATTAATTAATTAATTAAATTGGTAAATTAATTGATTAGCAGATTAATCTTGGGGTCCAACTAGGTTGACTTCAGGGCTATTCCCCATCTACACTGGCTTAAGTCGACTTAAGGTCGACTTAAGCCTGAATTTGACCTTCAGAGGTGGTGTTATTAAGTCGACTTAAGGAAGCGCTTAAGTCAACTTAATAAGCATCCAATGTGGACACAGGGTTCTTTAGTCAACTTATGCATTCTATGATGCAATGACTAGCTCTGTGGATGTGGGGAAAGCAGTGCACATAATATACCTTGATCTTAGCAAAGCTTTTGATATGGTCTCTCCCACAGTGTTCTGATCATCAATTTAAAGAAGTATGGGTTGGATGCATGTACTATAAGATGGATGAAAAGATGTCTAGATCACCAGGCTCAATGGACAGTGATCAATGGCTCGATGTCATGTGGAAAGGCAGAAACTAACAGCGTGTTCCAGAGGCTGGGGCTGGGGCAGGTTTTGTTCAACATCATTAATTATCTGGATGATGGGGTGGATTGCACCCTCAGCAAGTTTGCAGACAAAACTAAGCTGAGGGAGTAGTAGATACCTTAGAGAGTAGGGATAGGATACTGAGTGATCTAGACAGAGGATTGGGAGAAAAGAAATCTAATGAAATTCAACAAGGAAAAGTGCAGAGTCCTGCACTTGGAATGGAAGAATCCCAAGCACTACTAAAGACTGGGGACTGATTGACTAGGCAGCAGTTTTGCAAAAAAGGATCTTGGAGTTACAATGGACAAGAAGTTGGATATGAGTCAACAGTGTGCTCCTTTTGCCAAGGAGGCTAATGGACTGCATGAGTAGAAGCATTGCCTGCAGCTCAAGGGAAGTGATTATTCCCCTCCATTAAGCACTGGTGAGGCTACATTTGGAGTATTATGTTCAATTTGGGGCCACTACAAAAAGGATGTGGAGAAATTAGAGAGAGAGGCTAGAGGAGGGCAGCAACAGTGATTAGGGGGCTGGAGCACATGATTTTTGAGGAGTGACTGAAGGAACTAGTTTAGTCTGCAGAAGAAAAGAATGAGGGGGGGATTTGATAGCAGCCTTTAACTACCTCACAGGGGGTTCCAGGGAGATGGAGCTAGGCTGTTCTTGGTGGTAACAAATGACAGAACGAGGAGCAGTGGTCTCAAGTTGCAGTGGTGAAGGTCAAGGTTGGATATTAGGAAAAACCTTTTTAGTAGGAGGATGGTAAAGCATTGGAATGGGCTATCTAGGGAGGTGGTGGAATCTCCATCCTTGGAGATTTTTAAGGTGTATTTTGTTAAAACCCTGGCTGGGATGAAGTGGTTGGGTTTGCCCCTGCTTTAAGCAAGGGGTTGGAGTAGAGAACCTCCAAAGGTCTCTTTCAACCCAATCTTCAATGATTCCATTATTTGTAGAACTTGAAAAGGAATATGAAACCATTAACTATGGTAGAAGTGTACAATGTTTCATGGCCTTAGTTAACAATAGTAACTTGTTCAGCTGCAAAGTTAGTTTAAGTAGCTTTACAACAAGCTTGCCTGGAACCTGTTAAAAACAAGGACAATACCTTGTAACTTTGTAACAATCTTTAAAAGACATGCAGAAGCTTGTATACTTCCTTATTAGTTAGGTACCCAGGTTCAGTAAGAGGTTGATTGACTGATTTGGGTCATCACCCAGGAGAAAATCTGTATGTTACTTATCACTAGATCTTTGCTCAGCCATCAGCATTCAGCTCAGTTACTATTCCTAGCAGGAGATGACACAGCAAATACAGGTGACACAAAGGACAGACATAACTAAAATATTTTCCTGGTGCACTAGCCGGCAACTTGAATTGCTAGAAAATAGAGAGAGACGGATGTGACACATTGCACTTCCAATGATCACCCTTATAGTGTAACGATGTATTGTTTGCTGCGAAGTATGTCATTCAAGATGTTTTTGGAATATTCATGTATAAGGGGCAAGGAATATGGCCGTCCTCTGAGAAGGACGCAGAAGGCGGGCCAATCCCTGGCAAGGGGGCGGAACCAGTGTCTCCAACCCCAGCAGACAGGAAGCAGGAGGGTGGAGACAGAAGGGCAGTTTAAGAGGGCAGCCCTCTCCCTCAGTCAGGCCCCAGCCAGCACTGAGGAAGCACCGTACTCCACTACCCCGGGGCCATATGCCCCGCCAAGCCTCCAAAGAGGCATGGGCTCAACTTCCTACCGCCTGGGGCCCAGAGGACCACCCCGAGTGGCCGGTGCCCAGCCGGTCAGAGGAGATGCCAGATCCCTGGGACCTGAGGGAGCAACCCTCCATGGAAGGGCCAGGCAACCAACACCCTGACCCAGAGCTCTGGGAATCGGAGATGCTGATCAGCCCCTGTGACCTGGAGGAGCTGCTCTTGGCTGATGATCTGGAGGAACAACCCACTGCCCCAGAGCCCTATGGACCAGAGCCGCCAATAGAAGACAGTGACCTGGAGGAGCTGACCTCTGCAGAGAACCTGGGTTGGCCGCAGCCAGCCCTACCACCTCCAGATGAAGTTAACGGGTTCGGGAACTTTCCAACAGCCGAATACCCCGGCATCCCATAGGAGACTCAAACCAGGTACCCCAGGGGTAAGGGAGAGGGGAGAGCCACCTGGCCCAGTGGTCACTCGGCAGCTTTGGAATCGTAGACCTGGGGCAGCGTGTTGCAGTGGGACCCTGCTGCTCCACACCAGGGATATCCCAGTGCCACCTGGAGCGTTGGAACCATTCTGTTATAGTCACTGAGGTTTGTTTGTGGTGTCCCTTTCTCCTGTGTGCCCCCTGTACCCACCTCTGACAGTGAGACAGACTCTCAGAGCTACCTGCCCTGCCAGTCCTGAGGGCCGGGAGGCCTGCTATATATATTGAGAGACTCTTGCTTTCCAGGGCTAGAAGGTGCTGCCTGCCCCGCCTGCCTGCGGGCCAGGAGGCAACATGATCACATAATGACATACTGATTCTTACTGTTATAATAATATGTTTGTTGCAAAACAAACAAGGAGTCTTGTGGCATTTTTAAAGACTAATTTATTTATTGCCTGAGCTTTCGTGGTAGAAAATCCCACTTCATCAGATGCTTTGAAGATGTTTATTTGTTGCAATGTCATATGTATGGTTATGAGATTTCACTATGTAATGTTTCCAAAGGTGTGTTTTCCAAATGTTTGCTGAAGATGAAGCAGATTCAGGCAAAACCCTCCAGGAAAAGAAGGGCAGTCTGTGCCTCACCAAGGCATTCAAAACAAAACAAACAGCTATTCCAGGAACAAAGGACTGACCTAGGTATCAGCAAAGGATCAAAGGGACACTCAGGTGAAACCCCCCTTTTCTTGGCATGTTGGAGCCATGATAAGGTAATGTTCACTAACTCAGGACATGGATGAATTCATACAAAAACATTGTTTGTCACCTACCCCTGTGGGAAGCAAGACCAGAGCGGGGGAAAAAACATTTTAAAAAGGAGAGACGTCTTGCAAGATCTCTCTCTCTTCCACCTCTATCTGAAAACACCACCAAGTATCTGAAATGCTGATCATGGAGGGTGAGGGTGGCAGAAGACAGACCAGCCTGCCTGTGGTGAGAAACACCCGACCTTATAAGGTTGCTGAAATTGTTAAGCTTAGTTTAGAATGCAATTTTCCTTTTATTTTTTCTTGATCAAATCTGACCTGCTTTCCTCTGACTTATAATCTTTCTTTACTTAAATTTGGTTTTTTGTTTGTTTGTTTGTTTTTTATCGAAAGCAGTGCATTTGGTTTAAGGCGTGTTAGACTCCATTTGAAGTGACAAGGCTGGTTCATATCAATTTCTTTGATAAAGTGATAAATATATGAACTTGCAGTGTTCAGTAGGCAGCACCGAACACTGTAAGATGGCAGTTCATGGGGTTGCCCCTGGGACTGGTGATATTGACTGGGGTCACGCCATTATATAATCCCAAGAGTGGCTGGCTAAAAGCACTCACTCACTGAGTTAGGGGCAATTTGCTTGCTAGTGGCTGTGTGTGAGCTGCCCAGGAGTGGGGGTTCACACAGCAAAGCAGAGTAAGCTGGGCTTCAGGAATGGGCACTGGGATGACATAATGATTCACCAATCCAGGTTGCAGAGCAGAATGCTACAATGGATAAAAGTGCCTATCCAAGATAGGTATTTAATATCATCAGGAGAATTCCCTGGTAGCTTGCCCCAGAACCTCAGTCTTCTCCCTTCCAGATTTCTTTGACTTTCAGAAGGTGATGTTCTCAGAGAGACAAGCCATTTAATCCTATTTCTGCTCGGCAGTCCAACTCGATTCCTCGTCTTGGAGATGCTGGCATGGACCAATCAGATGATGACTCATGCTTCAGCTATTAATTTGAAATGCCCAACTGAAGCAGGGTGGTTTCCCTACTCTGGCAAGAAAGGGGTTTAAAAACCTCTGAGAAAGGGGCTGCCAATCAGGGCACAGGAGCCCTGTATAAAAGAAGGGTGCAAACACAGCTCTCAGAAGTCTTCCTCTAGTGCTTAGCAGGAAAAGATATGCTGTCTGGCTTGCTCCAGGAAGTAGGACCAGAGACGGTTCTGTGTGGCCTGTCAGGGCTCGGTGGGAGCAAGAGCCCAGAACCCCAATACAAGGATGAAGGTTCTTGGGGGTGATATGGATGTGGCCCAGAGGACTTGAAAGACTGCACTGGGGGTTGAGGCAGTGCCAAGGCACGGTGTATAGGTTCCCTGGGCTGGGGCCCAGAGAAAGTGGTGGGCCTGGACCCATTTCCACCTACCCCCAGACCGCCAGTGAGTGACAAAAGGACTAGAGGTGGCCACAGACGCTTAGTAGGCAGGCTAGGCTAGATCCTGCCCTGAAAGGGGAAACTTAACAGAGGGAGTCGACCGGAGGGCTGAGGCACCAGACAAAGACTGGGAGAGATGGAGCACAGATCACCGGAGAGGCATGCACTCGAGCAATTCCCAACATCCATCACCAGGAGGTTCCAGTCTACACCAGCCAAAACAATTTTGCATTCTCTCTCATGTTGCAGTCAAGGAATAAGATATCACCTTTGAGTTCTTGTAACTAGGACTGAAATTTTCCAGTTTCCTTGTGCAAAGCATCTTGTCCTCTGAGTTTATGTAAGACAGCTTAGGCCATAGCTGGAAGTAAAATGGTCTTTGGACATATAATGAATAGCAGATGGTTTTCTCTGGTTAGCAGCTGACCTCTACATGTTGCTTTCCATGACCCCTCTGCGAGGCAGCCCTTAGCCAGCTTTGCATGCTACACTTGCTCAAGTTGCATTTTCTCCATTAACACTTCGCTAGATGCTTAAATGTCTAGTTGAAAGTCCATATTATTTATAAAAAGTCCTTCTAAATTCTATTGTTATGTCTACACTGGCAAGTTAGTTCTAATTAAGGAGGCTTAATTCGAACTAACTAAAGCCATGGCTACACTAGGCTTTAATTAGTTCGAATTAAGGGCTTCCTTAATTCGAACTAATAACTTCGAATAGGCTATTCGAAGTAAGGGTTAATTCGAACTAGTTAGTTCGAATTAACCAATGTGACCATGTTCGTTCGAACTAATTGCTTAGTTCGAACTAACCGGCCCACTGAATTCAATGGAAATCGCTAATTCGAACTAAGCAAGTGCCATTCATGGCACTTGCTTAGTTCGAACTAATTTTTTCTAGTTCGAATTAAGTTAATTCGAACTAACTAAAATTAGTTCGAATTAGTTAGTTCAAATTAACTAATTCGAACTAATTTTAGTAAGTGTAAACATACCCTATGATATTCTTAAAACTCATTTTAGCTGTCTATTTTACAATGCAGTGTCACTTCAACAATAGTTCTCCAGCACACCATAACAGCTATATAAATCTTCCATTTCTGTACTCCTTGTTTAAACAAGAATGTGGGGATCTTTGTATGTATGGCTGAGCTGTGACAGTGCATTATTGATGAAACAGCTTCATTTCTGATTATTCCACTCGGTGAGTTGATTATTCCACTCTGTGTCCTTGTAACTACTATTTGGTTTCAGTCCCTTTTATTTACTGCCTCTTTCGCCATAGATGCATTTCACTAACTTGATAGTATACATGCATGGTTGCATTTGCTGGCCTTACTTATTCACTTGAGAACTAAACTAAAATAAATCAATATGAATGCAACCCCCTTCCTTCTCTAACAGGTTTGCTCATGATGTAAACATTGGCATTAAAGTTTACAGTATTTTGCCCAAAGCTGTCACTTATAGTCAATCTTCCCTTTTACTACATACAACTTTATTTAATCACAGACATTGATTCGGTCTGCTTCCCCTCTACTATATCTGGCAACCTAATATAGTATCTTTATTTATATTTTAATTCCTTCTTTTGTAGACAGGAAAAAAAGGAGAGTCTCTTCAGCTGTACTAACAGTATATTTTTGCAAAAAGCTGCAGAAACGCTCAGGGTTATGTCTACACTTTCAGCAACACAGCTATAGCACTCCAACTATGCCCATGTAGCATTCTTGGTACAGTGACAGAAGTGGATTTCCATTGTAATAAATCCATCCCCTCAATAGGCAATAGCTTGGTCTACAGAAGAATTCTTCCCTCGAGCAAGTAGTGTGTTAAGTGGGGTTAAGGTTGCTTTACGTGTAAAATATTCACACCCCTGAGAGAAATAGCTAGGTTGACCTAAGTTTTAGATGTAGACCAGGCTTAAGTTTCCTCAAACTATTTGGAGACTCTGAAGAACCCTGGCTGTTAGACTCTGGGATTTATTTGGCTAGTATATTTTGTTCATCAATTTTTCCCAACCTTCCACCTTATCTTTTCCAAAAGGTACTGAGACCTGGGCAAAACTGAAATAATAATTCATAATGTTCAAGTGTAGTCTTCCATAAGCATTCTCACTTTCTTTTTCAGTCCTGTTGGAAGGTTTGAGATTATTTTTCTTTTGTTTCCTTCAGGTATCTTGGGATTCTAGGAAAAGGCTTCTGTAACTCTTCACATTCTTTTACATTAACAAAGGGATTATGGAAATCAGTGTAGGCCAAAATTATTTCATTTTTCTATAGGCTTTTATATGAGGGAAAGAGTAGATTAGATCATGATTCAACAGGGTTAAAAAATCAAGTAATTTAAATGGATATGGAGGGGAGGTCAGATAATGTCAGCAAAATCAAATATTAGCATACAGTCTTACACTCTTAAACTGCTAACAGAAGGTGTAATTGCATATCAATAATATGTACAACATATGGTGCATTTTTAAAAGCCACAATTTTGCTATATTCCCCATAGTAGCATGGCAATCTACCTAAAGCAATGTGAAAGCTTTAAGAAAAAATGTTACTTATTCTTCACAGCACATATATGCCCATATGCAAATACTGATGTACACAGAATTCATTTTTAACCAAGTTAAGATCTTGATCCTGTCTACATTTAAACAACAGCATAATTTCACTCATGAGAATAGTCGATTATAGAGTTGGGCCTAAAGGTCTGATCCAAAGCCTACTACAGTCACTTGGGCTATGTCTACACTGGCAAGTTAGTTTGAATTAAGGAGGCTTAATTCAAACTATCTAAAGCCATGGCTACACTAGGCTTTAGTTAGTTCGAATTAAGGGCTTCCTTAATTCGAACTAATAACTTCGAATAGGGTATTCGAACTAAGGGGTTAATTCGAACTAACTAGTTTCACCAATGTGGCCATGTTAATTCGAACTAATTTCTTAGTTCGAATTAAGCTGCCATTGAAATGAATGGGGATCACTAATTCGATCTAAGCAAGTGCTTGCTTAGTTCGAACTAACATTCCAGTGTGGCCACGCTAGTTCGAATTAAGCTAATTCGAACTAACTAAAATTAGTTTGAATTAGTTAGTTCAAACTAACTAATTCAAACTAATTTTAGCAAGTTTAGACATAGCCTATGAGTATGTCTACACTGGAGGCTCTGTTAAGTCGACTTAAGAAGACTCTAAGTCAACTTAAAGTCGACCTTGTTAAGTTGACTTAGAGCGTCCACGCTGGAAACTCCAAGTCGCCTGCCTGCGTTCACACTGGCAGGTGCTAGGTCGACAGAGGAGTAGCCAGGAACTCTGGGAGGGAGCCAGTGTTCCCTTTAAGCTGATGAGGCAATTGAGCAAGATATCATACTTGTTGAGTACTTATTATGAGGCATGGTTTTTTGGAGCTAGAAGCATCAGCAAGCCGAAGTACCTTAAATCAAAAGAAATGTATAAATGTTGTCTTTTCATTTGAACTTTAATAAAAATGTAAAAATGAAATATTGTAGTTTTATTAATTTGCTATGGGTCAGGCTGGAGAGAAGAAAAAGAGCTGCAGCCATTGGGCTGGTGAAAGCCATGGCCAGGGCGATCAGGCTGGGGAGAAGGGGAGAGTTAAACTCCCCAACCAGTCACAAACAATTCTTCTGATTCCCCAAACTGGATTCCAAGAAGCCACCATAAAATATACTCAGCCCCCTTTGCTGCATTTCAGCCACTGGTCCCCAAAATAGCCACTGGGCCTGGTAAAAAAAGAAAATGCTTAAAACTCCAACCTCTTTACCCAATAGGTTTCTCCTGACACCAAAGGACCAGCCACATTACACAGAACAGTATAGGTTTGGATCTTAAACGGGAGGGTATGAACAACCATTGTCTCCTTAATGTTTAGGAATTTTCCAGGTAGAATGGTCCCAGGGAGTATCCAGATGAGCCATTAAGGACATAAAGAATACACCCATTGTGTCCTTAATGGCTCATCAGTTTACTTCCTGGGACCATATCACCTGGCAGATTCCTTAACATTAAGGAGACAATGGTTGTTCACACCCTCCCGTCTAAGACATTCCTCCAGAATGACACAAGTTAAAGTATGGATATAACATCAAATTCCTAACTTCTAATCAAAATAGAATTCCTAGACATAAACTATATCATCATTCCCAGCAAATGACTATCTTTCTATTGATACCAAACATGACATAATTCCTATGGATTATAGCATTTATGAGATATCCATAGAAAATAATATCATAAATGCTTCCCTAAATCCAGACAGTGTCACACCCTGCCCACATGTCCTGCCCTTTGGCTCCCCCTGGCTTCCCCTGTGCCCCCTCCAGCAGGGAGGGTATTGGTGTAGTCCTGGGGTAGCCCTAAGTTGACTTAGGGCTACCCCAGGGCTACACTGGCTTAATTCGACTTTAAAAAGTCGAATTAAGCCTTAAGTGGAGTAGAAAGGTGGTTTAATAAAGTCGACTTAATTTTCATTAAGTCGACTTAAACAAGCTGCTTAAGTCGACTTAAGGAAACTGTAGTGTAGATGCAGGGTAAATTAAATTGACTTAAGCAAGTTTAAGTCGACTTAATTTACAAGTGTAGATGCAGCCCTGTGAAAGAGGAGCCACGCCAGACACTGTGAAAGAATCACCACAAGTTGGGAGAGCCTGGACAAGAACAGCCTTCACCAGCAAGTGACCGACAGACAGATAAGCGGGTACCGCCGGCCCCTCGGGACTTCCAATGCTCGGAAGAGGAGTAACAGAGTCACCTGCAGGAGGAGACAACTTTGGCTCCAGGGAGGGACTGTGCTTCTAAGCCGGGTTGGAAGCAACCCAGGGGGCCTGAATGGGGAGGTGGGTGGCAGTACAAACCAGTGTGTTGTGGTTTGGATCCCCACTGGTTTAGGGGCCTTACCCCCTGGTATCAATAGGGCCCTGGGCTGGGACTCGGTGGAGCGGGAGGGCCCGAGCCCCCGTACCCGGTGAAACCCTTCCCTGGGGTAGCCACCTGTTGTAAATAACTCTAACACCCTGAATAGGAAGGGCTGATTGGGAACTGCATGGACTCTGTGGCCACTAGGCCAGATTGCCCTGAATAATCTGTGGCCACTAGGCCAGACTGCCCTGGATTGGAAGGGTGACCGTAGAGTTGTATAGACTTTGTGGCGGACAGGCCAGACTTCTCTGGAGGGGAAGAACGGTGTTTTGGTCATGTGGGGACCGCCCTCCACACCTACACCCTCAGACTCAGTCATAGGTTGGTGGCCTATTGCTGGAGTGGGTGGGTGAGGTCTTGAGGCCTCCATTTTGGAGGAGGTCAGACTAGATGATAGTACTGGTCCCTTCTGACCTTAAAGTCTATGAGTCTGAGACCTCCCCAGGGGGTATAGCAGAGGGCTTACCACAAGACACATACATACAATGATTGAAAGTCGAATATACCTGGTTTCCAGTAAAATTTAAAGTTTGCAGATCTTCGGCTCACATCCAATACTTGGATGGGTTTAAGTCCTTGTTTCAGAGCTTCAGTTGTTAGAAATCCAGTTCAAAGGAATATAGATCATGTGTAGAGTTTGCTCTTATTCTCCCATGAGAATTAGCAGGGTGATTCCAAGCCGGTGCTGGCTGGGATCTTAATCCTGTGGCCCAAACTTTCCCTGAGAAGCTTGGACAGATGTGAGATGAAGGGATTATGTTCCCAACTTCCTTTTATAGTTGTAGCAAGGTGGGCATTTGCAGGTCATTTCTTCATGTGGGCTTTGATGACAGTTCACAGAGTCTTTCTAAAGTGGAGAATAGCAATGTGTATTCTCCTCTGAAGTAAAATCTTCACCTCTTAGGCACCACAGGTAATTAGTTGCATTAGCACAGTTAATGGACAGGTTACATTGGTACATCAAAGCTTCATCTAGATGTTAATGTTCCTTTTTGACCTCGTCTAATAGAACAATAGTAACAGATAGGGAAGCAGTTAATTTACCTTGCTAACCTTTAACAATATAGATGTAAACATCATTAAGTAACTACTAAAACACATACATATCAAGGCCCTAACCTACCTGTAACACTGCCATTGTGTTTTCCTACAATATATTTTTAAAGGTTAGATTTGGGTCATATATTTTACAAGATGGCTTGGCTGTTTCAGGCCTAGCATGACAGCAGCTTTCCCCTTCTCCCAGCCTGATCTCCCCAGCCGCAGCTTTCTCCCTCTCCCCAGCCTGATTGCCCCATCCGCGGCTCTCCCCAGCCCAATGGCCGCAGCTCTTTTTCTTCTCTCCAGCCTGACCCACACTAAATTAATATTACAGTAATTGGCTGATTATTTACTTAATTAATTCTATCCGTTATTTATTTCTTTATTTAATTTATTTAATCAGTTAATTAATTAATTATTTTACTTAATTGACAAATTAATATTGGAGGCCAATTAGATTGACTTAAGGGCTATTCCCGTCTATACTGGGTCAAGTCAACTTAATAAGGTTGACTTAAGCATTAAGTCGACCTTCAGAGATCGTGTTACTAACTCGACTCAAGGAAGCTCTTAAATCAACTTAATAAGTGCCCAATGTAGATGCAGGGTTCTTTAGCTTGACTTAACCGTCCTTAAGTAGACCTAAGGCTCCAGTGTAGATGTACCCTTAGAGTATTTCAATTGACTTTATTGTGCTGCTCATTAGGTCCCAAACATGGATGCTTTTTCTATATTGAGAACATTTCATGCAGAATTGAAGATCTAGATCCACACAGGGATAAAAACCTGAGAGCTGGGCCAGGTCAGCTGACCTGGGTTAGGCTCTGGGCTGAAAAACTGATGCATAGACATTCAGCCTCAGGCTCCAAACCGAACCCATGGTTCCAGAGCTCAAGCTCCAGCCCAAGCCAAGTGCCCACACAACAATTTTTCAGCCTGGAGCCTGAGTCCTGCAAGCTCAAGTCGGTTGACCCAGGCCAGCTGCAGATTTTCTATCCCTCTGCAAACTTAACCCAGGAGCTCTGCTGCCCCACACATTGATAATTCTTGGCATCCTGCACTGTAAAATGGGGATGTATGTATGACAATGACAGTTTTATATGATGTGCTGAACACATCTAAGCATGTTCAAAGCAACTTATTGAAATATTTTCCAGACAGCTCCCCCCTACCCAGAAAAGGGGCTGAATCCTTCATTGAAAGATTACCTGTGGAAAAGTCAAGACTGATGTTCTGAGCAGTACTTCTCAACAGGATGTCCATGGCCACCTGGTGGTCTGTGTATTGTTTTCAGGGCATCCACCAAGCAGGGCCAGGGTTTGACTGGCTGGAGCCCAGGGCAGAAAGGTGGAGCCCTGAACCCCACCAAGCTAAGGTCCTGAACCCAGAGTCCCCCACCACCACATCTGAAGCCCTAAGCTCCCACCCTTACCCTCACTCTGCGAGGCTGAAGCACCCTTTTTTAAAAGGTGGGTGCTGCTCTGTTCAGGGGATTGCTCATCATCCCATGTAAACAGGATATGCACCATAAATGGTGTGGAGACCATGAGTAGGGAAGTGTCATTTATCCCTTCTTATAACCTACGAACCAGAGTTCATCCAAATTAATAGTTGGCGGGTTTAAAACAACATAAGGAAGTACTTCTTAACACAAGGTACAGTCAACTTGTGCCATTGTTGCTAGGGGATGCTGTAAAGGACAAAAAGTATAACTGGGTTTTTTAAAAAAGAATTACATGGAGATCAGGTCCATCAATTGCTATTGGTCAAGATTGCAAGGGACAAAACTCTATGATCTGTGTGTCTGTAAACTTCTGACTGCTAAAAGCTGGCACTGGGTGCCAGGGAATGGGTCATTCATTAAACTGATTTGTTCTGTTCACCACCCCCTGAAGCATCTGGTGCCAGCTTCCACAGGAAGACAATATACTGATCTAGATGGACCATTGGTCTGACACAATACAACCAGTCTTATGTTCTTATGCAGGAATGGTGAGGGCAACCTGAAATGTTGATAATCCTTAGATCAGGGCCGAATTAACCTACCTGGGGGCCGTGGGCTGCCTCCCACCATGAAGCCGACCCACCTGGGGCCCTTCTCCCCCACCATCTGAGCACCCTCCCCCCCAACATAGAGGCCTTTCCCTAGGGGGGAGGCCATGGGGCAAAAGGGGACTCCCACCCCAGCCTTGCTTCAGTCAGGCTGCCCCCAGGAGTGGGGCCAGGGCCAGCCGGCATGTGGTACATCCCTGGTGCAGTCCCCCAGGGCCACAGACCCTGGAAGGCCATGCCAGAGTGGTGGAGGCCATGCCGAGAGCCAGCCGAACAAGCACTGGCCCACCCTTCTCCACTCCTGGAGGCCGATCAGCCAGCCCAGGGGGCAGGATGGGAGCACAGAGCTTGGCCTCTGGCCCCAGGGCCTCACCCACTCCCCACCCAGCGCCGGCAGGGCAAGAGAGCTCTCAGTGCTCCAGCCCCATCAGCACTGAGTGGGGTGATGGGGAGCCAGATAGGGGTTTTAGGGGCTGGAGCCTGGGGCCCTCTTTCTTTCCAGGGCCCATGGCTTCAGCCCCTAAAGCCCCATGATAAACTGGCCCTGCCTTAGACTAACAGAAGGGATAAGACCAGAATAGGGAAAGATGCATTTCAGGACTTTGGTTATTTTCCAAGGATCATGAAACACTTAAGTGCTTTTAAGACTAAAATGACTGTAGTGAAGAGATAGTTTTGCTCAACCAGTGTTCCTTGCTTTCCTGCCATTTCCAGAAGGGATTAATCTAGAAGCCCAGAGAACTCACAGTCAGAGGTTGAACTCTGAGGGAGTATGTGTAAACAACTGGGGGCCAGGGGGACTCAAAGTTCTCATTTTGAGGTTTAGAATGGTTGGACAGCAGTATTCCATAACCAAAAGCAGGGTGTCAGACAAAAGGCCTGAGTCTGGGAATGTGCCCTAGAGCTCCAGAGCTACCAACTGTGACTAGACTCTACCCAGGCCCAGTTGGCTTGGAAGCACATAAGACCCAGGAACTTTGTCTACTCGTAACAGACTGATGACCATACAGTAAGGTACTGACCATGTTATCACAACATGATCTAGAAAGTTCTCTAGACTGACACTGTCCAAACCAAAACTCTGCAGTGCTTTCCCCTCCCATTGGATAGTTGGTTGCTCATACCAAGAAAAATGGGGGCCAGTGGAGGAGCCATCAGCAGGGCCGGCAGGGGATACTGGCAGCAAGGCAGGCGGGTAGGTGGGGGGAGTAGACAGGTGAGGCCAGGGGACAAAATTCAAGGATGAGGGCCTCCCTTAGCATGGGGGCCCCATCCTTGACTTTTGTCCAGGGCCCCAGAATCACTAAGACCAATCCTGCACATAAACATGTGTTTAACTTTAAGTACCAGATTGTGTCCCATTGAAGTAAGGAGGGTGTATGCCCATGTCAAAAGGTAAGTGCACAGTTAAAGGCTTTGTTATATGAAGGATAGGAGGTCTCTTGAAGGTCTAAGTTTTAATTATAATTTGCCTAGACATACAGGGTTTGATACCCTTCCTGAAAAAAAAAAAGGATAATAGTACATGATACTCTTCTAAAGTGGATACAGTAAACATCCAGAGGAGTTTCCAGTGAAATCATGTGACTGACTATGCTGAATCTTTTCATTTGTGCTGATCACATATGCCATAGAGGTTGCAAGCCAAAGAGCTGTATATAGGTAAAAAGAGAGGATATGTTGATCCCCATGCTCTATAAAGACATCAATTTATGGATCCTTTTTCACTTTTATTACTCTTTGAATTAACTTTCTTATTTGTGTTGTTCCACATTTGCTTTGATAAACTCAAAACATTGCCAGAATATAAAAATGTATCACATCCAGCAATATTTTGTCAGTAATATATTACATGTATTATATTTGTTTTTCTAATGCTTTTTTCACAGGCCTTTAAATTGCATCATATTCTTTACATAGCAATAAAGCCATTTCCATTGCAGACTTGTAACAGTAATGGATAGCAGCCTTCAGGGGATATGTTTCTGAGAAATTTATTTCACCTCATGATGTTTAGCCACCCAAGGAATGAATTTGTTTCCATGACAGATAAGGACTGCATAGAACGTTTTTTAAATGGTCATGAACTACCACACCTCAATATCAGAAAAAAAGAAAATGCAGAATTATAATATTTCTTTTATTGTCATTAATTCTGCTAGTTTGTACCATAGTGTACCATAGAAGCATGAATAATGCTTCATTAAGAGTCATTAAGGGTGCGTCTACACTTGTAAATGAAGTTGACTTAAGCCTGCTTAAGTCAACTTAATTTACTCGGCGTCTACACTACAATTTCCTTAAGTCGACTTAAGGAAATTTTAAGTCAATTTTATTAAATCTACTTTAAAGTCAACTTTACTGGCTAAGTTGACTTTATTAAGTCGACGCTCACTGCCTTGTCCCCTTCCGCCTCTCACTTGGTCCCCCTCCTCTCTTCCACACTCCCTTTTCTCCCAAGCGGCAAGCGACAGCTGGGGGGACTGAGTGTGTGGAGGAGGGATATGATGAATAGCAGTGGGCGGGACATGAGAGGAGAAGAGGAGGAAAGTAAGTGGCAAGGAATGCTTGGGAAAGCTGAGTGGGGAGGAAGATGTGACACAGCAGGTACTGGGTGGGGCCTGGGATGGAGAAGAGGTGGAGTGCAGGTGGGGCCATGGCCAGAAGAGACCTAGGTCCTTTTAGATTGTTATGCCCCTTTGCTCTTCACTGTCCCCTGCTTGTCACTGCCTATGCTACCAGGGTTACACTACTAGTTTTAGTGTTTTAGCTCAATAAGAGCTAGTGTGATTATGCCTGCTCGAGCTGAGAATCACACCCCCAGTTCCCAGTGTAGATGTAGCCTATTAGTGTGTCTCTACTGTATCTGGAAGTATGCACAGAGTGCTCCAAAGACATAAAGAATGCTGGATCAGAGCCATAGGTAGCTATTTAAAAATCACTCTGTACAAAATGTACAATGTAAACAGGTTTATTTTATCAACACAAATGTTAACAATTGAAGCCAAAACAATCACCAAACATGGTGTTGCTGTTATTTGGATAGCCTACATTAAGAAATTTGCAAGCAGATGTGCCTTTCATAACACTGTATGTTCTATTTCTGCCTTTCTAAGTTGGCTGCTGTACGTCAAAGCTCTTTTTGGCAGCCACATATTAATGGCTTTGTGATGCTGTACTGAATCATTGATTCTGCAAAGTGTGCAAGCTCCTTGACAAAGAAAGAGGAATTGTGGTGTTGCTCTGTGATTTGGTTTGGTTTTCTCCTTCAGGGCCAGAGAGAGACAATTTTGAAAGGAAATATTTTCTGCATTTTCCGCTAGTACCTTGAAAAGTCCTTGAAAATGGAACTAACAAATAAAATGTGAAAATGTAAAAAGTATTCCGTAAACCATTTGTTATTCTTAACACCATTCAAAAATTTCTAAATTCAGTAACATGCAAAAACTGACATGTATTAATTTAAATAATTATTCATTATTGTAAAAACAACCTTCAATTTCAGAGGAAAGAAATGGTGAAGTTTCTTAAGTGTGCCACTTGTTATGAACCCCTGTTCCCAAGAGGAAAGGTAAAAATAAAACTTGTCTTACACCAAGTAATACTGCCTACATAGCAGACCCCACTTTTTTTCTTCCAGTACACAGGTCTGCAGGAAGGAGCCTAAACTCACAAACAGTTTGAGCACTGATTACCAATAACCAAACAGCAGATTTAACAGCTCTTCAGGTGAGCTTGATTTTTCAATACTTTGGAAAACCCAAGAGTCAGCACAGCAGTCATTTGGCTGCGTGTGGTGGATATACAAGTGGCCTAAGAGGGGAGAGTACACGTGGTGGATTCTGAGTTATTACAAAGAATTGTTTCTTGGGTAACTGGCTGTTGAGACTTGCCCATGTGCTCAGGATTTAACTGATCACCATATTTGGGGTCAGAAGGAATTTTCCCCCAGGGCTGATTGGCCTGGGCTCTGGGGGTTTTTCATCTTCCTCTGTAGCACAGAGCACGGCTCACCTACCAGTGAATTCTCTGTATCTTAAAGTCCTTAAGTCATGACTTAAGGAGGTAAATAACTCAGTCATAGGTTGATGGTCTATTGCTGGAGTAGGTGGGTGAGGTCTTGAGGCCTGCATTTTGCAGGAGGACAGACTAGATGATCATTCTGGTCTCTTCTGACCTTAAAGTCTATGGCTATGTCTACACTGACAAGTTAATTCGAATTAAGGAAGCTTAAGTCTAACTAACTTAAGCCATGGCTACACGAGGCTTTCATTAGTTCGACTGCTGTTCGAACTAAGAGTTAATTCAAGCTAGTTAGTTTGAATTAACCAATGTGGCCATTTTAGTTCGAACTAATTGCTTAGTTCGAACTAACCGGCCCATTGAACTCAATGCAATTTGCTAATTCGAACTAATCCATGAATGGCACTTGCTTAGTTCAAACTAATTTTAGTTAGTTCGAATTAACTAATTTGAACTAATTTTAGTAAGTGTAGACATAGTCTGAGTCACAATTAAAGTAACTTTTAATGACTATAGGCCCAACCCACTGTCACCTACTCAAATAGAGTTCCACCAATGATTCTGACAGCAGGCACAAGCCCTAAATATATATATATATATATTTAACTCCATAAAGTAATATAAGTAACTTAATTTTCTTTCCTAAGATCACTTCAGGTTCAACAATTTTAAACTAGCATTGCTAAGAATTCTATAGCCCAGTGAAAGCTTAAGTCGACTTAATAACTATCACTCATTAGGTCAACTTAAGCCTCCTTAGGTTGACCTAAGCCCAGTGTGGATGCATAAGTCCACTTTGTTAAGTCGACCTAAGGGCAGTTAGGTCTACTTAACACAGTGGACTAAGTTGACTTAAAAATGTTGCCACTTGTTAAGTCGACTCAACTTAAAATCAACCTTATTAGACTTAAAGTCAACTTTATTAAAGTCAACTTAACAAAAGTCGACTTAACTTTTCTAGTGTAGACAAAGCCAATGTTCCTTTGCTCTATTTCTTTGCATTAATTCGGGAAAATACAGCTTCTTCCTTCAGGCTTTTTGTTCATTCCTTTGTTCTATGCTACTACAAGTTCCCATCCTTATGACTCTGTTAAAAGTCTCTGACATGGTTCTTGGCTAATCTACCATCCCTTCACAGTCTCCACTTTGGTGAAAATCTCCTGAACGTGGAAGCTCTGCTGGTTCTTCAGAAAATGTGATATTAGATCTGTGTCCTATAGGGTCAGTCTGTTTGCAGTAAACTCAGTTTGGCCTTCCACTTACCCTCAGTACACATACATTGTTGTGTCACTTCCTAAGGGCTTGTGTATACTGACCCAAAGTTCAGGGGTGTGAATTCAGTGCACACCAAAGTGCTGTGCTGTTACTTTCCCATGTAAATATTGTGGGTGAGAAAAAAAAGATTCTTAGTTTGCATTAGTATAATTCTCTTCAGACATGACTACATTAATGTGAACTAGGAGCTTCTTGGCTTACCCCAGCAAAGTCCACATGAAGGAGTTAGAATTCAGCACTTCAGTGTGCACTGCTATCCGCACCCTTGTGGTCCTAACTGCAGGTCAGTGTAAACATAACTTTGGGTCACCTTTACACTGACAGTGGCAAATTCGCTGCCGTCAGATCGATCTTTCCAGATCAACTTAGCAGTCAGTTAAGATTCCCTCAAGGCACCCCCTTCAAGTGGCATAGCACTGTGTCGATGGGAATGCATTTCCCATTGGCTAAGCACAGTGAAATGTCACACTGAAGGGGCATAAGAAAGTTGACAGGAGTTACGCAAGCTTCCATAACTCCCATTAACTGCTGCTAAATTTCACCACCAGTGTAGACCTGCCCTTAGTCTTTAAAGTAGATCTGGCATGTGTGTGGGTGATGATGTTTGGAGATTCAGCTCTGGTGAATCTCCGTTCACCCAACTGGATACTTCCTGTCTTCTCAGATTTAAGATGCTTCTGGATTGATTTATGACTAGAAGCAGCCAGCAAGAATGCCACAGTTAGGCTCATCTCTGGCCTGCATAGGAATCAGTCCCAATTGCCTGTCCTGCAGCAACACCAGTCCTTTATAAGGTCTCATGCCACTTTTAGAGTTTCTACACCTACTCCAGTAAATCTGAGTTTATGCAGTCATAAGCAATGCCATTTCCCCCCATGCAGTTTTTGCTCCTCTGTTAACCATAGTGTAACCCATGTGCTCATTCTCTGCTGCTGATGATCTTGTTCCCCTTGCACATTACTCTATATAAGTAAATTTAGCAACACTTGTTCCCTGAGATTCTATTCTAATACATTCAGCTAGGATCTAAATCTCTTTCCATTTTTACTTTATTTATTATTTGTAAGTATATTAATGACAGGGTGTCAAAAGCTCCTGTGCCACATCTTATAAAGTTTTATCAATGAAATGCGTAAGGAACATTAAGCAGCAATCAGAGACCCAATCTGCATACATGATGTGGAAAAAGAGATGTACATGCCCTTGACTAGATCTGGCCCTGAGACTGTTTTGCCCAGCAATGTACGCAGACTTAGTAATTGGCTATGCAAAGACGTAGATCCGGGTAACCTTGCAAAATCATCAGCAGCAAAGAGTTCCTGAAGCTGATTCAGACTGGCAAAAAAACCACCCAAAAGTAAAAACAAAACTAAGGAATGATTTTGCAACCATAGGGGTGTGCCTATAAAAGCAGCGCCCCGAGAACAGCAAGGGCGGAGTCGACAGGAGTAGCGCCCTGACAAGCCATCGGACTGATCACCCAGAGGCAGCTCCCCGGTCCTAGATTCTTTGGACCGAAAGAAGGCCACCCTAGAATCATTTGGGTTGGTAACCGTGCACGAAAACTGGAACCAGTCTTCACTGCTGACTGATGATAACCCACGGATGAAGTATCAAAACGAATAAGAAACCTGTAACCAGAATGCTATTGCAGCTGCTTCTGCTTGTTGTTGGGTAAATATGTCTGCAAATGATATTAACTGTAGCTAAGAGTTACTAATGGGGCTATTTGTGGGATTAGAAGGAAGAATAGTTATAATCTTGCTTTAGTTTGTAGGATTTGGTATGTTTGCTGTGTTGTTTTAGGCAATTAAAAGACAGGGATTTGTTTTAAAGTATTTAGTCAATAAAAGTTACATAAAACAATGTACACCAAATGCAGTGGTCTCAGGTGTTCTCCTTGGCTATGTCTACACTTGTAATTTTAAGTCGACTTTAGCTAAGTCGACTTTAGCTAAGTCAACTTAAAGTCGACTTAGTTAAGTCGACTTAGTGAGTCTACACTTAAAATTAAAGCTGACTTTTGGGGGAACTTACAAAGTTGACCTAGAGCGTCCACACTGGACACCTAGGTTGACTTCTAGGGACTAGGGGGAGCTAGGGCAGGTCCACAGGAGCAGGGGGAACCCCTTGCCAAGTGCCAGGGGGCTAAGCCTTTGCCCTATTGTACATAGGTACAATGGGGCAAAGGGGACAGGGACCCTGGCAGGGCATAGGGGCAGGGCTCTGCCCTGCCCTATGGGGGGGTATGCCAGGCTCCCCCTCTGGTCCCCCCCCCCGGCAGGGAGGACATTGGTGTAGTCCTGGGGTAGCCCTAAGTGGACTTAGGGCTACCCCACATCTACACTGGCTTAAGTCAACTCTAGGGAGTCGACTTAAGCCTTAGGTTGACTTATTTTGAGGTTTTATAAAGTCAACTTAATTTTCATTAAGTCAACTTTATTTTCCTTAAGTCAACTTAAGGAAACTGTAGTGTAGACGTGGGGTAAATTAAGTCGACTTAAGCAAGCTTAAGTCGACTTAATTTTCAAGTGTAGATGCACCCCTTGAGTCCCCGCACACCACTCTTGTAACAGAAAAGAACAGCACATGAAATAAAGAGCTGCTGATGAATCCATTTTCTCACAAATAATTCTATACACTCCATTATGGTTTATATTTGCAGTAAGCAAAATTATGTCTGCCAACACCCTGATCAACTTTGCTTTTAAGTTGCATCCCTTTTAATCATTTTCTCTGGTTTGTTTCTTTGTAGAGTGTAATTTTATGGGGGGGGGGCATTCTTAGAAACTGTCTACCACATTTTGGCACTACCAAAAAACAATTAAGTATACACAAATTTTTTCCTTTTTTAAATTAAACTATATTTCTTAGGTAGATGAACCATCTAGCAAGCATACAAAGCTACTGAGTATCTGATACCTTTACAATCATTTAAATAACACTTTAAGCAACAGGCTTTTACTGGCTATTTTCCAGGATAGGTTTGATTGTAGTGCATAGGCATGGGCCCACACAGACATAAAGGTCAGGGTATACACTTATAAAAGCCACTTACAATGGTTCAGGCAAAATCTGTTTTGAGTTACACATACTGACAGAAATTAAATTAAACCAAACAAGTAATGCTAAAAGTGTAATGTGGTCCAATATGTAATGGGGAAACTTAATCAGATGGATTGGCAATGGCAAACAGCTGTGATTTTCTAATGTAAATGTATATGGCTTTGGTTTTTTACTTGCAAGCTAGCCAAGTTTTAGACTGGATTACATGCATTTGTTTCAGAGAGTGAGTCTTCCATCGGTCCTAATGATTCCTCCTTTTAACAGCCAGAACTTGATGTATGGCCTTTTTCCATTCCTGATTCTCATTTCCTAACAAATTATCTTCCCTGTTTGACAGCTGGGACTCAAAATCTGGGATGGAGATTATTCCAGTTGAAAATCCACAGACAGCTTGCAGGGACAGCTGCTTTAATTTCTAGTGTTCCTTTTTGACAAACTGTTGCAAGTTAACTACAAACACAGGCAATAAACTTGGAGCTTCATTTCTTACAAAAGCCTCCTTAAAGCATTTAAGCTTTAACATTGTTTTTCAGATTTAATATATGGGCAGCCACGTTTCTCTTTCTGATGGCTAGATCTTGTGTCACTGTTTTAGATGCAATATAATTTGAGATTCTTCTTATCTGGTCTCTGATTTAAATTGTGTATCAGGTTTTTATGGGTTTTTGGTTTGGTTTAGTTTGAGTTTAAGAAAAAGCACCTCCCCGCCCCCCACCCACTCACCCACAGGCACATTCTGGGACACTTTAAAACAAATGAAAATCATGTGAAAGTGCTATTTGGGGACTTGGTGCTGACCCCTGGGAGATGTATCACTTTCACTGGGATGGAAAAGTCTCAGGGGGTGGGACAAAATAAAAGAAGTTCAATAATTGCTATCTAGAAGGCAAGTTACCCCTTGTAAACAGCCACTTATAGACACTGATCACTATTATGATACTGCCTACTCAGCAGCCAGCTCAAATTAAAGGCACGGGCCCATTTACTTGTTGGAATAGAACAAAAGGGAATGTAACCACATTACATACACATGGCATACACCTAATAATTACATTTGTCCTTGAGAACTACTGAAGTACTAATGTTATTGTATCCACTTGTCTGTTTCCTGTGATTACTGTCCTTGTGCTCAATTAACCCTTAAAAAGATAATGTGTGTTAGTGGTTAGGTGTGAATTTACTTGATGTGTAAAATAGCATGAAAACCAATGAAGGATTGTCTCTGACTATCACATTGTGTTTACATTATGTTTACTCACTAGAGAGTGGAGCCTTGGAAATATAAATGAAGAAATATGTTGACTTAAAGGAGTAGGTTATGATTTGTTGTCAGACTGTTTTCTACTATAAAGGGGAAACACGGGAGCAAATCTGCTTCTCTCATATATCTGGATGCTGTCAGGGGGCATTCCAGTTATAAAACATAGGTCCTCAAAATCATTTTGGCCAGCCCTGAGAGATTTATGGAGAATTAAGCAGAAAAACCACCTATACTATCATCTGCACTTAGGGACTTTGACTCACCTATTATATATTTTACTTGCTTTAACCGCCCAATATCTCTCATTTCTTTTTCTTAGCTAATAATTTTTTATTTCGTTTAATAAAGAATTGGCTATCAGCATTGTTTCTGGTGTGAAATCCAGAATGTTATTGACCTGGGGTAAGTGACCGACCCTTGGGGGTTGGAAGAACGCACTGTGAAGTGATTTTTAGTTTTAAAAACATTTTATCACAAAGCCCAGTTTGTCTGAGTAGCAAGATGTGCTTAAAAGCCTAAGGGGATCATTTGTGACTCCATGGCACAGTGACAATTGTCATGGGTTGTCTCTCCAGACTTAAAAGGCCAGCTATAAGACGTCCAAATAAAAGAGTAAACTGATATGGTGTACTAAGTAATTGTTGGCACTCAAAAATAAGAGGTTGAACTTCCATTGATTTCAGTGGGACAGCCCTTAGCCAGCTCTAAGTTATGCAGCGGTATATCAGGAAACATAAAGGAATAAAGTCATTTTTACATCCACTCCCCTCAACTATGCAATGTTTCACCTTCTTACAACTCTGAATCTAGCCATATCACTTTCAAACTCCTTTTAAAATTATTATATACAAATTCCTAGGAAAGCCATAATCTGAAATAAGATATGGCATGTGGAACAGCAGAAAGGTTTTGTTTGGTGGATGTTAGGATGTATCATGTTTTAAAATTCAGGCTTATAATGGGAAGCTAACTTCAAATTTAGCTGTAGCTCTACCCTTCACTTTTATTAATGTGGATTTAATGCTTATGGTGTTCTGAAAATCCTGGAGTCTGAGCTTTTCTGCACAGCAATGAAAATATAGGAAATGGCTGTAGAAAATGTAAAATTCCTTTCCCATGTTTGAAAGGTCCTACTCCGAGATGGTATAGGACAGGTTATTCTCAATGCCTTTCATAAATGTTGGCTCTCTGCAAAGAATGACACAAAAAGGCACCAATTGTGGTGATTTTTTTTTAAATTTTATTTTTTAGGTTTTCTCCATGATTTAGTAAACAAACTGAGACTAAACTGATTTCACTTTTCACTCTGCCTTTTCCCTTTTCAAATTGGACATACTGCATATATCATCACAGATAAAGTAAGAGAGCCATGAAAAGAATTCCATTATCTTAACATAAGGTTTTCCCCCCAGATAACAGGTGCACTTAACAGAAAATAATCTATTTGAAACATGTATACAAAAACTTGTACTAGTGTTTGATGGGTGGAACACAGCAGGAATGCATTTGTGTAAGACAGCTTTGATCAAAAACTCTGGGAGATGCTGGACTATGAAAATGACTCTAGTTGCCCATCACACTATTTATCTTTGCTTGCAGGCGAGAAGTCATTAATTGGAAACAAACTAAAACCCCAGCAGGAGATCCACTCTGGGCTAGATAAACTTACCATGGTATTACACTGAGTGAAGGGAAATTAAAATTTTTCCTCATTTCATAGCTGAGTGTGATGATGACCATTTATTGTATTTAAAAATGTGCTCCCCAGGATATGCTCAAGAGTCTTGTAGCTGTATAATAAACTATAAAAAATAAAGAGATATTAGAATAAAAGCATAAAGAACTCAGCTGTCATCATGCTCCTTTCAACTCATTTTCATTATTTGTTCTTCTTGCTGCATATTGCCTTTTCGATAGACTCACAAGTAACTTTTATGAGAAAAATCATCTTTACATTATAGGAGTATAAATAATAGGCCTTGAATGTAACAAAATAACCCACAAAAGGTGTTATAACGAGTGCCAATTCACTCTGAGTTTTCCAAATGTATTATAAATTACAGAAACAACAGTGCTAAAAAGCTGTGATCTCATCTACTGGGAAAACTCAATGGCCTTCAATATTTCTAGTTTTGCACATTTAGTGGGATAATTTATCAGTCCCCAAATATGCTATTTTGTAAAACACATAGGTGAATTGGTTCAAAGTGTCATAAGCACATTTTTCTTATATTGAGTATGAATGTAAAAAAGGCAGATGGGTGAGCAGATACGGCCTTTGGGGATCTCAAACACACAGCCCACAGGCCACATGCGGCCAGCAGAGTTACCTCCTGTGGCCCGTGATGAGACCTGGAATTCAGGGGCTCCCAACCCCTGGCCCATGGACCAAAAGTGGCCCATGGGGCTTTTCAAGTGCCCAGAGCCCCCGCTGGCTGGGAGCTGGCAGCTAGCAGCCAGGATGCAGTCACCTGCCTCCCACCCCCTGCCCGGGGTCCTGCCACCGATTGAGGTGAGCCCCTCCCCCAAAGAGCATCAGCAGCCACTGCCAGGGAGGAGCCAACTGCTGCCTGGGAGCCCTAGCCTGCAGCGGCATGGGAGCGTGGCACATCCGGCAGCTAGAGCAGTCCATGGACTCATCTCTGGGGTCCGGGACAGGGCTCAGGAATGGGGGATCAAAGGAGGTCTGGGGATGTGGGAGGCTTCATGGGGGGCTCTGTGCTGGAGGGGCTCCATGGGGTCCCTGTGGGGGGCTCTGCCCAGCCCATCTCCTGCCTAGTACCGGCGTGCAGCTGAGAGACAGGTTGCGGCTATTCCCCTCCCTTCCAGCATGCAGCTTTTTTTTTTTTAACCTTTTTAAACAATTTAATTTTATTTAAAACCTAAAATCTTTAAATTTTTTTTCAATTAAATATAATTCAAATTCAATTAATGAAATCTTAATTAATTAATTAGAATTAAAACTAATTTAAATTCAATTAAATTTTAATTAAATAAACTGGTGGCCCTTCAGGGTTTTAAAAATTATATTTTTGGCCCTCAAGCCAAAAAAAGGTTGGAAACCACTGATTTATAATGTAAAATTTTAAGTGTGTTTATTTGCTTACGCTTTGTCTTTCTGGTCATACTGCCATCTTGAATGGAAATAATTCTAAAAAGTAAATGTGTGTTTTGTTCAGGCAAGGATAATGGCAATGTTCGGAAGTACATATATATATGAACAGTTTTTCTCTTCCATGAAAATTAACAAATCTGTGTTAAACTCAAGGCTCACTGATGAACATTTGCGAGCAACTCTGAGATTGATTTCATCTCAGGATATCAAACCTAATATTGATGCTCTGGTTGATGCAAAATACTACCAGCTAAGTGGCCAAAAATGAAATGACTGTAAAAATTAGCACTGACTTTTCACATTACAGTTTCAAAATAGTTAATAAATTGACTTTTAATAGCATACTATATTACCCTTCATTTTACTATACTTTTGTATCGTTGTATGAAAAGGTTACGGTGACATGGCCCTCGGGCCAATATCCTTGGCTACGTCGACACTGGCAATTTAAGTTGACTTAAGGAGGCTTAAGTCGACTTAAATTAAGTTGCGTCCACATCTGGCTGTTATTAACTCGACTTAATAACTCCCAGTCTTTAGGTCGACTTAACTCTTAAGTTGAATAGATAAGTCGACCTAAAGACGGTGTGGCCACCCTAGGTCAATTTATTCTATAAGTCGACCTAGGGCATGGTCCTGTGGAGAAGGAAGCCGGGCTCCTTCCTCCCCAGGACTGTGGGTCCCAGCAAAAAGGGAGCCGTGGCTCCTTTCTGCCAGGAACCCAAGCAGTCCCGGCCAGAAGGGAGCCCCACTCTCTTCTCCCTGGACCCGCGAGGGTCCAAGCAAAAAGGGAGCAGTGCTCCTTAGACAGGGGATCCCTCAAGGTTCCCCTGTCAGCTGGAGCACCAGTGGCTTCCTTGTTGCCCGGACACACGGGGGGTCCAGGGAGAAGGGAGCCTATGCTCCCTTCTCTCCGGGACCCACGTGGAGGTCCTGGCAAGAAGGGAGCCCTGACCCACAGCTCCCTTCTGCCAGGAAGCTGCGGGTCCCAGCAAGAGAGGAGCCCTGGCTCCCTCTTTGCCGGGACCCTGACTTCTTGGGGAAGGGACCCGTGGGTCGCTTTTCAGCAGAGAGCCACAAAGCCATGTCTACACTTGAAAAGTTAAGTCGATTTGTTAAGTCAACTTAACAAAGTTGACTTAACAGAGTCGACTTAACTCTTCAAGTGTAGATATAGCCCTTGTGCTCATGTGGCCCTTGTGGTGAGTTGAGTTTGAGACCTCTGGTTTATAGACTGAGAAGCTGATGGAAAAGTCACCATTAGCAACAGAGAACTTGGAAAAATGAGCAACCCTAGTTTTCAGTCTTGTAAAATTAAGTGGGGAGGATGGGAGCACTAGCTCTGCTAGAGCTGTGCCTTAGGCAAATGCCTAATTCCCCTCCCATTTTTAAAGGATAAACTTAAAGATTCCTTGTGGAGTCTCTTTTGTAATTTTTATTGAGCCGAAATCATCAGAGAATTAAAAACTTCTTTAAGAGCTGAATTCACTGAAAAGCTGGCTGAGGTCCAG
Organism: Pelusios castaneus; assembly: GCA_007922175.1. Classification (NCBI taxonomy): domain Eukaryota; kingdom Metazoa; phylum Chordata; order Testudines; family Pelomedusidae; genus Pelusios; species Pelusios castaneus. The sequence goes on from ML685797.1 coordinate 8,781,103, forward strand.
CAGGAGAGCATCTTGCAAGCAGCCAGCAGACAGCGTGAGTGACCAGCGGGCGGTGCCAGCAGATGGTGTGAGTGACCAGTGAGTGGAGCCAGTGGGTGGTGCCAGCAGACAGCATGTGTGGCCAATGGGTGGCATAAGCTGGCCTAAAGGTGGAAAAGGTATTGGAGGGGAGGGCTGAGCCCCCTTTAGAGGTGGACACAAACTATGATGGTCAGTACAGGGGGTAATGAAGAAGTGAAGGACACACTTTATGTACACTGGGGTGGAATGAGTTCTGTCTATTAGATTTTGTGGGAATCCTGCTTTGCACTGTATCCCAATCAGTGCTGCTTTTGATATTGCCTCTATATAGTCTTTATTAAAAGTTTTATGTGCTCCACTCAGACTTGTGCTTGCAAGAGGGGAAGTATTGCCCTTCTAGGGTGCCCAGGGAATAGTGTATAAATTTCCCAGGTGACTGGGTGGGGGCTTGAGCCGATTGGTGTTGTATCGTTTGGGAACCCCTAGATATAGAACCTGGCCCTTTGCTGCCGCTATCTTGGGCTGGCAGAAGGGTTCCAGACTTATTGATGCAATATGGTATATCAAACTATAGTCATCGATGAATTCATCTGTAAATGCAAATTACACATTATCTATCTGGAGAATTGGCAAAATAATTATACGTTCCAGTACATTCTACTGTGTGGCATCAAAATTGCATTGTGTCATAGGGCCTATTTCACTACCAGCTAATGGAGAATCTTCTGTAGGTCAAGTGCCAAAGGCAAGTACTTTTGGAACAGGCAAAGTCATGCTATATTTTTGTTGCTGCCACCCAGATGTTTTAAGTGTTCCCAATGTATCAGATTTATTATAATATTAACTAGAAAAATGCATGAGCTACAAGAAGACTGAAGATTATTTTGAAATCCACCTAGAGAATTGCATCCTCACCACAACTAAAGGTCCATGGTGCAAAAAGATCATATGATAAAAAAAAACAACCCTCTTTCTTTGTAACTTGGCTTGCAACTATAAATAATAAAACTGCCTGCATCCATCACTAAAAGGTCTCAGTGCATGTTTTTTGCTAGCTTTATCATTTTCTGTGATCCCTGTTTAGACAAGTCCCTTAAGACTCCCTCTCAGACATACTATGAAAGGAGCAAGCACTGTGCAACCTTGGCAGAGATCATTACCAAAACGCACACATCTTTATAAGGTTACTTCTTGCTCCTAATGTATAACTGTCACAATAGTGCCTGAAAGTGCAAAGTGAAAAGGAACCATTCTTCCTTTCAAAACACTCAAGGAGCTCCCCTCGGACAGGCTTGGAGAGGGCTGACTATATCTCACCAAGACAGACATGAAGAATAAATAGAAACGCAACAAACAAAGAGGAAATATAAACAAAAAACAACAGGTACAGGAAGATGTTATTTATCAGTGTGCCCTACTGAGTATTGGTTTGGAGGACATACAGCACATTTCACTTTTAGTTGTGAATGTCTCAGCTTTTACCGCTATCTGTAAATCTGTAGCATGTTTAATGTTTTGAGGATATGTGAATGGTGCATGTTATGTGTGTGCACTCGACTCATATTGAGTTACAAAGTATAATTAGAAATTAAAGTAAAATGCATGAAACCAACTAGATATTTCTGCCTCATTAACAGCTGTCTAATCTCTCCCTTCTCCTAATGTAATAAAATGGGCATGGTGCCCTCTGCTACCTACTATATCCAATATCATCAGGAGTGTGTGTGCTTCCTGGTAACTGTACGGTGTTGATCACCAAAGTGGAGATCAACTTTGAACAATAGATTAGCAGGTACTACTTGGATCTGGAGATATGTGTTTTGATTGTGTGCTAGCAGGGATTCGTGTGAATGTCACTCTGAGGAGAGGCACCTATATAACTCCATATGTCATGTGTCACTTCAAACAACTAACCTTTCTGCTTTATAGGTACTTATATCTGACTATGGCTGGCCATTTTTCACAGGCAGCATCTATGTACACAAACTACTCATCCAGTGACATCTTCCAGTATTTGATCCTGTCCCATACTAGTCTGGCAGACTCTGGGAAACTGCAAAAACCTAAGGGTACAAACTTCATTTATCTTGACTCTTTTCAAGTAGGGTTTACTTTATTATTTATTTCTTTTTTCACTTGCTCCACTGTTTGAGCCTTAATGATTAGATATTTGTAGTAAAGGGTGTTTCTTACAAGTATAGTTAATTATTATTTATGTTGTGTAATTTGACCAAAAGTGGTAATAAATAAATTGAATTTTAGTTGTGGACTCTATAGGCATTTATTTTGAAAAATGTTAAAAACTCAGCAATGAAATAAGAGTGGTCATTTCTCTTAAGAAATTAACCACATCAATAATTAGATACTTCAAATGAAATGAAAGTAACAAGTGAATAACTGGGCATCTTACTGCAGAGAATAATTTATTGCTATGGACAATGTTGCTAGTATCAGAAAAGTACTTTAACGTTCTAATGACCTTCTCATTCAAATTTGATTAAGTCCGTATCACTGTTTTATTTCATGTGGTGAGCATTACTTCTAGGGAAGACATGTTATAATTACCTAACAGAGTCAGGGACTATAAATAAATAAGTTAAATAAATCAGAGTTGATGAGAAAATACTATCCTCAACTCATGAAAGCCTACACAGTAGAGCACTTTTGTTATATTAAAATAACCTCTTCTTATTTAGGTCAGATGGTGATACCTTCCCTCATATTGTGCAGCACTGTACTCCATATGCAGCCCCGAAGGAATACTATTGTAGTCCATGGTCCACTTGTGGCATAAGGGACCATGACCTAGGCCAGAATTTGCTTAAGTAGCTTTAAAATAGCTGGAGAAAACCAATGGAAATTTCCCCTTATATAGGGAAGCCTCTACTGGCAGAAGGTTGCTGGAGGTGGTTACAACATTTCCTGAGCTAGCTACCCTCACATCCGCAGCAAAAAGTCAGTGAGAGGCGTATTGGGGGTGTTCCAAGAGTGGGATGTGGACAAGAAGAGCAGAGTGGATTTGAGCTTCACTATGCCTGATACACCACTCATGCAAAAACAGACCATATGCCAGAAGTGGTAGTTAACACAAGCCCACTTTGCTCTAATATCTGCTGGAACTTCATGGCCAAGAATCAGGGATCCACAGCCATCTTCCTTTGCCACCGCTCTCCACTACCTCCAAGTCCAACGAGACTAGTGGAGAATCAGGGCCAAAATGAGTAATAGTCTGAATATGGATTTCAACTTAAGCTCTGCAGCAGTTTTTGTTTCTTTTGCAATTGCAGTGACAATTCCATTTTACTTATCCACTGTTTTAGAACCAAATTCTGCTCTTGGTTGCTGTAATGAAGCCTCATCCACCTTGTTGGAGTAATACCAGATTTGTCCTTTACTCTTCTACACCCCTGTTGAAAAGTTAGCAAAGTAGAGAATAGAACCATATTTTAAAATAGACTACAGAGCACAAACATGAAAGCAGGGAAGTAATCTTTGCTGTGGCAAAACAACAGTATACATCTATTCTGAACATATTTCTTCTCACTCTGGAGTAGGATGCACTGAAAGGTTGTTATTGATTTATAGCAGCAAAACCAAGCACTTGACATTGATTGCACATTATCTTTGCACAGTACTGATGACATAGATCAAATTTTGCTAAAAGTACTCAAAATATGTTATTTTCTCCCACTGAACACCAGTTACCAGTGTCCTGTATTCCATATGAATCATAATCTAACTACAGCATGAATTCTAATGTCATCTTGATTTAGCAACATAATGTTATGTCAAATCTCTGGTAGCCGTGCTATGCTTCAAGATCTGTCACTGAATGACCTGTTTTTACAGATTTTATCATTCAGACCATACTGGATTAAAAACTTGCCAGGGCCAGTATGTCGGCATGTTTCCCCATTAAAAACTATTCAGAACAGCACATTTTAACATTAACTTAAATCTATGCAAATTCTTTCATTACAATGGATTCTAAAGCACATAATATATAAATCATTTCACTCATCTGAAATGCACTTCTAGGCTGGAATAGGGCAACTGTTTAACAGCAACATTATACAAACAAATTAGGATAGAAAGTGAATACTGTTTGCATCTGAAACTGAGGAAGCAATTTAAAATGACCATAACAATTAACTAAATTGAGTTCACCAGGACAATGGGATCAATATTACTTGTGAAAAATTACTGTGAAAAGTGCCAGTGATTCTTTAGTAACTAGATATGCTCATGACATATTGATGTCTCACATGAAAAATGGCAGATTCAGCAGCATGCTGTCCCAACTAGCAACATGAGATATTTTCATGTCTGTACCGAAGGACAGAGGACCACCAACTAAGGTACTGATTCTGAACTCAAACTCAGCAATGTAAATCAAGAATAATTAGAATAACTGATTCTAATGCCACCGTGATGTTGTCTGGGTGTAGGGGACCACTTATGACTGTATTTCATATTAATATTTCATAATTGCAGTAGTCCATAAAAGCTATGCCATGTTTGGTATTAATAGAAATGTTATAATTTGCTAGGAATGATTATATTGTTTATGTGTAAGTGTCATAGCTGTAGTAGAAGTTATAAATATGTTTATTATATATGTTTTCCAACTTATTTGACTCTGGGATCCTCCCCAGACAGGACCTCTACAGCCATTGTCTTCTTAATGGCCCATTAAGGAAGTTCACAGGCCTAGTGGGCCCAGGAAGAAACCTGCTGAGCCACTAGGACTTTTCCATGTGACTCAACTCCTTTTTGGTTTGTAAAAATTCCACACACAGCATGGGGAAAGGCCAGAGGTGATAAAAGCAGCTGTGCCCAACTCCATTTTGTTTTCCTTCTTCATCCAACACCCACCTCTGGATCTATTCATCTGCAACTGAACAAAGGACAGAGACTCACCCAGGTACTGGGTGCCCACCAGACGTTCTCTACAAGCTTGCAAACTCTGAATTCTCCCAAGGACTTGGTCTATGTGGACTCTTAATCATTTGTATGTATGTGTTTTGCTTTAATCCTTTAACATCTCTCATATTTTATTTCTTTCTGTTTTATGATAAATCTTTAGTGCTAGTTACTAAAGGATTGTCTGGCGACGTGATATATTGGGTAAGATCCAACCCTATATTGATCTGTATAATATGGCTGACCCTCTGGGGTCAGGTGAAACCTTTTTGCAACTCATCTCTTTACTATACCTGGTGGCTGTTTGGGAACCAGGGGCTGAAATGCAGTAAGGGGGCTATTTATTCTTTGTGGTGCTTCTTGATAACTGGTGTGGGGATTTAGAAGCATGGTTTGTTACTGATCAGGAGTCTGGCTTCAGTGCCACCCATCAATGTTTAGTGAGTTTGCCTCTTATTTTTACAGCTTGCCATGATCTTGGCATATTCAGGTTGTTATCCCAGGAGGCCCGGATCACAGCCACACTGACTTAAAACTATTATTCTCTTGAAGTTAAAGGAGACAGGCTGGTGTAAAACCAGTATAAAGGAGATTAAAATCAGACCTTGCATCACTAAAATCACTTTCAGATGCATCCATTCCTGAGATTTCAAACTCTAGTTCACAACCACTGGGGGTACATCTATACTGAAGTGTAAGCCTGGGGATAGTAGAACTCAGGTTAGCATACCCGGAGTTTGTTAACCTAGGGAGGATAACTGAACAAATTCTAAGGTGCCAGACACTGTTAACCTTCACAGGTCCCTGGGTTAGACCCTGATGGAGTAGAAGGACCTGGGCTCCCTACCAACTGTCCCTGAGGCAAGAGGGCATAAGCCACATTCCAGTTTTACTCCCCCTCTGATAAGAAGAGGACCTGAGGAGAAACTAAGCCCATCCACAAGTGAAGAACTGAGCGGAAAGGTCTTTCTGCTGAGAGGTGATACTGGGTGTGCTACCTACTAGATCACCAGGCCCCCTGAGGGCTCTATTAAAGAGGTTGTGCTTGAGTCTACTTTTGAACCCTGGGCTGACATTGCAGTGTAGAGCTACCCTACAATCCACAAGGGAGTTATTTAGAAAAAGGATAAGCAAGCAATTAAAAGTCTGATTCTGATCTCACACCAATCTAACTCCAGGTGCCTTTTGGTATTTTGAGAAAAGGGTTTTGAAACAACTCAAGCATTGAAAACTTTGATCAATATCTTAGCAGCCACGTCACTTATCCATGGCTGTTATTGAACATAATGTCATTCAAAATGAAATTGACACACAGTTTCAAATAATGTCAATTGCTGTGTGAACAGTCTGCAAGCTAATTTAGGTATAATGAAGCAATAATAAATGACAGGAAAGGCATAAACTCTCAGTTAATAGCCATTTAGAGGAACTGAATCCTGATTTCTTGGGCCCTAAAATTCAGGAATTAACTGCTTGGAAATGCCTGACCTGGAGTCATTATTTCTATTCTAAATCATGTGAATCAAATGAATGAAGATAATGTAAAGTAATTACTGTTTGATCCTTTTCCCCTTGGTCTGATTAATGAGAGTCTGATTATTTTTGCACTGTTTGCAGTACCATTCTTTTCCTAGCTGTTTAATAACTAGTACAGCCAGAAAGCAGGACTTAATTCTGCACACTCTTTCACACACAGGTTTATAACATGGAATAATACCAATATTGACTCTATATTCAGTGCTTTCCTCTTCGTTCTCTTTCAGTTGCACTGCAAGGGTGGGAAACCCAAAAGATAAGAGCCATTTTTAAAAACTCCTTCAACAACCAAGTGTTTTGAGAACCACAATGGGTGTAGCCTCCTGGCAAGGGAGAGAGGGTAGAACTTGGAGCGGGCCCCCTGCAGAGTTCCCTGGTGGCAAGGGCGGAGCCCAGAGCCTGTCCTGGGCTGCCCATGGGGCCCCCAATGGTGGGGAGAGCGGGGTGTGAAGCAAGGAGCCACAAGGGGACAGCCAAAGAACTACATGCTGCTCCAGAGCTGCAGGTTGCAGATCCAGATGCTATTTAATCTACACAGGGGCACATCAGAACTTTGGGTGTATTTCTTCAGCTAGCATGAATGCACATAGCACAACTGAGGTCAATGGAGTTATAACAATTCATACCAGCTGAGGATCTGCCCTCTAGAGTATGGCCCAAAAAGAGAGTTATGAGATGTTCCATGGTGTGCGGGAGCACGGTCATGATTCAAAGAGTGTTTTTAGTCACGTTTCTCTATCACAGAGAAAAACCTGTATGAGTTCACTTCTTTTTTAAAATGCCCAAAGAAGAACATCTTCTGAACTTCTAGAACATAATGGGGGGTCCATTTTGGAGGAAAGCCTAAGACATTATTATAGGACCCCTGAAGGTATATGATTTCGATGTTCTAACATGAAATGTGACTAACGTTCACGTTTTGGTTTTTTTCTGACTAGTACATTAACAGTGTCAAAGAGACAGCAGTGGTACTCTCCTTAATACTAGGGGACAATCAAAGAGGCAATGATTGCAATGTCAGGATCTGCATTTTATTGTCAATTATTGGGGGTAAAATATGTCATTTGCCTAACCTTCATTTTCATTATGACTTTCAGATGATTGATTCATTTTTCCTGGGGACTTATTTGCTTAAAACATTCCTTGTCAGAATTATATCTCATTGAACAAATATACAAAGTAGCATCTTAATTTAGTTTGTAGTCTCCAGATTACCTTCTTGTATGAATAAATTTTCAGATCACTCCTTCTCCGAATGCTCATCACAGCTTTCCATTGCCTGAGAGTTTTTCTACACTTATTTCTAAACCTTCATGGATTACTTCTGCAAGAATTTATAATTTCTGTAATAGTATGGATGATTAAGCCATACAAACTAAAGATGAAGAAATAACATTCGTTAGCCGTTTTCATAATTATTTCTCAATAAATGTTTTCATTAGTAAGTCAACACTAGGGATAAGTCATTGATGGTATATGTATTGTAGGTTTACTTTTCCAGCATATAACTGTAGAGTATAGTTTTATTGATGACACTTTTACAGCAGTGCTAGAAAAATTAGAGAAATTTGTTTAAAAAACAAACAAACAAAAAAACCCAACCCAGTGTGACATGCCTTAATACTGGGGTTTTATAGTAGTTGGTATCTTATTAAATTTCAGGGATGGTATTCGCTATCTCGCAAATCCAGAAAATGTAAATTTGTCACAGCACTAGCTGAAAATAAAATTATTTGTCACACAAGAATATGGAGGTGGAACCAAACATAGAGGAAAGAATAGAAGAACAGCATAAAACTCAATAGGAAGAACACAAGGGGAAATTTTAAAGGACCCAAAGAAAGGGACGGGCAAGAAGACAGGATAGCAGAGATATAGGCAGGGACTGAGCTGGGCAGGGTTTTAGAAGTGAGAGGATCTTAGGGGTAGGGATGCAGTAGGGATGGATTCAAAGAGGGGGTTATAGCTAGAGCTGGTCAGAAGTTTAAATAGATTATTCTTCTTTGTATAGATCTGTTTCATTCAGTCTATCATAGAGTCAATGAAATTTTCACTGAAACACAGGCAAGTATGGGGGGTCCAGAGCTTTGGAAGGAAACCTGGCACTCCCAGATCTCTGGATGCAGCCAGGCTCTGGGGCTTGAAGATGCTACCCCCTGTGGAACAGCTAAATAAAATTGACATGCTTGTGCTATTCATTTTAATGGTTGCTGTCCATTTTAATGGTTGCTATTCAGTGACAAGAATGTCAATATCATATTTCATTTCAGGAACACCATATTCTGGTTTTTCTGAAACTAAATATTCAAGGATCTCCATTTCCCTGAGACATTCAGTACATTTGTTTTAATTTCGGGTGAAAAGAAAAGCAAAATCATAAATACCAAAATGTCCAGAAAACTGAAATCCTTGAGTTTTGGCCAATGTTAGTTTTGTTATGCACGGAGTAACAAGGAGGAAATAATCTTATTGGTAGCATTTTTAGAGAGCAGAAAAGGATGTAATTTTTGACAACATGTACTATTTTGCTTGTATTCCTGCTATGCAAAGTAGGAAAATGTAGTTCAAAGACTACATTAAAAGAGTAGTTACCAAATTGGGAAAATGGCCTCACGGGGGTCAGTCCTGGGTTCTGTACTATTAAATAATTTAACTTATGACTTGGATAATGAAATGGAAAGCATGCTCATAAAACTTGCAGATGACACCACACTGGCAGGAGTTGCAGCCCTTTGAAGGGCAAGATTCAAATTCAAAATGACCTTGATAAATTAGAAATTTGATCTAAAATCAACAAGACAAAATTCAGTAAAGGCAAATGTAAAATGCTACACTTACAAAGAAAAAGCAAGTACATCACTACAAAATGGGGAGTAATTGGCTAAATAATAGTACTGATAAGAGGATCTGGGAAACCTTTCTATCTATAAAGGTATAAAGCTATAAGTGCCTCTTACATTCTAGAAGAGGCTTATAAAAAAAGGTTATGGAATCTCCATCACTGGAGGTTTTTAAGAATAGGGTAGACAAACACCTGTGAGAGATAGTCTAGGTTTACTTGGTCGTACCGCCGCACTTGAGACTTGACTTGATGACCTCTTGTGGTCCATTATACTACATTTTAATGATTGTATGATTTGCAAAGACATTTGCTATACAAATGCTAAACAAATGCTAAATATTATTAATATTAATCACCTGTATTAATTATATTTATAATGTATAATATATAATATTGTCATTCTTAATTTATTAATATTAACCCTATTATTCTATGATTCTATGAATTTGCAGACCCCAGTTTTGTAGGTGCATGGACTTTAAACCAGTTTTGTTGGTATTCCTCAAAAAATCAGCACAATGTCCAACATGTCTATCAGCCACCCTTCAAGAAAAACCACAACTGCGAAAGCCAGATGTCATACTGCCAGTAAGGAGGATAGCCCTTCATAGGCAATTTGATGTGAGGATGGGTGCACATTTTCTGCCAATCCTCTGCTGGTCTAAAACAGAGCACTTAGAGCCTGATCTGTCTCATGAATTTAGTGGTGGGAATTAGATTAAGTTTTTAGTCTTCATTTTTGTGAGCAAAACTCACCTCAAAAATTATATTCAGTTTTCTCTTCATTTAAATTTTCCTCATATCTGTCTTAAAGTAATTTTAGTCAAGCAATAAAATTACCCAAAAAAGTGACTTCACGCTACATTAATTTAATGCTAGTCTGTCTACCAAGAAGTGACAAAAGCAAAGAAATTCAAACGAAGCTGTCACTCCACTCACTCAAAGTGACAAGCTACACGACAAATATCCTTATTTTGATTATAATTTGTACCTCTAATGTTGTTTCAACATATCTGCTGTGTTTGTGCTATTGCAGACCATTAAAAGTAGTTGACAGAGTCCTTAATGGACCTATAAATAAATGAGATAAATGTTGAAAACACTGAGAAGAAAATGAAAGCTTAACAGCCATTATTTGATGAGCCAGTTTGCTGAGATGAACTATGCTTGGGAAACTGTAACTTTTTTCACTGAATGTGAAAGTCTGGGGCCAGATTCTGTTACACTTAACATTGAGTGGTATCTTACTATGCTCCTAGCCCCATTGATTTACCACAATACAGCCCTCTGATGCTGTCACTTAGAACTCCAAAACACCAGTCTTCTGTGCAAGGGTTTTATATGGTCCTCATCACCATAGCATTTGAGAGCCACACAATTTTTTATGTATTTATGCTCACAACACAGCTGGGAAGTAGGGTAGTCAGGACACCATGTCATCAGCTAGTGTCCTACCCACTAGACAAGTCCCTTCCTCATACAATTAACAATTCTATTCCCCAAGCAAAACTTCCATTGATTTCAATGCAAATTCTACGGATTTTTATTTGAAGTGAAATTGGCATTTTGTCATAACTGAGGGCAAATTTTGGTTTTGTGGACTGGCTCTTCTTTTATGAAAAGCAGAAGAAGATTAAGGGGACTCAGTGCCCTGGCCCCTGGCCTCCCAGTGGGCCCTCCTGGCCTGGGGCCCTGGCCCCCTACCAGTGGGGCCCCCCACCAGTGGCCCCCCAACTGGGGCCCTGACCCCTCCCACTGATGCTGGGGACCTGACCACCACTGGTACCCCCCTGATCTGGGGCCCCCGGGGGTGGCAGGGCAGATTGGTGCATTGTGCAGCTTCCACACTGGAGACCAGGCACGCCAGTTGCACTGTCCCTGGGAGCAGAGCAGTCAGCAGAAGGATCGGCAGAAGTATGAAGCCCAGCTTCCAGATCATGGTGGCCTGACCACCCCCTACCCACCTACCGCGCAGCGCTGGCAGGGTGCAGGGTTCCCAGGCAGGTAACCTGGGAATGGGCCCCAGAGGATGGTGCAATAATCCACCGCGATGTAAAGACAGGAATGGTTTGCTAGTGTTTGTCTTAATTGGGCTAGATTCTAGGTATTTGTCAAGGGAGCACAGAGCTTGGGAAAAATGTAATTTCTATGATTATTTGTAAAAAAAATTAAAAAATGCATTATTAATCTTTCCCATCCCAGGATTCCAGCCCTTGAACTCTTCTTCCAGCCACAATTTTGCCAGGCTAAAGGCTTGGCATGTTAGATTTGATGCAATTATAGTATATTTTAGATATATATAAAATAAATTATTTTAAATAATGTGTCAAGTTCGTTTCAATGAAATGTTATAAGTTGACAACCCTGAAGACTGAAGTCCTCTATTCACAGATCCAATGCAGAACTGGCAACACATGACTCCCGATCCAGCAACTTTTAGGAATTCTAAATTCACATGTACAAAATTATGGGGAAGCGAGAAAGGAAGCTTGACCATTTCAAACAGTCACATCTCTCTCATTTCCCTTGTCCACACAGGACTGAAATTGGAAATGTCATGATATTTCCTAGCATTACTATTTTGGGGGGCTTGTGGGAGAGGGAATAATAGCCCCCCTAAAGAAACTGTCTCACTCAGATATATCTAATCCAACTTGCAGATTAAAGTCTGGCTTATCTAAATCAAAACTCCAAATTTCTTTTAGATTTACCCATCACTGCTTTGGACCTCAGTTTTCTCTCTAAAAAGATGGTGACATTTAGAATAAATAAAGACATTGCATTTTACAGACACTGACAGAATCAACTGTCAACAAAGTGAAAGCATGTGTCTCCTGAAATGGCCCTAGTGTATTTTCTGACATTCATTCAGGTCCTATCCATAACAACGTTATGCTCTTCCTGATTCTGGGAATATTACAGGAAATCCAAGATATAAGATGACCACATCATAGTTCAAGGGCAGTGTTCTATACCCAAATTAAATTGGATAGACAGATCTTCAATTATTTTGAAAAGAGAAAAATAAAGAAATGTAAATGCAAAGAGAAAAATGCATAGAAAAAGAACTTATCCTGAAATTTGAGAGCCATTTTCAGAACTGTGGGATTTACTTTTCAGACATTTTTATGCCTTAAAAATGGGAAAATATTGCTTCATAGTAAATGTTTAGAATATATTTATTTTAAAAATCACAAATCAATGAAAGTGAAAGTCTAGCACAGACAGCAGATTAAATACTTGGGTGGTGGATGCATTAGATGCACCTGTTTTGTGTGTAAAATGTTACCTCAAATCTACTCAGCATTTCCATTGGTGTAATATTTTAAACTCTAATAAGCAAGTTTTATTATATGTTAATGGAGTTTGTTGTTGTGTATTTTGCCTTTGTTACCATAGCAATAGAGTTAGACTATTGGGGATAGCTCAGCCAGCCCTAGCTGGTTTTAGGTTAGTGCAATAAAAGAAGCTTTCTCTGTTGCATCCATCTGTTTTCCTGTGCTGGTGGTTCTCTCTCTCTGAAAACAAGCAATTAAGAGGATTCAACATAACAAAAAGTATAGAACATTTACTAATTGGATTTATAGTATATGATTTCATTTACTAAAAGCATTTTGGTATGAAGAATTAAGTGTAGAAAAAAGACATTAGAGAATGCTGATGTAATTAGTACTGTGTGAGTGCTTTTACAAAATGGATAAATTTAAGAATTAAGGGCTTCCCATCCCTTCTCCCTAACTTCTTTTCAGAATTCAAACCAAACAGGAATTAATACTTTTCCTTGATTCAAAAAGTTCCTTTTGAAGTTCCTTAAAATTAAGGAACTTAACAGAGTCGACTTAACTTTACACGTGTAGACATAGCCCAAAAGCATACTCACCACAGTGCTGACGGAGAGCATAGCCAAGGAAAGGGGCACAATGGGCCACGACTATTTTACAACCTAGCAAATTCTGGCTGCCAAAATGGTACCTTGGGATTGTTGGCAGCTTATATAGACTGTCTTACTCTATGCCAAGGCTCCTGGACAGTCCCAGGATTATGAAGCTCAAAAAGACTTAAAATTACCTTGAATTTCCTTTTACCTTTCTTCCTGAGCTGGGCCAAGCAGTCCAATGCTGCAGCTTAATATTTGGTTCTATGTATTTCAATGTGCAAATAGACAACACCCAAGTAGATCCAAATTTTAATCCAGTAGAACATTCCAAATTTCTCGTTGATCAAATACTAGTTCTACATCTAAATGTTGCAGTTTAGGTTTATATCTGATTTTCATAAAGTTTATTGGTGTAGGTCTTTTTTCTGTGGTTTGGTCCCTGCATCTGCTATACATCTATTTATTTTTTATGGAGATCTTCCATGGGACATAAGCATGTTTGACCCTAGAACTCTATGCAAGAACATGCCTTCCAAAACAGAATGTTGCAATTGGCATAAATTCTTACACATGTGGGCATTGACTTCAAACTGGTTTGTCTTTATGAATAATTTCAAATAAACAGTTTGTATTAGTGTGTAATTTTACACACTCAACAAAAGGAAGTCTTCTTTAATTTGCAGCCATTTTCTAGCAAAGTGTAGGAGACTGTTTCAACACATGATCACACAGATGTCTTAATTCAAATCCTCTGCCACAATCTTTTTGGAGTTGAATCGAACGGCTCATTCTAAATTTTCATATGCTGAAATGTGGAAAATCAATTTAATTATTCAAAGCACCAAAGCTGGATGTTACTAAACCACTACAAATTGCCATTATAGCAACATAGTCTTCATGAAGATCCTAAAAAGTAGATATGGATTTACAATAAGATTTTTGGCTGTCTCATTGCCCTAGGATATTATATTAGGCATAGGAAAATTCAAATAAAGGGAACAGTTTCACAATAAAATGTATTTTCCTGAGAAAAAGAAGAAATGTGGGGGGAAAAAATTGTATGTTACCTAATACAGTAGATGAAGTGTCTAGAGATGAATTATCCTTATAATATATTAAGATTAACTCCTAAAGGCTAGTCTCATGGGCAACCTTTTCTAAAAATTGCAGTTCCAGGGGTACAATTAAACTTTTATCTCTCTTTTTCCAAATAGTGTTTGATTTTCTTTTCCTGAGTATATACATCTCACTCAGGTTTTCTATTCCTTTGGTGCTCCTACGTCCCACCAATCCATCAAGGGCACCTACCTGGGTGCCTGAGCATTCAAACTCAAGATGATTTGATCACTTATTTCACATACATTAGAGAGAAGCATAATGGTCTGCTGCTTTTTAAAATAAACTATTGGGCCTAGGCATTAGTCTAATCCCAGGTGTGTTAGGATACTTAAAGTTAGTACACAAGCACAGAATGAGTAATTCATTAACATAAACAAAATTGTTTCACACTAGTCAGAGCCAAAGTAAAGCGTAGGTCCTCTGTGGAAACAGGATACAAATGAAACAACCAAGATTTCTGTGTGTGCCTGTGCTCTCCATCTCACCACATATCTGGTAAATATTTAAATGATGAAAAATAACTGAAATGAGATTTCAACACAATAAAATTCAGCAAATCACCTAAATAAATGACTATGGTATGCCAATAAACCAGTCATTACAAGTGTTCTATTTCGGTTTAGGTGTTGTTTACTCTACCTCTGTCACCAGCATAAGCCACTATACTTAGATGGAAACAGCTATCTCCCGGAATGATTTCAGGTCCCTCAGTTACATGTCATTCTGTATCTTTTTTATCCTGGAGTACAAATTTGAAAATCTTAGCACACGCTGTGTTATTACCTTGTAATATAAAATCTTATCTATGCTCTCTTTAATTGTGGCAGCTTATCTCTTTCAGCTGTCAACTTTGCTTAGAAAATTCTCTCTAAGCTTATTTATCTACCCTGCTCCTTATTCCTGGGACTAAAGCATATTATCCAGACTTGATAGGAATCCTTCAATTACTTTATTCATTAGCCACCTTCCAAAACAAGCAGAAATAAATTACCAATACTAACAGCAGAATGCATATTTTTTCTCTACAAGAAATCTAGGGCCACATTCAATTCAATTAAATCAAAACAATAATAAAAAGAGGCTAATTTAATGGTGAGCTAAATTCTGTCTTTCTGTGGTGACTGATTTATTTCTTGCTATCAATTTTAATCTGGTTTTGAGATTTAGTCATGTCAGCCTGAGTTCAGTTTCCTTTCCTTGACTTAAGACAAGTCAGTATCAGAACTTTTAGCCACTCCATTGTGTCATGGTCATTACTAATTTTTTAAGGTGCAATGTCTAGCATTTCCTTATAACTAGGGCTCCGTATTAAAATTAAAGCTACCTGTAGATACCAAAAGTGCAATGGAACCATCACAGTGAAAACATATTGATGTGAATTAGCCATTCCTAACAAAATAATAGGCTCTGTTTCTTCCATCTAGGGTGGAATTGCACCACACCATAGAGGCATTCTGGGTGGAAAGACAGTTTGGCTGCTCATACTAGACTCTCCCCATCTTAAGGAGAATCTCTGATGGTACAGAGCCAGTATAGTGGCTCCAACAGTGACACTTCTGCCTGTGACCAGCGTAGGGGTCACGATCTTGAAAAAGATGTGGCAAAAATGACTATAATGGTGTGGATGGAGTAGCATCCCCGGTGTCCTGACACTGCCACGGGTCTATCCTTAAGGAGGTCCGCTATGTCCCCTGTGTCCACTAGGCACTCCTACAGTGTTAACTCCTTTGCGAGGCTGGAAGTGTTTAACCCCAAAATGTTCCCAAGAAAAAAAGCAAAGTCATTTCTCTCCTGGGTCATTCCCAGTCTCCTAAACAGTTTCTTAGTGGAACATTGCTTTTTTGGGTAAGCTAAGTGCTTCTTCCTCGGGAGCTGCCCTGACTACTGGGCCTGGTTCTCCACCAGCAAATCTTCCTTCACACAAAGAGGCAGAACTCCATTCTGCTTCCTTGACAATCAGTCCTGGAATAGGTCTGGGTTTCTCCTTTTATTCCCCCTACAAGTGTGGCATCAGATGCAGATGTAGCAGGGAGGAGCTAGCTGGATCCATAGTCACCTTTAACCCCTTCTCTGATGATATGCAGTTATCTGCTCCAGCACAATGGCCCTATGCTCTGCTCATATGCTTAGCTACCAAAATGGTCCTTTTGGGACTCTTGGCAGCAACTCATCTAAGAGCAGCCTTCAGGATGCGTTCAGTTAAGTCAGACATTTGATAAGTGACTTTTTCCCCCACAACCATCCCCAAATGAGTTTTGTACACTCCTCTGATGAGCTGCTTTATGAGGATCTCAGTTATGCTCAAGGATTAAAGAGATTTTTCCTTTATCTTCATGTCCAGTTACATAGTATTTCCCTAGTTCTGTCATTAAAGTCCATATTCACAATATAATGAGGGGACTAAAGAGAAAAATCCCATTGTTGATATTTTCCAAATCCAAATAGGCAATTGTGGGTGCCCCATTCAATCTCCAACATTGACCAAGTACATATGGCTATGTCTACACTTAGGGATTTAGGTCGACTTAAGGTGGGCCTTACTAAGTCGACTTAGAGAGTCTATACTAGACTCTCTAAGGCTATGTCTACACTTGTTAATTTAAGTCGACTTTAAATCGACTTTGTTAAGTCGACTTAGCATGTCTACACTTAAATTTTAAGTCAACTTTGGGGGGACCCTACAAAGTTGACCTAGAGCATCCACACTGGATGCCTAGGTAGACTTGTCGGGGTTAGGGGGACCTTGGACTGGTCCATGGTGGCGGGGGGGGCACCCCTTGCCAAGTGCCAGGGGGCTCAGCCTTTGCCTCATTGTACCTGGGTACAATGGGACAAAGGGGGACAGGGACCCTGGCAGGGTATAGGGGCAGGGTGGGCAGGGCATAGGGCGGGGGGGGGGAAGCCAGCCACCCTGGCAGGGAGGGCAGTGGGGGAGTCCTGGAGAGCCCTAAGTCGACTTAGAGTTGACTTAGGGCTACTCCAGGTCTACATTGGCTTAAGTCAACTTTAGAAAGTCGACTTAAGCCAAAAGTCGACTTAAAATGAGGTTTTAAAAAGTCGACTTAATTTTCCTTAAGTTGACTTAAGCAGCTTGCTTAAATTGACTTAAGGAAAGTGTAGTGTAGACGCAGAGTAAATTAAGTCAATTTAAGCAAGCTTAAGTCGACTTAATTTACAAGTGTAGATGCACCCTAAGTAGGCTAGTTAGGGCCAGGGAGAGCCAGCCCCACACAGGGCTCATTTCTGGTTGGGACTGCTCAGGTCCTGGGCCGAAAAGAGCCTTTCTAGCCGGGACCAAGTGGTCCCATGGAGAAGGAAGGAAGGAGAAGGAAGCCGGCGGCTCCCCGCTGCCGGGACCACCATGGGTCGTGGCAAAAAAGGAGCCACCACTTCCTTCTTGCTGGGACCCACGGGGGTCTGGCTAGAAGGGAGCGTGGGCTCCTTTCTGCCGGGACATCAGAGGTCCCAGCCAGAACGGAGCCCTGTGGCTCCCTTCTGGCTGGGACCACGCTCCAGCTGCTGGGAAGCCCCCGGAGGCTTCCCGCCAGCTGGAGGGCAGCTGTGCCGGCAATTGCCAGTGCTCCAGCTGTTTGGGGAAGCCAATTTCAGGAAGCCCTTTGGCCAATGAGATAAAGAAGAGACCTCTTATGAAAACTTCCTTTTCTTGGGATTAAGGGAGGGGTCACTTCCCAGGGAGTTTATCCCTCAGGGAAGTAGACTAAGGAGGTCCCTCAAGCAGAGAAGCAAAAGGGTTAGGGAAAGAGGATTCCCCACTCAGATTCTCATCACAACCTGTTCGGATAGAGAAGATTGCCTTCCCTTGCCATGGATCCCCATGAATCAAGTAGTAAGAACTGGGAAAGGAGAGGAAAAGAGGGAGACTGCTTTCCAGGTCCATAACAATAACCCCATTAAATCATGAGTGAGCTGCTATCAAAGGAACAAATACCTCCCTCAGTCTGCTTGTGGAACTCCCACTGACATCTGTAGATTTTTACCTATGTAGAGGGAAAGGATGGTCGCTCCATTTGTGGTGTACTACACCTTTAAACAAAGATTGTCTCTCCTTCCTAAAGACGCATGCATGAGGCAGTTGCCATATTGTGTTTCAGTTTACAGACTAAATCTTTATCATGGAAATCACTGTGCTTGCTCATTATCCCTCTCAGCTTTATAGTCATTCTTTTTTGGCTGCATAACTGAAATGAAAGTAATCTAGCTTGAAGAAGTAAGTTTCCTTTGCTTTTCATGCATAGGAAAACATAGTATCAGCTGGGTATTTATGCAAAGGGGAATGAGAGAGGGTAGCCCCATTGCAATATAATTGTATTTCTTTAGTTATTTGTGAAAGATAGAAGCTCCGATTCTGTTCTCATTTACACTAATGCGAATTACATCTATTTGCATAAGTAATATCAGAGTTTGCCGTTCTGGATTCATGTAATTCCAGTGAAGTTAATGGATTTGCACGGGATGGGGGGTGGGTGGGTGGGGATTTATTTCACTTTATGTAGCTATCTTTAACATACAGATTGGTGTGTGTGTGTGTGTGTGTACACAAAAAGTACATAAATATGTGTTTGTGTGTGTATACGCACACATGCACACACAAAAATTTATATCCAGTAACACAAATTCTGAGACTAAGACTTGATATTTTACATCAGAATAATGATTATGGGCCAGATGTTTTCCCTGATATACATCTTATATAGTATCTTCTTCTCAGTCATGTTGGAGAAATGAACCTGATGGAAATCAATGCCTTGCACCAACATAACTAAAGTATGTACCGTAATAAGAATGTATGTCAGTGAAGATTTTACAGCACTATTATATTGTAAATTAGGCAATTACCATAAACTTGACTTTCTAAAGATCTGTTGTGCATTTTCTATTTTGCAGTCATTTAACCTCATTCATTAGCTTTATGCTTCAATTGAGAGTTTTAAAATTTCATTTTTAATCTATGTCTGACAGAGCCATAAAGAGAACAGCAAATAGGTTTTTTTTGTGTGTGTGTGTATAAAAATAAAAAGCACAGAGTGCTAGAAATCAGATTAGGGAGTTATGATTTCATTTGCATTCAATCTGTGAAAGAAAAGATTTGACAAAAATTAATGGGATGAATTATAAAGCTATTCTATCACTGTAATGCATTTTACAGACACTCTGAGGACTACAGAATTGTTTGGGGCCAATCAGAATCAGAGAAGTTTGGATACTCCTGTACAAATACTTGTCTGTGGTCTGTAAGACTATGTATACATTTGTAAATTTAGGTCGACTTAGTGCGTCTACACCTAAATTTAAAGTTGACTTTGGGGGGAACTTACAAAGGCGCCCTAGAGCATCCACACTAGACATCTAGGTCAACTTCTAGGGGCTATGGGGACCTAGAGCAGGTCCACGGGGGCAGGAGGAGCACCCCTTGCCCAGTGCCAGGGGGCTCAGCCTTTGCCCCATGTACATGGGTACAATGGGGCAAAGGGGAACAGGGACCCTGGCAGGATATAGGGGCAGGATGGGCAGGGCTCTGCCCTGCCCTGTGGGAGGGCATGCCAGGCTCCCCCTGTGCCCCTCCCCCCTGGCAGGGAGGGCAGTGGTGGAGTCCTGGAGTAGCCCTAAATTGACTTAGGGCTACTCCAGGTCTACACTGGCTTAAGTCAACTTGAAAAAGTCGATTTAAGCCTTAGGTTGAAGTAAAATGAGGTTTTATAAAGTCGACTTAATTTTCATTAAGTCGACTTTATTATCCTTAAGTCGACTTAAGCAACTTGCTTAAGTCGACTTAAGGAAACTGTAGTGTAGACATAGGGTAAATTAAGTCGACTTAAGCAAGCTAAGTCGACTTAATTTACAAGTGTAAATGCAGTCTAACTGAGCAAAATGAGGTCAATTTAAAAAGCATCTGTCCTTGCAATTAATTTTGATGATGGACCCATCATTGAATAAATATCTTTGTAGCCTCCCACTTCAGTCATCACAGGAACCACTTATACATCACTTTCATTCTTCTTCATGATCCTCACCGCTTTAATGTATATTGTTCTTTACATATATTATGCTTAATAATGCACAGATTCTAAAGCCCACAAATATACCAGAGCAAAGTGGCCTGCAGGTCAGCCAACGATTATCAAGCAGCAATGGGGCAAGGCTCGGGGAGACAAGGAACATTTTGGCATCCAGGCCACCAGGAATAATCCATATTCTAACAAAAATTACTATGGAATCTTAACATCCATAGGTGGCCAATTCAGTTATATGAAACACCTCTACACCCTCAAAAGTATAGAAGTCAATTTTATTTATTTAGAAGGCTAAAAGGAGGTGAGTCAGCACTGCTGGAAGTCAAACCTGCAACTTCAGGGAATCTAGGTATTTTGGAGATGTTCTTATACACTTAAATAATCCCCCTAAAATTTCTGGTGAGCACACCTCAATATAATTTTCCCATTCTACTGGGTTTTTAAAATTGTTTTAACCCTTTTAAACTTTTTTAAACTATTAATTAAAATGTTAACTTATTAAAAAAATATTCCAAGTGTACAAGGTTACCTTGGATGGAATACGTTTAGGACAAATATATTACACTTTCATAAGCTTATGTAGAATTGTAGAAAATTAGGGCTGGAAGGGACTCAGGAGGTCATCTAGTCCAAACACCTGCTCAAAGCAGGACCAACCCCAGCTAACCCATTCTAGCTAGGGCTTCTTCAACCCCTGCCCCAAAAACCTCTGAGGATGGAGATTGCATACCTGCCTAGGAAACCCATTCCAATGCTTCACTACCCTCCTAGGCTATGTCTACACTAGAAAAAGTTAGGTCAACTTTGTTAAGTTGTCTTAATAAGGTCGACTTTAAGTCAACTTAAAGTCGACCTTAAGTCGACTTAACAAAGTCGTTTCCCTGGATGTGGACTTAGTCCACTTTGTTAAGTTGACCTACCTGCCCTTAGGTCGTCTTAATAAAGTGGACATAAGCGTCCACACTGTGCTTAGGTCGATCTAAGGAGGGTTAGGTCGTCCTAACCAGCAGGTCTTACCAAGTTGACTTAAGCTTTCATTAGGTCGACTTAAGGATTTTCTTAAGTCGACCTAATGAAAGCCAGGTGTGGACAGGGACTAAGTTAGGTCGACTTAAGCCTCCTTAAGTCAACATAGCCCTAGTGAAAAAGATTTTCCTAATATCCACCCTAGACCTGCAGCACTGCAACTTGACAAAATTGCTACTTGTTCTGTCATTTGCCACCACTGAGAACAGCCTAGCTCCACCTTCCCTGGAATACCCCTTCAGATAATTGAAGGCTGCTATCAAATTCTTCCTCCTTCTTGTCTTCTGCAAACTAAATAAGTCCAGTTCCCTTAGCTTCTCCTCATAAATTACGTGCCCCAACTGGATCCAATGCTCACTAAAATCAATGGAAAAATTTCCACCAATTCTAATGAATGTTAGATCAGGCCCAGAGTGGAAACATCTGATTTTTGCCAATAGATTTAGAGTGAGGAAGTTTAAAGCAGTCCTCATAAATCCCCAACCCTTTTCAATGCATTTTATTTTCCATACATACAAAAACACATCTAGATAAATTGGGAACCCAGTCAAAGTAATGGAAAACTGTGAACGAGTCTTGATCAAATCGCTATTCCTACATGTGTAATTTAGAGCCCAATACGGTATTAGTACAAGGAACATTCTACAACTAGAAATATGAGTCTGAAAGACATTGGACATATGCACTTTCCCCAGTGTAACACAATTACAGAAACATGACAAATGACTTTTTACTGATCCACTGTGAAACCTCTTTGTTCAATAACCCTTAATTGTTTTATTTCTTTTCTTTGGGGGAGTGCCTAGCTGTTTCATAATGGGGGGGGAGCAAATGAAAAAAAACTCCTGGGGATGCAAAGACAAATGAAAGGTAAAGGATCTCCCAGAGAGAACAGAAATACAATCTGATATAAAGAACCTTTCTGTCTCACTTGAACAGAAACCTCAGATAAAATGTTTCTAATGCTAAGTCCTCCTGCTGCTATCAATTCTGCAGTTCCAAAAGGTGCTGATTGAAAGCACAGTAAAAAATGTTTCAATTTTAAAAGCCCTTTCAAAAGGCTTTCAAACCAAGGGAACCAAAGGTCTCTATTTTCAAACTGGGCCACCTAAGACGGGTGCCCAAATGCTCATTAGAAACTTAGATGGGGAGATGTGTAGCTACCAGCTAGGTCAGTGTCCATCCAATTTGGTCAACTCATTTAGGTGGCAGAGTCTTTTGCTCCATAATCTGTCTCCCTCTGTCAAATGCAAACTCCCACTGGAATTATCTAACTTTTCCTAGTGTGCAGAGCATTACTTTTCATCCCATAGTAACAGCAGGATTGAAGGGATCTTCTAAAAAAAAATCTTGAATTGAACAGATTTTTAACTCCTCCCTCCCACTCCCTCCCCCACCCCCACAAAATTATAAAAGAAATGAGAACACTTTAAAGCCTAGGAGGTGGTCTTTCTTAGCTCAGTATGCCTGAATAACTACAAACATTCTTTTTTCCCTATTTAATGCTTTTATGGTATATTGCAAACCTAAATGGAATAGACTTTTTTTTAAACATACTATCTTACCTACAAGTAATGATATGATTGGATAAATGAACTGAACATCCAAAATGGACTGTAAAATTTTGAAGCTCAGCCTGTGAGGAATGCTGAAAGGAATACTGTGCAGTGTTTCTAGTTCTTTGTTTACCCATTTGTTAGACAAACTCTCTAACATTCATAGGGAAATGTTGTTCGTATGCCTTGGTTGCTCTTACAAGGTGTTGCTGCACACAAGTATTGACTTTAACAATTCCTACTACCTCTAGTTCTACCAAGGGTTTCTTCTGCCACCAATCATTTCCACATATAACAGACGGACAATGCAATGTCCTTAATGGACTTTTGAAATTTCTGGCTCATCCCCATTGTCAAGTTATAGAAAGCTCTGCTTTTTATTTGCCCTAATTTTATTAGGCATTCATTTTATTAACTGACTCCTGATATTCTGAAAGAAATGGAAAAGAGTGGACTGGGCAGTTTTCTACATATAACCTTCATCATTTTTAATACCTCAGTTCAGTCTCCTGGCAGTACATTTAAATATTTAGTTTTTGAAATCTCTTGTTCTTTAAGCATTTTATCCATCAAATGTACATAGAAAAATAGGCAAAACATCTGAACAAAAATCCTGCCCAACACCGCAAATAGCAATCTTCTTACTGATAAATTAAAGTAGTAATCCTACCTTGACTGATAGAAGTAGCAAGTGTCCCATCTTGTGCAGTTGATATTAGAACAATATCACAAGTAAACAGAGATTAATAATTATTCACAAAAACTACAGCAAAAGGAAATGTTCTGAAAAGAAGACTTAATATACCCAGATCAACTTGGATGTATAAGTAGGAGACATGGCTCACATCAGGTAATAGGAAAAGAGTTTCAGAAATGGCCTTTCATTGAGACAGAAGAGATATAACTATGAACTTATTATTTATTAACCTAGAAAAGGTAGTTTGGGGTCAGCTATGCTAGCAATAGTTTGTGGTAGTGGAGTACTGAACTGTGTTTGCCATATCAGAGTATATGAGCTTTTCCTTGGAATTTATTAACTGAATTTAATATTGAAAGTCACCAGTATCATAAGGATGGATCAGTAGATTTAATTCTGATTTTTAAAAAAATATCTGACAGAATGAGACATGCATGCTTTATCTCATCACTATTAATTACCACAGGAACAGAGCCACTGGCAGAAAATGTGCTTTCCTACAGTTCTAAAAGGGATCATGTCTGAAATGGAGTTATAGAATAGCCTCATAGGCAGATTATATTTTGCTGTGTGTTCCTGTGTCTGTCTTTGCCTAGAGCATTTGACATTTTGAAAGAATGTCGATTATAAACCAGATGTTTTTTAAAAGGCAAAAATTGATGCCATTCTATTACAGAGCTGACCAGAGAGTGAACAAAGGACTCTGGACTCTACTCCACATCTATGTTCTGGGAAGCTGGTTGGATTCTTGCAAATAGAAGTTAGACAGGTTGCATTAACTCATGATAGCTTGTCCCACTGCACTATGGAACTCATTTTAGATTGGTTTCCACAGGAAATCTAGAAATATCACTAAGATTGGGCAAGACTGGACATAGAACTGAAAGGACAAGCAAGATATAGTAAATGAGGTGGTAAATAGAGACCGTGGCACTCTACAAGGGAAAAAAATCCTTCACTAAATCAAAATTCTTCTCATCTTCTCAGGCTTTTCCTGTATAGAGGAAAAAGTGGGACCTTGAGTGAGAAATTTACAATAAGAAAATATTAATAGTTAGGTATTTCATTATTCTAATAAAGCCAGAAAACTGGCACATAGAAGATCACACCTCTATTACTAATCAAAGTTGTATATACTCATGGCTAGAGCAACAGACTACAGGAAAGCTGAGTTCTATACTGGATTATCACTAGCTTTTGTGTATCCCTGGGCAACCTACCTAAATGCTTTTGAAAATCACAGCCTAAGTGATTAAGGAGCAGAAGTCCATGGACAAGGTTTTCAAAAATGCATGCTTAATTGTAAGTGCCTTATGCACGTAAAAGGAAACTAGGTGCCTAAATACTTTTGAGGATCTGGTCCCAAGTCTATATTTTAGGCACATGCGTTTGGACCTTATTTTAAGATGTGCCAAGGACTCAACTCAGCTTGATGCCTACTATGGACTTAGCCATTCAACTTTAAGTTTTTATTGTTTAAAGTCTTGGCCACTATAACTACCCCATATGTAATAAGGGGAAATCCCTAATCAATTTCAAACAGAAACACATACCAAATCAAAAAACAGTTATCTCTTAGGGTCTGTGGTATTAAACCAATATATAAATGGCTACATTCATTTAACAAGAAGAAAATAAACGTTTTTGTAGGTCATGTAAAGTGCAGGCATTTAACAGTTGTGGGGAGTCTAACCAGTTTTGTCTGGGATGATGCTATGCTTCATTTTACATATTAGACTTGAAATGCAAGTAAAATAGGGTGAAAATTCCTTGAAGAAGAGGCCTCAGTTTCTGAGAGTGGTTTTAACCAGTTTTAACAAGGAAAGGAATTCGCAGAATAGGGGCATCTGTCATATAGGTCCTATAAATAAGGCTAAAATCTTAAAGGGTTCATTGCCAGTGTCATTTTACATAATCTGAAGCAAAACCAATCAGGGTGTGAGCATCTTGGACCTAGCCCTATTGTAAGTATAGGACTGCTACTTTTGACTGCATGTTACTGAATGGGTGTCATGATTGCGTAGATATTAAAGACGTGTTTGGAACAGCTGTATAAAGGACGTTTGGCCTTCTGATTTAATAAAGGAATTTATGTTTGAATTAGTGTCATGGTAGTATCCTGTATTAATAATAATAATTCTGACAGGGTCTGGATTATAACTACAAATAATTTAAAACTTGTACTATATAAAACTCCGTCCCAAATATTCTCCTCGGGCTTGGCTACCACCATAGTTACTTGATAGTATCTTAAAACATACTCCTTGGGTTGGGCTTAGACCTAGGGCTCTTGTTTCATCACATTGGACCTGACATCCTGTGGTCTACTCCCCCATCTTTTATATACGGGCTGGGTAATGAGCCAGTTGCACATGTGAGTCAACAAAACCCAAGTAACACATTCTCATTAGGACACACTCTTGATAACAGGCTGAGGTCTTGCATGCAAACATTACCTACACTTTGAGAGCTTTAGAGGAAGAGTGTAAATTATTATGAATAAAGGTGTTTGAAAAGTAAGCAATTGGATAGACAGTTGAATGTTGCATCTTACCAGTACTATTAGCAGAAAGAACAGGCATGTTAAACACTAATATTTCACCTTGACTTCTACAACGTTTGTGCTCTAACAATTTTATCCCTGAAAACAGAACATGGAATGTAGTGAAAAAATGAAACAATCAAACTTCTGATGAAATACATGGCCTCTTTAAAAACTGATTACTGGTTGACATATGAATTGCAAGAAACTCTCAGATTAAAATAGAAAAATGATCATGTATTTTAATGGACATTGTTAACATTTCCATTTATTAGAAAAGATAACTTAAATGAAATAAAAATGGTTTGCCCTTAGGGGAAAATTTAACTGAACAATTGGGAGGAACAGAGTAAAGAGTGGTGACATTTTTTCCTCTCCCAAGATCAATTATTTTTCTGTGAACCAACTAGATTGTGCAGTAAAGATCATCTTTGGCTGCAGGGTCGACTCAACTGGATAGATTAATTTGTTCACAAAGAAAACCTGAAATTCTTCAATCAAATTCAAACAGAGTCAAAAATTTATTTTCAATTCTAAAGCAATATACCCAAACTTAAATTCTTACACACAATCACTTAAACAATTTGATTTATATTAAAGATGAATCCAGAAACGTAGTGACTCATACATCAATAGAGCAGCTAGAAAGTCAGACACTTTACTATATTTGTAAAAGAAGGGAGAAAATGAACCATATAAAAAGATGAATTTATTCAAATGCAATGATGGTGCCTGTTGGGATGGCCACCCCTCAGTGGTCCTGGCTGACAAAGTGGGCCTTCAGCGCATCTCAGATGATGACTGCTCTCCGCTGGGCCCGCTGTGTCTGGGGCACGCTGTCCAGCTGTTTGTATTCAGCTGTGAAGCGTTCACCCTCGGCGTCCCAGATGAAGGGGACCCCTTACCCCCACAGCTCACAGAGGTTATGGAGGATGCAGCAAGCGCTGACGACCTCCGGGATGTTCCTCTCGGTGAGGTGCAGGCGGGTCCAGAGAGCCCACCAATGGGCTTTGAGATGGCCGAAGGCACACTCAATGACCAGGTGAGACCTGTTGAGGCAGCGGTTGAACACCTCCCCACTGGCATCCATGTTGGCTGTGTATGGCATCATCAGCAAGGGTAGCAAAGGGTAGGCAGCATCCCCCAGGATCAGGATGGGCACCTGCACATCCCCAAGGGTAATGGTGTGTTCGGGGAAGAAGGTGCCCTCCAGCATGCTCCGGTATAGACCAGAGTTCCTCAGGACGTGGGCATCGTGCACCTTCCCTGGCCAGCCAACGTAAACGTCCTGGAAGAGCCCTCGGTGGTCTACGAGGGCCTGCAGGACCACGGAGTTGTACACCTTGCAGTTCTGGTGGTGTTTGGCGCTGTGTTCCGGGGCTCAGATGGGGATGTGGGTCCCTTCCATGATGCTCCCGCAGTTGGGGAAGCCAAGTTCTGCGTGACCATCAAGGGTGTCCTGCAGGTTGCCCAGGGTGATGAGCCGGGCTAGCAGGACCCTGTTGATGGCCCTGCTGACCTGCAAGAGGGCAGCTCCGACGGTGGCCTTGCTGATGCCAAACTGGTGGGCTACAAAGCGGTAGGAGTCCAGGGTCACCAGCTTCCAGACCGCAACGGCCACTCACTTCTCCACAGGCAGGGCGGGTTGGAATCAGGTGTCCAGGCGCTGCAGAACCGGGGTGAGCTCCCGGACCAGGTGGACGAAGGTCTGCTTGCTCATCCAAAAGTTCTGCAGCCACTGTTCATTGTCCCAGATGGTGAGGACGACACAGTCCCACCAGTCGCTGCTGGTTTCCCGTGGCCAGAAGCAATGGGGCACAGAGGGCACCATCAGCGAGGCAGCTTGCAGGGCCAGCATGGTGGTGCGTGTGCTGCTGTCTGCCCCCGCACTGTCGGGGTCCCCCAGAAGCACAGTCCATGCAAAGAGGGTGCTGGGCAACGCGTAGCAGGTGTGGAGCATCCACCTGACAACTCAAGGGAACAGAGTGCAGTCCATGACCTGCTCAGATTCCATGTTACCAGGCACAATGGGGAAGGTGCTGAGGTCACTTTCTATTTTATGGGAATGGCCAGGGAAGAGGGAGCACTTCCCTGGTGCCACATGCCACACTTCCCACAATGCACCCCTCCTGGGTCGCCCTAGCAACTCCCAGTGTGGGCATTTGAAGTCGCTCTCAGTTTCTGGTGTGGACACTCTAAGTCGGCTTAACTAAGTCGACTTAGCATTTCTAGTGTAGATACAGCCCTTGAGAGATCATCTAGTCCTGTCCCTTGCACCTATGGCAGAACCAAGGATTATTTAGACCAGTGCTTCTCAATCCTTGGCCCACCAGCCACTTGTGGCCCAATCAGCACATCACTGAAGCCCATATGACATCTTCAAGGCTATACCAGTAGCATCTATATACTGTGGATGCAGCCCACATAACACACAGATGGTATGTCTATCCTGGCAATTTAGGTCAACTTAAGGGCTATGTCTACACTTACCAAAGTTAGTTTGAATTAGCTAATTCGAACTAACTAATTCAAATTAATTTTAGTTAGTTCGAATTAACTTAATTCAAACTAGCATGGCCCCACTAGAATGCTAGTTCAAACTAAGCAATGACATGCATGGCACTTGCTTAGTTCAAATTAGTCAGTTGCATTAAGGTCAATGTGCTGGTTAGTTCAAATTAAGCAATTAGTTAGAACTAATATGGCCACATTGACTTAAATTGAACTAACTAGTTCGAATTAAGGGTTAGGTCGAAGTAAAATGAGGTTTTACTAATTCGAACAAACTTTTCCTTAATTCGACTTAAGGAACTGCTTAAGTCAAATTAAGGAAACTCAAGTGTAGACACAAAGTAAATTAAGTCGACTTAAGCCTGCTTAAATTGACTTAATTTACAAGTATAGATGCACCCAAGTAGCCTTAAGTCAACCTACATTACTCCGCGTCCACACTGGACTTTCATTAAGTTAACTTAAGAAATTCCTTAAGTTGACTTAATGAAAGCTTAGGTCGATTTAGTAAGAACCGCCAGTTAAGTCAACCTAACCCTTAAGCAGACTCCTTAGGTCGACTTAAGCACAGTGTGGACATGCATTAACCCGTAAGTCAACTTTATTAAGTCGATTTAAGGGCAGTTATGTCGACTTACTAAGTCCCTGTTCAGGTAACCACTTTGTTAAGTCGACTTAATAAGGTCGACTTCAACCTTATTAAGTCAACTTAACAAAGTCAACCTAACTTTTTCTAATGTAGACATAGACAGAGATCTGCATATGCGGCCCACAATGGTAAATAGGTTGAGAACCACTGGTCTAGACCATCCATGGCAGGTGTTTGTCTAATCTGCTCTTAAAAATCTCAAATGATGGAAACTCCATAACCTCTCTAGGCAATTTACTCTAGTGCTTACCTAACCCTGACATTTAGAAAGCTTTTCCTAATGTCCAATCTAAACAGCCCTTGCTGCAATTTAAGCTCATTGCTGTCCTATCCTCAGAAGTTAAAACTATGTTTCTCCCTCCTCCTTGTAACAACCTTTTATGTACTTGAAAACTATTATTCTGTCCCCCTCAGTCTTCTCTTCTCCATATTGAACAAATGCAATTTTTTCAATCTTCCCTCATAGGTTGTGTTTTTTAAACCTTTAATCATTTTTGTTCGTCTTCTTAGACTTTCCCCAATTTGTCCATATCTTTCCTGAAATGTGACACCCAGAACTGTACACACTGAGGTCTAATCAGTGCAGAGTAGAGAAAAATTACTTCTCACATTTTGCTTATAACACTTCTGCTAATACACGCCAGAATATTTGTTTTTAGCAACAATGTTACACTGTTGACTCACATTTGGCTTGTGATCCACTATAATCCCCAGATCTCTTTCTGCAGTACTCTTTCCTAGGGACTTATTTCCCATTTTGTATGTGTTCAACTGATAGTTCCATCCTATATGGAGTACTTTGTATTTTCCTTATTAAATTTCATTACTTCAGACCATTTCTCCAGTTTGTCCAGATAATTTTGAGATTTAATCCAAAGCACTTGTAAGCCTTCCCAACATGGTATCATCCACAAACTTTATAAGTGTACTCAGTGCTTTTTTTCTTTAAAAAAACGGTGCTGGTATGCTGGCAGGAGCAGTGGGGGGTGGATGTGAGGACCCTCCACCACCGTTGCCCCCCCGGGACCTCTCCACTCCCAGGTCTCCCTCCATGCCTGCCAGTTTCCTGACCCTCTGGGTGGCCTACCCACTCCTCTTGGTCCCCCACCCCTTCCCCAACCCCCCAGGTCCACTCCCCACTCTTCTCACCCCCTTCAACCTCCTCCCTGCCTGCAGGTTCCCTGGCCCTCCAGGTTCCCTCCCCACTCCTCTCACCCCTGCCCCTTCTGCAGTCCTCTCGCCCCCACCCCTGGGGCCCCTTCCACACCCACCCACTGGTTCCCTGATCCCCCCGGACCCCTTCCCCCCCTTACCTGGCTGGAGCTGCAGGGGTGGCCAGAGTTGCTTCATCTAGGTTGCATTTCAGTACTTTGTGAGAAGGCCATGCTAGACAGAAAGCCTTACTAAAGTCAAGAGAGTCAACATCTACCACTTCCCCCAACCACAGGTCTTGTTATCCTATCAAAGAAAGCTATCCAATTGGTCTGACATTTGTTTTTGACAAATCCTGTGATCACTTAGTCAAGTAAGAAGTCCTTACTCAGACAAGTAGTCTGATTGATTTGAATAGGAATATCTGTAGGACTGAGAGCTTTCAAGATCAAACCCATATACTGAAGCAATCAACCAGATTCTTAGCTGTCCAGACTTGGGGTTCAGTGCAAATGAGGAGATCTTAAGGAGAAAAAGTCAATCTCAGCCACTCTTCTGTGCCCCAGATCTTGGGTGTATGAAATTATTTAAACTGCAGGAGTCCCATGGGAACTAATACACTGTCCAGGGGTCAGGCAGAACACCATGTGTTTAGCTCCAAGCTTTCCTGTCCCCTGCAAATTAGTTACAAGGAGAGATGGGAAAAGTCAGAGTCATAGAGCAGGCATGGCCATCTGGGGAGACCTCTTTCCTGAAGAAATCTTTTTCTGCTATTTTGCACAAAGTAGCTGCAAGCAGAGCCAAGAACCTGGCACATTGTAAAGAAGAAATCTGCTACTATCATGCAGGATCCAGTCCTGCAATAGAATCCTTAACCCAATTGATTCCCATTGGAAATTTCACAACATAACTTTTTGCCCTCAATGAAAAAAAAGTCAGTTTTCTTCATCCTTGGTAAAAGAATAGAACTTCAAACAAATTCTGAGTTTCAGAATTTCAAATTTCAAAAATATAGAGATTTTTTTTAAAAAAATTGGTCCTATTTGTGAGTAATAAAGTGAAATGACTTCAATACTTCTGTAAATATGAATCACTACAAATTATGATAACATCCCTTTCGGAGATTCTCAGTTCTCATTGTGACTGTTTAACAATCTTTCCCCATTACAATTATGTAGACAGTATAGTAAAAGATTAAAAACAAAGTCATAATGATTTTTCTTCTACTTTGTAATATTTTTTAAAAAATCACTTATTTAAATGACCATAATCTGGTTTTGGATTTGTGTGCATAACTGCCGTTCGAGTGAAACAGGATTCCCATGTGTATGTGCATCAGAAGCCAGAATATGGTCCTGTATTCACTTCAGTTTCTAATGTCACAGTGGTCTCTTCTTCTGAGAAAAGTGGAAATTTAAAAAGAGACCTTTGGAATCTTCAAAACTGTGATAGTTTCTGTACATGGTTAGCTGGTGCTATTAAAAGATATGACAACAAAGAAAACCCCGTTTTATATTTCTGCTGCATATGAAGTGGCATCCTTTTTAAAACTTTAAAAATAGCCAAGGAGTTCGCTTGCCATGTGGGTTTCAATTTTGACAAATGCAAGGTAATGTACATTGGAAAGGAATTAAATCTTAATTGCTCGTATACACTGCAGGGTTCTAAATTAAGTGCAGCCACTCAGGCAGAGGGCCCTAGGGATCACTGTGGCATCATAGCTGGTTGTGTGGAAATGTACCTTCAGACAAAGCTCTCCTTCCCACAGATTCTTTCAGAAACTCCTATTAACATCCATTGTCTGTCTGCTAAGGAGTGTGCATCGCAACTGGAACTTATAGTTACTCTCACTGGTGAGCACAGTCCTTCACTGATAAGGAATGAATTATTAACCAGTGACTTTAAACTTTAGGCTGGATCAAAGGTTAAAGAGTCCTGTAATGACTCAATGCTCAGAGAGACATAAATAGACACAGAACAATCAAAGAGGGATTCACCTCCTGGTTCATGAACAAAGCTGCTGATGTAAAGTGATTGCAATCTTCCTTCCACTGGGATGTCTGGCTGCATCTACACTACAGTTTCCTTAAGTCGACTTAAGCAGCTTGCTTAAGTCGACTTAAGGAAAATAAAGTCGACTTAATGAAAATTAAGTCGACTTTATTAAACCTCCTTTCCACTAGACTTAAGGCTTAATTTGACTTTTTAAAGTCGAATTAAGGCAGTGTAGACATGGGGTAGCCCTAAGGACTACCCCAGGACTACACCAATGCCCTCCCTGCCGGGGGGGGGGGAAGCTTGGCATGCCGCCCAAAGGGCAGGGCAGAGCCCTGTGTGACGCTGTCTGGATTTAGGGAAGCATTTATGATATTATTTTCTATGGATATCTCATAAATGCTATAATCCATAGGAACTATGTCATGTTTGGTATGAATAGAAAGGTAGTAATTTGCTGGGAATGATTATATAGTTTATGTCTAGGAATTGTATGTATATTAGAAGTTAGTTAGGAATTTGGTGTTATATCTCTACTTTAACTTGTGTCATTCTGGAGAAATGCCTTAGACAGGAGGGTGTGAACAACCATTGTCTCCTTAATGGCTCATCAGGTTTCTCCCTTTGGCCCATTGTAGGTGGAAGCTTCCTTAACATTAAGGAGACAATGGTTGTAATGTTAAGGAAGCTCCCACCTACAATGGTCCAAAGGGAGAAACCTGAAGAGCCATTAAGGAGACAATGGTTGTTCACACCCTCCTGTCTAAGGCTTTTCTCCAGAATGACACAAGTTAAAGTAGAGATATAACACCAAATTCCTAACTAACTTCTAATATAAATACAATTCCTAGACATAAACTATATAATCATTCCCAGCAAATTACTACCTTTCTATTGATACCAAACATAACATAGTTCCTATGGATTATAGCATTTATGAGATGTCCTTAGAAAATAATATCATAAATGCTTCCCTAAATCCAGACAGCGTCACACCCTGCCCACATGCCCGGCCAGGATCCCTGTCCCCCTTTGCCCCATTGTACACAAGGGGTGCCCCCCCACCACTGTGGACCTGCCCAAGGTCCCCCTAGCCCCACAAAGTCGACCTAGAGCATCCAGGGTGGACGCTCTAGGTGGACTTTGTAAGTTCCCCTTTAAGTCGACTTTAATTTTAAGTGTAGACACACTAAGTCGACTTAGTTAAAGTCGACTTAAATTGACAAGTGTAGACATAGCCTCTGTGAGGGGCCAAAAAAGGTAGGTGGTGACTAGTATGGGGACATGACCAGGGTAGCGAAAGCTGTTCTGATTCTTGGAAGTCTCCACGTGTGAATCCCAGATGGAAACTAAAGCTGCCTTTCTGACAGAATCAGAGTGAGTCTCTTGTCTTAGGAGGCAGACCTTACTGGCACTGGGAAATGATGTTGGCACCTCATTGTATCAGTAGGCGAATCTGGCCCCACAGAATAAGCAACATTCCATGCTCCAGAAAATTCACAGTACAGTTTATCGAAAATGGAGTGCTTATCAGATGACATTATTCAAACAGCAGGATAGTAAGAGCAGTAAAGTTGTGGTAATAATCATGGTTCACTCTCTTGCTTTCTCATTCCATGTGGGGAACTGTGGAAATCTGCTCTAACCCTCTAAGCAGACAGCATCTTTAAAAAAATGCCTGTCCTGAAGGTGCACTATTTTCGGTTTGGAGCCCAGTGGCAACAGCTCTGAGTTTCTAAGCCAAGAGGGGCTAATTGCAGCCTGCAACAGCTCTACAGAGATAAGATAAAAGAGCTGGTGTCATTCAGAGAAAGGTTATATAATTATGTGAAAAACCTGGGGAAAGCTTTTCTCTGGTATAATTTAAATCAATGAGGCATGACAGATATAAGGAGACTTGCAGACAACTCTATTTTGTATTAGAAATATAGATATGAAGATAAGCAATGATTAATCTTAATTTTTGTTATCTCTAGTAACACTGAAATAAGTCATGTGAATGGAGGGTGTTTATTTCCATAAGAAGTATTTCTTAGGATGTTCTCAATACTCTGGATATTATAAAACAGAGATAAGAACATAAGAATTGCCATAGTGGATTAGACCAATGATTTATCTAGTCCAGTCGCCTGTTTCCGAGAGTGGCCAGTAGCAACTTCTTCAAAGGAAGGTGCAAAAAATCCCTAAGTGGATAATCATGAAATAAACTGATCCTGAGGGAAACTTCTTTCCACTGTTCCCAGGCGGTTAGTGTTTGGGTTATACCCAGACTATATCCCTTTTATATTTTTTCCCAGTTTAATGTAACTTTGGGTGCTCTTGGCATCCCTATAAATATCTAATCCTCTTTTAAACCTTGATTGGCTCTTGGATTGCATGCTGTCTAGTGGCAGTGATATCGTCAGACTATGTTCTATTCTGCAGCATATTGCTCTCAATCTCCCCTGTTGAAGCTGTTCTATTTTTTATAAATACTTAAGTCTTTATGGAACCAAAGGGAGAGAGTAAGAGTATAGCCTGGTGATTAAGGCACTCAGCTGGGGATGGGGAATTATGGATTCAAATCCCTCCTCTGATGCAGAAAGAGTAAACCTTTTATATCCTGGATCTTAGGATGCTCATCTGGGAAGCAGGGAGATCTGAGTTCAAGTTCCTGAGTCAGAGTAAGTATTCAAATCTGGGCCTTCCATATCTTAGACAAATGCCCTAGCCTCTGGGCTAAAGATAATAAGAGAGACAGACACACAGTCTTTTGAAGCTGGCCATGAAATGCTAGTAACCAGTCAAAACTAATGAGCTCAAATTGACAAATACATTTGGACCGACTGAAACTGCATTTTTTCGGCAAATAAACTGTTCTTCAAAAAATTTTAGCCCAGCTTTACTTCTGTCTCCTTCTTTATACAACCGAACATTTTGTTTGCTTTTTTGACCACGGCTGAACACCGAGCAGCGATTTTGATCACTTCTACAGGCCAAGTGCCATGTTCTCTTTCCTGTCCAAGAAGAAAGCCTTCCTGTGCATGAAGTACAGGTACTGAGGGAAAGATGTGTACTCTAAAAGGGCAGTTATTGGCCTTCTGTAGCAGCAGAGAGAGTCAGATTTGAGCAGCACCACACCAGCTCCAACCAGAAAATATATTAGTTTAAAGCAAACATGAAGGTTGAAAACAGAAGACTGGTAGCACATGACGAAATAAGAAAAGAGAAGCAGGAAAGATTATGCACATTTGGGGATATCCTATTACCTTCAGGTATTTGTTTCAGCAGCTGCAAAGAATGTCTTGGAAAATTCAGCTCAAAGGAAGGAATAGGGATTTCCATGGGACACACCTGAGGATTCAAGCTCAGTTCAATCCTTTAGGATGTCAAGCATAACCAAAAGAAAACCACAGACATTTCAAAGATGACAGACAATCTTCACTTGGGATTGAGAATCGATGTTAAGATGAATGGACAAAGTATTCCACAGAGGACAAAAGACAATAGGACTGTGTGCTCTCTTTCTGAAGTGAAGACAAGATATATCATTAAAAGAGTAGGCAGAATTCTGAAGATTGAGGGCAAGGACCCGTTGATTATGATACAGATTGGCACAAATGAGACTGCTACAAACACACTTGGAAACCAAAGTCTTCAGGCAGATGAAGACAGATGAAGGAAAGAAAAAAAACCTTGATCTTCTCCAAAATATTTCTTGTCCCACACACGAGAGATGATAGATACTGGCTAGATAAATGGCATAAAGTTGAGGGGTTTGGTTCTGTGGAACACTGGGACACCTATGAGAAAAGATGATTTGGATCACTTCCGTCTCAATGCAAGGAGAACCAATCAGATAGCCAGGCTTTGAACTAGCATCTAAAGGAGAGAGCAAACACAGCACAAATGTTCAAACACAAAACTCAGATTCAAGATAGCATGAGTATGAGTATGAAGAATCAAGACATCAAAGGATGAGTTGAGAAGAAATTCTTCAGATGCTTATAAATCAAAACTAGAAGCCTGAAAATAATTATGAGGAATTTCAAAAGATCATCTATTAAAATAAATTTGATAGGATTGATTTTATTGAAACCTAGTGGGATATGTCACATGCCTGAGAAGTCTGATAAAGAGAGTGCACGGAAAGGTAGAGGCACGGGGACGACGACGACTCTACATTAAAGACACAATTAACTGCTTTTGAGATGCTGAAAGTTCAGAACAAGACCAGAAATGCTGATTCATCACTGTTCAAAATGACAAGTCACAAGGGGTACATCTACACTGGAGCCTTAGATTGACTTAAGGAGGGTTAAGTTGACCTAAAGAACCCTGCGTCCGCATTGGGTGCTTATTAAGTCAACTTGAGCGCTTCCCTAAGTTGACTTAATAACACCGCCCCTGAAAGTCGACTTAAACCAGTGTAGATGGGAAATAGCCCTTAAGTCAACCTAATTGGCCTCCAATATTAACTTGCTAATTAATTATTTTGCTGATTAAATTAGATTACTAACTAATTAAATAAATAATGTGCTAATTAATTTAATATTGATTTACTATGGGTCAGGCTGGAGAGAAGAAAAAGATCTGCAGCCATCTGGCTGGGGAGGTCCGCGGCCGGGGCAATCAGGCAGGGGAGATCAGGCTGGAGAGAAGGGGAATGCCACAGCTTTCCCC
The DNA here is from genome assembly GCA_007922175.1 of Pelusios castaneus. Lineage (NCBI taxonomy): Eukaryota > Metazoa > Chordata > Testudines > Pelomedusidae > Pelusios > Pelusios castaneus. The sequence continues at coordinate 8,818,243 of ML685797.1, forward strand.
TTCTCCCCAGCTTCATCTCCCTGGCTGCAGCTCTCCCCAGCCTAATTGCCCGGACCGTGGCTTTCCTCTGCCCGATGGCCAAAGATCTCTGTCTTCTCTCCAGCCTGACCCATAGTAAATTAATAAAACTACAATATTTCATTTTAACATCTTTATTAAAGTTCAAACAAAAAGACAACATTTATGCATTTCTTTTAACTTAAGGTATTTAGGCTTGCTGATGTTTCCAGCACCAAAAAACTGTTGGCCAGGAGGCACCATGCGTCACAAATTGCTGCTCAACAAGTATGATATCTTGCTCAGCTGCATCATCAGCTTAGAGGAAACATTGGCCCCCTCCCAGGGTTCCTGGCCACTTCACTCTTGACCTAGCATCTGCCAGTGTGGATGCAGGCAATCAACTTTTGTTTTCAGAGTGGACACTCTAGATCGACTTAACAAGGTCAACTTTAAGTTGACTTATAGTTGACTTTGTTAAGTCAACTTAACAGAGCCTCCAGTGTAGACACAACCAAGATGCATTGTTGGCAGATGTCTGTTAAACGCCACCAATTCAGATAAGTAACATCTTAAATAATTATCTATCATTTGTAGAAAGAAAACTTGTATGATCATGGAGAATTTCAATCTGGGAGACATGTTCTAGATGTCTCATGCTTTTACTAGTAAATCATTCTTGCCATTTCTAAAAATTAGAGATGATAACTTTATAAGAGAGACAATATTGTAACCAGCTTGAGGTAAGGCTATAATACACTACATTCTAACTTCATTCTAAGAGATAAAGATGAATTAATCAAGGCACTAAACATTGATGGATGCCTAGGTGTCAGTGCTCATGACCCAGTTTCATTTGTTATGTGAAAACAGAATATAACTCTGACCAGTAAGTGTCCACAATTCAAAAATAATGTTGAAAAATCCGAAAGGACCAAAAAAATGATATAAAAGTTATACAAAACATGAAAAACGTGCCTTATAGTGAGATTGTTTGTTTGATCCAAGAGAAGGTTAATAGGTGAATTGACTGTGGTCTACAAGTGCCTACATGAGAAAGATATCTGATAGTAGACAGCCCTTTAATCTAACAGAAAAAGGCATAACAAGACCCAGTATTTGGAAACTGAAGTTAGATAAATTCAGATTGGAAGTAAAGTACACATTTTCTACAGTGAGTTTAGTTAACCATTCAAACACCTCCCTAGAGATGTGGAGGATTCTCCTTAACTTGCAGTCTTTAAGTCAAGAATGGATGGTTTTCTAAGGCCTATCTACACTGCAGAGAGAAGTTGATCTATTTAAAATCAACTTTCACCTGCTGAATTCTAGAAGTTGGAGGAGCATGAACACACTATGCGCCTTGTGCGGGCTCTTGCATTCCCCACTAGTCACTGTTGGGTTGACATTCAAAGCAGCGTAGCTCGCCCATAGTGCAACTAAACACAGAGGTTTGTGGGAAGGTTGTCGTCCTCCCATTATGCAATGTGCTCCCTCCCCTGCCCTTCATATCACAAACAAATGGGAAATGGTTTCCGTGCCTTTTTTCTGTACCCCATGCATGCCTTTGCTGGATAGGCATGGATCCCACTCAGCTCTGCACTATCATTATGAGTGTTACAGACACCTCACACCTTAGACTGCAACATTTTCAATGGCAAAGAAGGAGCCCCAGACTGGAAGATTGAGATGTTACTGAGGCCACCCTGCTACAAGTTATAGAAGGAGACAATTCCCACTTCCTGCAAGCTGTCATGCAACATTTTCAGTCAGCAGAGTACTCAGGAAACAAGCACAGACTGGTCGGACTGCATTGTGATGACCATGTGGGATGATGAGCAGTGACTACAGAATTTTCATATCCAGAACACCACCTTCCTTGGACTTTGCAAGAGCTGTCCCTGGCACTGAAGCGCATGAATACTTGCTTGAAACCAGTTCTGGCAAGTGAGTAGCCATTGCTCTGTGTAACATAGCAACCCCAGACTGCTGCCAGTCAGTTGGAAATCAATTCAAAGCAGGAAAATCCACCATGGGAGCTGCTGCGATGAAAGTGTACAGGGCCATTAATAGACATCTGCTGCAAATGGTGGTCAAACTGGGTTATATCCAGGACATATTGGATGGGTTTGCCACACTGGGGTTCCCAATCTTGGGGGCGGGGGGGGGGGGGTAGATGGGACGCATATCCCTATGTTAGCTGCAGACCACCTTGCTATAGAGTACAGAAACAAGGAGCAAGGAGTACTTCTCAATGGTTTTCCAGGTCCTTGTTCATCATGAGGGATGTTTCACTGACATCAGTGTGCGGTGGTCTAGAAAGGGTACATGACATGCACATCTTTAGAAACTCCAGTCTGTTCAAAAAAATACATGCAGGCACTTTCTTGCCTGACCGAAAATAAATATTGGAGATGTTGAAATGGCAATAGTGATCCTGGGGGAACCTGCTATATCTTTCTCCCCTGGCTAATGAAGCCATACACTGGTCATCTTGCGATAAAGAGCATTTCAGTAATAGACTCAGAAAGTGCAGAATTGTGGTGGAATGTGGATTTGGGTGTTTAAAGGGAGGTGAAGGAGTCTACAGACTAGGCTTAACCTTGGTGAAAAAAACATACCAACAGTTATCTGTGCTTGCTGTGTGCTCCATAATCTGTGTGAAACACATGGTAAAAAGTTCCCCCATGGTTGGGTCATGGAAGCTGAGAGGCTGCCCACAAATTTTGAGCAGCCAGATGCCAGTGTTATGAGCCAAATGAACCATGGACTGCTGTGTATAAGGGAAGCATTGAAAAGGAATGCCAGGGTATAGTTGCCTCTTTCTGCTCATCTCCACTGGCTGGCGTGAAGTGCAGCACATACTGCATTCTACTCTACCTCCACCTAGAGCATTTGGGGTGGGGCTGAGTATCAGAGGTTACTGTGCATTCTGGAGGGGATGAAGAGAGAGTCTGTCCAGCCACTGCTGTTCCTGGAGTTCTACCATGTGCCTCAACATGTCAGACTGGTCCCTTATAATATGCAACATCTCCTGTTGCATTTCATGCTCCTACTCCAGTGCTGTTTTTCTGACCTCCACGTCCATGTTCAATTCCTTGGACAAGGACATCCTCCAGACTCTGAGCTCTGTATCAGCTGCCATGGAGGTGTTCATCAGCCCCCTGAACATATTATCCCTGGATTTTTTTTCCTCTTTATAATCTGGGAGAGGCACTCCACAGTAGTTGGGTGGCCGAAGGTAGAGGAGTCAACTGTAAGGCAAGCAAAGTACACTGTTAGATGAGTCCATGTAGTATAAAAAATAGTCTATTGTTAAATAAGTCCATGTAGTATAAAAAATGATACATTGTTAGAAGAACTCCCTTGACTATACAGAACGTGTGGCCAGAACCACATTCTAATCTGCATGTGCCACTGAGGTTGGACTACCATTCCAGACATAGTGAGCAAAGAACTCTTGCATCTATTACAGAGATCTCCAGCACACCACACAGCTCCCCAATAAACAGTTAACTAAGGAGACAGACTACTGTGCTGCCACTTTACATCTCATAGGGTGCATCTACACTTGTAAATTAAGTCGACTTAAGCTTGCTTACGTCGACTTAATTTACCCTGCGTCTATACTACAGTTTCCTTAAGTCGACTTAAGCAAGGAAAATAAAGTCAACTTAATGAAAATTAAGTCGACTTTATTAAACCTTGTTTTAATTCGACTTAAGGCTTAAGTCGACTTTTTAAAGTCAACTTAGGCCAGTGTAGACCTGGAGTAGCCCTAAATCGACTTAGGGCTACTCCAGGACTCCACCACTGCCCTCTCTGCTGAGGGGCCACAGGGGGAGCCTGGCATGCCCCCCCACAGGGCAGGGCAGCACCCTGCCCACCCTGCCCCTATGCCCTGCCTGGGTCCCTGTCCCCCTTTGCCCCATTGTACCCATGTACAATGTACATGTACAATGGGGCAAAGGCTGAGCCCCCTGACACTGGGCAAGGGGTACCCCCCCTGCCCACATGGACCTGCCCTAGGTCCCTCTAGCCCCTAGAAGTCGACCTAGGCATACAGTGTGGACGCTCTAGGTTGACGTTGTAAGTTCCCCCCAAAGTCGACTTTAAATTTAGGTGTAGACACACTAAGTCGACTTAACTAAGTAGACTTAGCTAAAGTTGACCTAAATTTACAAGTGTAGACATAGCCATAATGTACTGAGCGAAGAGGTGGGCAAAGCAGATTACAAGAGGCTGTGGGCAAAGCAAGGCTGCAGAAAACACAGGGCAACCATTACTGGGACCCTTAAAGCCCATGAAAACAATGTCATGATGTCCTGTGTCTGAGGGACATTGTTCAGGGCAGGGGAAGAAGAAAGCATTGATCAGTTACTGTAAAATTGCACCATCTTCCCTAGGTGACCATGTGAAACCAGTATCCTGAAGGTAAAGCAGATGGAAAGGGAAGATTTGTTGCAAGCATCAGGATATAGATCTGGCCCTTATGCTGCTATGCTATGTTCCACAACGATCTCTGCTTCTGTAATAGCAGCATGGTGTGGTAAAATCTCGTATCGTGGAGGAAGAAATAAGGCTGCCCTTCCCCAGAACCTTCTGCAAAGGATTGCAGTGCACCTTCATGAAGGTTTCTTAGAGATATCCATGGAGCATTCTTGTAGCACTCCTGTGCACATCAACCATTTGCTCCTGGAGTGATCCTAGTGAAGTTTACCTACACCCAGAAAAGCCATCCCCTCCAAACAAAAACTCCTTTTTTCACAAACAGTAGAAGCAGGACTGGGGACATAACCACAGCTATGAGATATGGTAAATGCACTCACAAGATGTGCCTTCCCCAACATCTCAGTCACTGATGCTGTCCTCTTACTTGCTGGCCTGCTCTAGGGTAATAAACTGGTTCTGGCTGTCTGTGAGAATGGATACCCCACTCTCCTGCATCTTGTCCTCCTCCTCCTCCTCCTCCTCCTCACCATGGAGTGTTCCTCATTCACCCTGGATTCCTTGGATATATCGATGCTGCATGGTGGCACAGTGGTGGAGTCATCATCAAGAAACTCATGCAGCTCCTCATAAAAGCGGCACATCTTTGGTGAGGAGCTAGAATGACTGTCACTTCCCTAGTTCTCAGAAATGCCTGCTTCAGCTCTTTGGCTATGTCTACACTGAGAAATTTAGGTCGACTTTACCAAGTTCACTTAACTAAGTCGACTTTAAGTCGACCTTATTAAGTCGACTTAGAGAGTCCACACAGGACTCTTAAGTCGACTTAAACCTGGCCTTACTAAGTTGACTTAGAGAGTCTACAGTAGACTCTCTAAGTCGACTAGTTAGGTCCAGGGGGAGGGAGGCTCCTTTGAAGCCTGAGCTCCCCAAGGTATGGGGGCTCTCCCCAAGGCAGCAAACCCCAGAGCGGTCCCTTCTGGCCAGGACTGCTCAGGGCACAGGCAGAAAGAAGCCCCACGAGATGAGATGAAGACCTCAGGTCAACTCCGTACTGGGGTACATTTGGGGCATGAGGTCACCAAAAGATGTTTAGCTACCGAGGTTTCTCCATGCTGACCAAACAGAAAACTGGATTTCAAAATTTCCTGGGGCTTGAGGGAAGAACCTATGTCCTGCTTACGTGGCGATGATTTAGCAGAGTGTGAATGTCCAGAGTGATTAAAACAGAGACTTATGGGATAGCTCCTGGAGGCCAATGACAGCAACTTATATTGTGCTCTGCCTACACTGATGGTAATTTGACCTCTAGAATTCAACTTCAGTACTATATCACTTGCAGAGATGGTTTTATTAAGTCAAATTTCAAAGTCAGCACAACTGGCGTGCCAATGGAAACACAGGCTTTAGGGGGTCAATGTAAGTGGCATTATGTCGACCTCCATCTTCAGTGTAGCCCAAGTCTAAGAGCTGTGCTTATGGGCTTGACACTGGAATTAGGATCTATGGCCTGTGTTATGCAGATCAGGCTAGATTGCCAAAATAACCCATTCTGGCCTTAAAATTTATTAATCTATCTTGTATACAGTCCTGTAACTTACATAAATGACATTGTTAGACTGGGATCGCTACAGCTCCTATGGCAGTGTGAAAAATATAAAAGAAGAATGTTTTGTATGAATCAAACACAGTGACAGTGTGCAATAAATGACTAGTATAGAAATGAAAGGCTGTGTGAGCTGGGATTTTTCACTAATACCACAGATCATGATGAAGCAAAATTAGAACTGAGAAGAAAACCTGATGTCACTCCACTAGTCATTTCAAGGCTAGCCTGGAACATAGATTTTAATGAGAAATCAAAAAAATTATACTTCTAAAATTGACTAGACGCCTGGGAGGAAATTTTAAAAGTGATGTTCTTATTTAGAGTAGATCTGGAAAAGCACTTTTCAGTCCACTATAAAGTAAGAATACTTAGAATAATTTCATCTGGAGAATTCCACTTATAAATATTTTTGTGAACAGAACTTTATGCCATAAAGTCATGTGCCAAAGTTAGCCCCATGTACAGCTTTCTTCAACAGAGGATTTCAAAAGCAGTTCCCATCTAATCCATCCAGTTCAGATAATCTGTCAGAGAATCACCACGTGAGACCTTAAAGATGTGACTTGATGGCTTGTTTACAGCCTTCTGACATTGTGTCCTCTTTTGTGTAGCAAAGTCTGTAAACAGAGAAAACTTTTAAACAGGCTGTTTTCAGCAACATAATTCCAAAGAACTGGCTCCCCTATAAATATTTCAATTATATTACTACTCACAACTAGAATCCACATGTATCACATCACTACGTGAAACATGCATTTGCCTAAGACATATGACAGGCAGACCAGCAAGCCAAGCCGTGGGAGTTCTGAAAGGTAGTCAGCCAGACCTGCCCCATGTTGTTCCAGAAAAGATATGTGAAAATCACTAAGTGCACTGGCTGACGTTCACATAGCTCTGCTCTATAGCTTGTAAAGTGCTTTGAGTATCTTTGGATGACAGGTACTATATAAATATTAGATATGAGCATTGAAAGACTCATTTATGCAAACTTCTGCAAGCTTTTGGTGTCAAGAGTTCAAATAAAATGACACCCAGAGCTTTACCACCTCTGGTTTGCTGAATTAAATCTTGATGGATGAGGATTTGCAAAACTAAAACCACCTCTGCTTTTTCCATTTCTAACAAATAAGTGTAGCCCAAGGTCCAGAGTGCTTCAGCAGCAGCAGTGAGAACTACAAGTTCTGGACTACAAACTGTGGCATTTTGGGAGAACTGCCTGGCTCCTGCCAGGAAGCATCTCCTACCCTCCCCAGCAGGGAGTGTCTGCATGGACTGAAGCTGGGAGCATGTGGCAGA